>JADWPL010000029.1:0-359572 GCA_016109495.1 Phialophora tarda | reverse complement strand
GGGGGGGGTTGCGTGGGCCGCGCTGGGGCGGGGGGGCGGTCCGCGCGGGGGCGCCGGAGGAGGAGGAGGAGGAGGAGGAGGAGGAGGAGGTCCAAGCGTCATCCGACAACAATCCCCCATTGTCAATCTTGCGGCAACCTCTTCCAGAAGGTGGTGGTCTGATGACACCATCGCCCGTCACGGTCACGGTCACGGTCACGGCCACTGTCGCATTGTTCTCTTATGCAAACGGCGATGCCCGTGCAATGAAGGACGAATAAGGATGTGGCGGCCGAAGTTCGAGGAGAATGGAAAAACCGACATGACAAGGGCCGGCCAGTCAACACGGGTTCATTGACTAGCGAGGACCTGGGGCTACCTCGAGGATGAATGGATGGTCCAGCCGTTGTATGTTGTGCGTCTTTCATTGTTCATTGATTCCTGCTGCCTCGAACGGGGCGCCGGATTCGGCAGTCTTCTCTCGGTGGGATCCACGGGCTCCCATTGCGTTGCATTCCACCGCATTGCTTCATGTCACTTCACTTCGCTTCGATGCTTTATCCAATCGTTCATACCCCGTGAGCCCTGCCACCTTGCCTGCCTGCCACCTGACACTCTGGGCTTGGAATCTGAGTGAAGGGATATCGAGGTCGCTTGTTTCAATCTCTGACAGTCGCTCTCCCTCCCACTCTCGTTCAAGTGACTTCCGTGGCGAGCGTTTGAAGCTAGGGATAGATCCGAGCAAGCATTCTCAAGCGAGCGAACCTTCCAAGTTCCAGTTTCCTGTAGTCTGTTCGAATCAGATCAGATCAGATCAGACCCCGGGATTCGGAATCCCGGCTCACTCAAACATCATATCACCCAAACAAGGCACCATGGAGAACAAAATGAAGAAACTGGTCCGCCAGCTGTCGACTCGCGCAAAAGGACCACGCCCTACCATCGCGACAGATACGGGCACCCCAAGCAACGAAGCCGAGTCTCCGCGGAAGAGTTCGCTCACGAGCCCCATCCCGCCCAACACGGTGATTCACTTCCCGAAATGTCCGCACACCACACCCCCGACGCCTCGACCCGCAAGAATGCCCTCCGTGTTGAGGACCCAGATAACCGAGATATTTTCTCCCGCAGTGGCGGAGCTGGCGACCGGACTCGAGGACCTCGAGATCACGGGCTCGAGTCCACCATCTGCATCGGCTTCAGGATCCCGGGAAGCGGAAGCCATTGTACCCGCTGGGATGGACGGGCCTGGGCCAGACCAGGACGAGCATGAACATGAACATAGGTGTGGGCGTGGTCACGAAAACGCATCCCCGACCACCGCCACGCAGGAAAGTAAGAGCGTACGAATCAAGAAATACTTCTCCGCCCCCGCGCGCTGTCTCGACTGTTCCCTCTCCCTGGCGCGCCAACGCGAAGCCTACACCCGTGACTTGGGCGCCGCAGAGTTGCGCGAGGCCGAACTCCGGCTCGTGGAGCTGGGTTCCGCGGCAAAAGCGGTCTGCCAGGTCGCGCGGATCAAGAACGCCGCACCAGGCCGGTCGGACGGCCATCTCCTCAAGGAGGACATGGCGGTGTTGGACAAGATCGAGGCCGAGGAGGCGGTCTTGCGCGCCGGAATGGCCGATCAGAGGAGCAGGGTCGAGAGGGAGGTGCACGCCATTTGGGCGCACGTGTAGCGGGAGTGGGAGGGGGGCATTCGTGAGATTGTGCGAGGCGATGGCACGGGCGAGGCCGAGGAGAAGTGTGTTTTTGTGCTGCGTCGAGGCGACGGAGAGCGCACGGAGGAGGCAGGGCTGGATGCGGACGGACTGCAGGTGCGGTGGGTTCCGAACGAGGGTTGAAGCGGTCGAACGAGGGTGTGTTGGGCAGATGACGGGGTTGTTGGTCAATACCATTCCTTTCTATCATATCATCTGCACGGTACCGGTGCTGGATTTGTCAGTGGTAGATATAGAACGGGAGAATTTACTCCTGAGGAGATACATATTGTACAGGTGTGTCATAACACACAGAATAGAAATGATTCATCACTCATTATCCATTACCCATTACTCATGCCCTCATGCCTCATGCCTCATGCCCTCATGCCTCATGCCCTCATGCCTCATGCCTCATGCCCTCATGCCCTCATGCCTCATACTCAACTCTTGAAATGGTCTTGCGCTCTCAACTCAGCAACACATCCGTCGCGGTAAACGACCGTGTAATCTCACTACGCATAGACTCCCTATTCAACGACCACAGACAGACGCCAATCCTTTTCCAAGTCTCCCTGTCGTGGCCCTCCTGCCTGACCTGACGCGGATACGCCAGCACGCCTAACCAGGCGTACTGCTCGGGCTGGCCACCCCCTTGCAACGACCCGATCAAGAAAACCGACACGCGCGATCCGTACGCGTCTTCCAAGGAATCCCCGATCTCGTTCGCGGCGTTGCCCACGCCAACAAGGTGCTTGGCATCCACGTCAGTGAACCCGCTGGGCAACTTGGCGCGATTCTCCACGGTGGCATCGAAGTAGACGTACTCGAAGAGCGGTCGGTTGCCCAAGTGCCGCGTCAGGGTATTGCACAGGCTCGGGAATCGGATCTTGGATCCCTTGAAGCGGGCGGCGCGTCGGGTGTGCGAAAAGGACATCTCGCAGTAGGATCTTGGGGTGTACGTGATGCGTCCTTCGAGCAAGACGCGCAACTTTCTGTGGAGATACCAGCTGCGGCCCGGGCGCGGGTTCGCCAGGTGGACGAAATTCTGGGCAAAGACGGGACAGGCCTTGTTGAGGGCCTCGCCCAGCTGATCTTCCAGGTCGTCGAGGCTGAAGCTCCCGGCTGGATCGGCGGATGTGCCGAGCACGAAGCCGAAGACCTGCATGATGCCATAGATCCGGTCCTTGGGCTCGCGCGGATCGCGGATCGTGGAAACTGCATACAGTGAGATGGCGTTGTTGTAGTACGTGCAGCGGACGCCGGCGTCATCAAGCAGTTGGATCGCTTCTCGCGCTTTTTCCATGCCCCTCGTGCCCAGGCTGCCACTGGAGTGCTCGAGTTCGTAGTGCAGCTCTTGGGCAATCCTTTGATACCCGGAATACATATCGAAGAGAGAGCAGGGCCGCAGCCTGCCCCTCGCGCCCGGTATGTCGATCGAGGAGGCGTCTTTGAAGAGCAAAACTGCGCCGGGACGCAAGAAGGATTCCTGAAGCACCCAGAGCGAGGAGAACCATGGGTCCGAGAAGACCAGCCTAATCTCCTGGAGAATGCTAGCCACCCAGTTCCGGTCAGGTCTTGGGTTGTCCCTCTTCCGATCGAGGAGGCGTGCGAGGATCGGCCTGATCACCTCTCTTTCCGAGTGGCTTAGCCAGATGTACACCTGCCTGGCTCGGCGGAAGATGGCGGCCTGCTTGCCAATCTCGCTCATCTTGAGCGCCTCGTTCTCTTGATCGATGCATGCCACGTCCAGCCAGATGTGGGAACCTCCCTGGCTGACGCGCTTGACGACCCGGTGGAACGCCCGGACGGTGAAGCCTTCAGGGCGCACGACGGGAACATCCCAGTCGACATTTTGTACAGGCAATGCTTCGCCGTGCTTTGTCAACCAGCGACCCCATGTGTAGCTCAGGATATTGTACGTAGGAGCCTCGGTCCCGTCGTAGGTGCTGTGTCCCGACTTTTTGATCGAGGTCAGACGGTCGCCATGGACGTGGAGAAGGCGGCGCGGCCAGTAATTGTCCGGTGCGGTGATGAAGTTGTCTGCAGACATGGCATCGACTCAAGAAGGCTGGGCGGTCGTGGATGGCGACACCGGGGGGCGATCAGGACAGGCAACAGACGCAGATTAGAATCTAGCGCTGTCCTGGCGGGAAGATGCACAAATGCAAAGATGCGGCAAGTCGGTAACGAGCTCTTGTACACGAGAGTGTAATGGTTTCTCAAGCTTGAAGATTGATTTCTATTGTGTGATTATGGTGAGGCTAGGTGAGTTTGAAGTGAACAAACATGCCACGCAGCATCTCACTTAGCGCCTTCCGTATCAGGGTCGATGATGAACCAGTGGCCGTCTATATACACGAAAGCGTAATGATGTCTTGAGCTTCGAGGGGAATTCATATTGAAATAATAGCAAAGCGAAGTGAGTTCGAAGTGAGTTCGAAGTGAACACTACAGCCCCGCACCTAGCGCCTTCCGGATGAGGAGCGACAACGAGCCTCAGTGGCCGTCGACATGCACCGAAAGAGTCCAATCGCCGATACGGCCCCGAGGTCTACGGGTTCATCCAAGTGACGTTGCATATTCATGTCGTCTGATCCTTGAACAGAGAGACAAGCGGAGGTCGTCGCCGGCACATACACCTGCGGTGGACAGTATGTGATGTGTGCTGAGTCAGCCTACACGGTAGAGCCTCGCACCAGGAGACTCGCCTCGCATCCAGTGTGCCACAGTAGATGATCAGCATCAAAGATCCATTGCGCCTGGGTATCTACCTGTAATCTACTGTCGGAAATAGCGTAACAAAGACACATACCCAACCTGAACAAAGACATTCATCCCTTCCCTTGTCCTGCCGCCTCCATTCCGCGTTCGGTCTCGTCCCATCTCACATCTCACGGCTCAACACCCAAGGGCCTCTCAGGGCCTTGACTATTCATCCGCCGTCGCAGCGAGGAACCGCAAGCCTCGATTCCCAAAGTCAGCATGCGGGACTCCTTTCTCATTCACCAACACTTGGATGAACTCGGGCCCGTACGTGCGCTCCAGCTGGGAGAACCATTTGCGGCTCCTGGCGGCAAAGGATGTCATCCTCCTGTCACCTTTGATCAGAAGACGTGCTTTTGCCTTGTTCTCACATGACGGTTGCCGCTCGGTCTTGTTAGGAGGCGCCCTGGCACGGCTCCTGGTCAACCGCGCCTTCGCCACGCCCTTGGGCTTCGCGGCTTCTTTTGCTGGAGCCTTGCCTTCGCCTGCCTGTTTCTTCGCTGTCGCGGCTTTCTTCGACTCCTTGGAAGCTGTGGTCGGGGTCTTTTTCGGCTGAGTCTTTTTGGTGGGTTTGCCCTTTGCGGGCTCCTTCTTTTTGGGCTGCTGCTTCTTCGCGGGCTCCTTCTTTTTGGGCTGGTTCTTTTTGGCCTTTCCCTTGGTCGTCTTTCCCTTAGGTGAAGCCGGGACGGGCGAAATTCGAGCCGGCTCAGCCTTCTCCTTTCGCGACCTGGTCTTCCTCGTCGAGGCTGCCGTTTTCTCCGGGGTCTTAGCCTTTGCTGCCTGCTTCGTTGCCCTAGCCTTTCCCGTGCCCTTGGCTACGACTGCTTCTACCTTGGCCACGACTGCTTCTTCCTTGGCCTTCTTCTTCGCCGCGGCTGCGTCTTCTTTTTCCTTCTTTTTTGCGGCGGCAGCTTCTTGCTTTGCATGCTTCTTGGCAGCAGAGGCTTCTTCCCTTTCCTTCTTCTTCGCGGCCGCTGCTTCTTCCTTTGCTCGCTTCGTGGCGGCGGCGGCTTCCTTCGCCGTCTTCTTTTTGGCGGCGGCAGCAGCAGCATCCTCTTCCTCCTTCTTTGCAGCCGAAGCCTCCCCGACCGTGAGCTTGATAGTGATCTTCGAGCGCGTACCGTTTGAAGGCTTTCCCTGTGGATTCTGCTCCGCGTCCTTCACGATATTATCGATGCTCTCCTCCAAGTCTTTGCCTCCAAAGATCTTGATCAAGTCATCATTGATGGGCCCGGGGTAGACTGGTGTCTTTCCTCTCTTGGTCGTTGGTTTCGGAGATTTAATCCCGGGGGGCCCAAGCCTCTCGATTGCAGCTCGGTTGATTTCAGCTGCTGTCGGTGACTTCATCTCGTTCCGCCGAGGCCTTTTCATTGCCGGTTTCTTCGATTTTTTCGGGTCAGACTCTTTTTCAAGCCTTTCAACTTCGTGGGATACGAGCTCGCCCATTCTTTGCTTTCTCCGGGCCGAGGAGTGGCTGGCACCGGGGGTACGGGGTCCGGCATCATTCACAGCGTCTTCACCGCCGCCACCACGCACGTGGGATTCGGCCTGGGTGTATTCTGCAGGTCCCGGTTGAGTATAAGCAGGTCGCTCAGGTGTCCTGTCATTCTAAATGATGTCAGCGACATGTTGCTTCTTCATGCGACACTGCAGCCAGTGATGTGATGGAGGCCTACTGCCCGACGAGATGATGCCGAGCGCCAGGAGCATTACGCATTGAGTACTCACATCGCCATGAGGATTGTCGTTCATGAAGGCATCATTTGCTGGGTGGACAGTCGTCCGCGCAGGTTTCTTGCCTTTCTCGTCTTTCTTGGTGTTGCCTCGTGTCTATTCCCAAGTCAGATGACAGATGATCAGCGGAACAGGAAGAGGTTGATAACTCATATGAGTACCGCCCGTGCCACAGGATAACTTACCGTCACCATAGTAATTGTAGCTGTAAGAGATTTATATGGCCTTTATATGCTTCGATGAGTGACGCCTTCGCAGAGACTACTTGAGCTCGACTAGGGCTAGTAGAGAAGTGTGATGAGAAGGAGCACCGCGACCGGCATGGAGACAGCCTCATTTTTGAACTCCCAGAGCTGGGACCATGAAGTGGAAGACAAAGGACATGATGGACGACCAAGGGAGACATGCGAAGAAAACAAAATCCAGCACCCTGTGGACAAAGGATGCCGATGCCGCAAACAGCAGCGATGCGGTTGAACTCCCGTCACAGAGTCGGTGGACGCCGGATCAAGGACTGAAAGAAGAGTTCTGGGGGGCATCGACTTCGACTCTCTCTTTCAGATTGCGAATGACGGCAAATCAAAGAAACGACTGTCTGGACGCGCCGAGCGAAAAGTCCGACGGCAACCTAGGATCCGCGAAGGTGAAATAGATCTTTTCCTCGCCATATAACCACCTCGAGTACAAATAGCACACCGGCAACCACCGGTGCTCATGTCATATACCACTCATCATGCTCGAAACATCCGGTCAAAGTCGCTTGGGGAAAATAAGTCCGACATAGTCACAATCACACATTATCCGACGCTCTTCTTTCTCCTTTCACCGGATCATCATCAAGTCATAATCGCCATTGGGTCGTTGTTGCATAAGAAAGACGCGTCCCTCTTGAGGCTGGCTTTGATGTACTTCGCCCGACAAGGAGACGCGGTAAGTGTTTATAACGTGGTGGCAATTTAGCCACCAAGTGCGGTGCTCTCAACATTCCTTAGTTTTGCGGCGAGGGTGGTATCGTAGAAGTTGTAATACGGGTTTGGAATGCAGAAGGTAGAGTGGCGTAGAAGCGTCTCGGCAGTCGGTCGATCGGTTGCGTTGCTATCGTCTAAATTAGTATCATCCCAAGCACCATTCAAGAGCTCGGTACTCACACTTGGAAACAATCGTACATGAAATTAAGCCCGTCAACCGTTGCTGTTGACTGGACTTCTTCAGGAATCGGCGGTGCTTGGCTGAGACTTCCAAGCTTGAAGATGGCGCCGATGGCTTCTTCACGGCTCCATGGCCGTTTGCCGGCGAACATCTCCAGCACCACACAGCCAAGTGACCAGATGTCGACTTTGGCACTGTACCCTTGTCCTTGCGACCGGACCACCTCGGGGGCCATCCAGAAAACGGAACCCTGCATGCTGTTGGTCACATCGTTGCCGTAGATGTTGTCGGATTTCTTAGAGATGCCAAAATCGGAGATCTTGCAGGTGCCATCCAGGTCGAGCAGGATATTATCGGCTTTCAAGTCTCGATGAAGGATGCCCTCTTGGTGAAGATACGCCAGTCCTTCCAGTGTCTGCCGTGTGAGCGAGCGAACCACAGCCTCCTCGAACTTCCCATGTTTGCGAAGACAGCTGCCGATGGAACCACCAGGAATATATTCGAGATAGATGCTGATGGAGAACTCCTTGCGCTCGCAACCCAGGTATTGCACGATATTGGGATGTTCTAGATGCTGCATCGTATCGATCTCTTGATCGAGAGCCGCCACCATTTCCTTGATTCGATCCTTGTCTTGGCCTGCGGCCTTTTGATTGACCTCGACTTGCTTGACAGCCAAGAACTCACCCGTCGTAGCATTCATACCGAGATATACGCGTCCGTACGTGCCTTTCCCGATAAGCTGACCGCGGATGATCTTGAACGTTGCCTGTCGCTTCGGCGTGTCATCCGTGGGGACTTCTTCTTGTGGTATAGGGTCGAGAGTGGATAGACGATTTCCCGGTTTCGGTCTGATCTGAACGATGTGGGCACCGAACATCTTGGTGGATTTCCGACGAACGATGCCGCTTGCGTTGGTCTCCTGCACTCGCGCTGCAACCGAAGGCCCTCTCCTGATGCTCACGTCGTTTCGTTTCTGCGCAACTTCACGAATCGACTTCATCCTGCTTAGACCGCCCGTCGATTTGCCAACTTGCCGCTGAGCGACACTGGCGACCTTGTTGCGGTCCTTAGCCTTCAGCGTCGACTCATCGGAGCCCAATGTATCCGAATCATTCCTGCGGCTGAACTCGAGATCTAAACCAGCAGTACCAAAAGTGACTGCCTTCGGACGAGTCTCGAGCGCATCAAGAGGATCCTGATCAGACGATCTCATAGGAGAGTTGTTGTCACCTTTTTCTTCGAGGTACGGCTTGTCAAGATCGACACCGGGGAAGAATTCATCGAGATGGTCGACGACGTTTTCTACGGCAGGACGATTTGCCCAGATATCGCTGATAAACGAGTCCCGTCTGCTCATTCGATCATCTGGAGACTGGGCCGAACCGCTAAAACTGCCGTCGGAATAATTGCGATCATAGCCTTCTCCGCTGGCCGTTGCGCTCTCGTCGACAGGAGGACGCATGCCGCTGGATGAGCCCGGCGACTTAAACCGTACGTTCTTGGCCGTATTTTGGTCCGTGTCAACAGTCAACGTTGGTCGCTGGTCTTTAATGCGAGGCGGAGTAGCGGTGCCGGTGCTCGACATCGACTTGTTGGCCAGCGGGATCGCAAACAGACCATCGTCCGACTCATCGTCCGAATCATCATCCCTGGTCGGGTGAGGCGAAGGTGCAAATGACACGTTTGTCTCCTTGAATTCGAGATCAGGGCCATACGACTTCCGACTCTGGAGCAACGGGCGTGGTGGCGACTCGGTCGAAGGACTCACTGCTGGAGACGGTCTAAGCCGTCGAGCATTATCTACAGTAGCGTTCTGCGGTCGGCTATCTCGATTGAAATCGCCGAAGCCTTCTTCATAGTCAGGAACTTTGAACAACACATCACCTTTGCCCCGAGTGAAATCGAGACGAAGAGACCCACCTGAATTGTTACGACCGTAGTCGCCACGACTTCTGTCTTGTGGCATTCCCTGACTAGCCAGGGCGGCGGGCGCAACACTCATTTTGCCCATATTGGCCAAAGCCGCCCCAATGCCTCCCGCCGGGGTAGCTCCGAAGGTAGCGGATTTCTTCTTGTTAAGTTTCCCGTCTTCCTCGGCAATTGGGTCAGAGATCCGCTTCAAGGCGTCAAGCGAAGACCGGGTTCCAGATCCTCGAGCCCTCAGGGAGTTGACCTTGGTCAATGTGGTAGATTCCGCGGGAGCCGTCGGGGGGCGACGCACTGGGACGAGGTTCTCGACCTTCTTTTCCTCAAAAGGCGAATGTCGTGGGCTGTCAAAATCAATGACAGTATTCCCCCGGATGCTGTTACCACTGTATGTGGCGCTCTGTTCCTTTTGAGCTCGACGGGATTCCAGGTATGCTCTTTGCTGGGCTTCGGTCTTTCGCCTGTACTCTTCAGCCTGCTTCTGCATAATCAGTGGATCGTTGTTCAGTGCATCCGCTGCGCCTGGAGAAGTATAGCCATTGCGACTCATGCCGCCCGAAGAGTTGGACTTGACCATAGGCGCGCCACGCTCGACACCGGCCTTGTGGCCAAAAGAGACGCCAAGCCCAGCTGTCTGAGCTGGGGGGCCATGCACCGCTGACAGTGTTGGGCTCCTCACGTACAGCTTCACACTGCCCAGAGTATCTGTGCGACTGCGTACGGCGACGAGCGCGTTATCGGAAAGAGCGCTTTCGTGATCGCTCTGCCCAGGCTCGGTAAGGAAGATCTGCGCATACTCTGCATCTGGGATTCCAAGCTCAATGCAGATAAGGCTACGCAAGGCGATTGCTGTTTCCACTTCGGTGACATCGACCAGCCGATAGTTCCAGAAGTCCGGCGTCACGAAGATGTATCTTCTCGCGACGCGAGCGCCACGACGGGCGGTTGCTGGAAGGCGTTCATCTTCGCTCACCGTGGAAGGAGGACGTTGCATCAAACCCAAATCGCTGCCGTTTGCGCCAGGCTTCGAGAAGATCTTCCAGGGTCCTGGACTTGTTGGTGATTCTAAAGGATGATCATCAGGTGGAGGTTGGCTATGCTCATGCCTCTTCCGCATAAATTTACTGAGAAAGCCCTTGCTGTGATCTTTCCCTCCAGGGCCCGGGGTGTAATCATTGCTCCAGGTCCGATGGGCTTCCAAAGGCGATGGTCTCGTCGCCTCTTGCGCATCGCGCCTCTCTGCATAGAAGCGTACCGACTCAACGGCCGTATTGGAGCGGGTTTGACCGGTTGCATACAGCATAGAATCCGTGCTATTGTTCTTGCTGTGGTCTGGGCGCTGGGACTGAGAAGAAGTGCTGGTGGCTGAGACGGGGACTGCACTCCCAAGGCCGGGGCTGGCATTCGGGGACGCTTCAAACGGCTTCGGCAACAAGCCAGTGGAACCGTCACCAGAGAGATTAGGGCTATGTCGGCCGCGGCTGTTCAAATTGTTTAGCGCACCTCTGGTGTAATCCGCTCGACCTGTTGCTGCGAAATTCTCGGGGGGTTTGGCATCGCTGGGAGTCGAAGAGGCACTGCTGTGTTTGCTCAGAACTGGCATTGTGCTGCTCCGGGGCTGGGATGTCCGGTGCCCCAGACCGACCGGAAACTGAGGAGGCATCTGCTTCCCCGGACTTCCCTCAGGACCAGCAGTTCCAGGCGTGCTACCAAACTCGGATCGAGGGAGATGAGGCGAATTCTCCAAGGTGCTTTCAGTCCCGGCGCTTGCAATCGTGCCTGCGCTTGGAATCATGCCAGACTCACGCCGTCTATGACCGATTCCTGCACTGGCCGGCCCTTCACCACCCTGTTCCACCAGACGCGAAATGAGCTTGCGCAACCTCTTGCCTTCTTCCCTTTCGCGACCCTGGTCCCAGCCAGTATTGCTGTTGGAGCACACCTTTGCAAGCTGTGGGTAAATCGTTTGGTGCATCATACCAAGATTTCCACGCCCATTTGGACCCCGGCCCAGATCAAGAAAATCGGAGCCTTGCAATTTCAAGACCCTAAATGTTTCCTGCCAATCATTCGAGAAGCCATTTGCTGCCAGCCAGATGAGCACTCGGTCAAGCGGCCATTGTGACGAGAGCTCGCTGGAGTTGCTGCCTGTCACGGCGGCACTGTGAGCGCGCTGTCGGCCATCGGTGGCGGTCTGAGGATTAATCAAGGTTGCCGTAGGAGGTCCCGGGGAGATCGGTTCATTGAGGTCGCGGAGCGGAAGAGTAAAGGATGGCTTGTTGGAGGAAGCTGAAGCCGCACGGCTTTCTCTGTTCGCAATATCGGGATTTGGCTGGGTGGGATTGGGATAGGAATAGCTGTGCGAGCTAGATGTGCCGTCCGAATACTTTTGGTCTGAATGAGATAGCGACGGTTCGGATGTAAACTGGGTGTCATATCTGGAATACGATGCATAGTCGTCGAGTGGTGGGATGCCAACTCCGGGGCCGAATGAATCTCCTGTGGGGATGAAGGTGGCAGAAAGGATGGGTTTATCATTCTGCGGCGGCGGAGGAGGGATGTTCAATTGGCGCATGCCGTAAGGAATGTGCTGCCCTTGGGATTGGTTGTGATTGAAGGGCGGCGGGGGAGGTATATTTTGGCCCATCCCCGATCTTCCCCATGGCTGCTGCCACCCTGCGCCTGGGAGTCCAAACACTGTGCCTAATGGCATCGACGACGGGTGCGGCCCTGGGGGAGGAGGAGGCAAATTTGAGCCTGGATATGGTCGGGGAGGAGGCGGTGGTAGATGCCCCATGGTCCCTTGGCCTGGTGGAGGCGGAGGGCCTGGGATATACTGTTGTCGCTGGTTGTCCATGATCTGGCTGTTCGAGACCATCCTCCAGTGGGGTTTATAGCCGATTCAACTATAGCTGACAATATCACCGCGTTTGACTGGCAGATGCAACCATCTCTCGTTCTCTTTCCTCACTTCCAGGCCTTCAGCTCTCGCTATTGTGAGTGAGCGACCGTTTCTCGATGGACAGTCGCAGTCGCACTTGGCTCCCTGTTTCGCGGAAGACGAGGTACTCCTCTCGAGATGACGGAGCTCACAAGCGCATGGTGGCCGTCGCAGCTCGTCACCACTGACACAGCTGATATGCAGCGCAAGTAGATATCGATGAGGGAAGGGTGAGGAATGCCACGGTGGAGGCGGATGAGTGTCAAGTTAAAGATGGAGACCAACGTCGCCGGTTATCCAATGCCGCTGGCAAGAGGCTGAGCGGTAAGCAGCGAAGGATGGCGACGGCGAGTGTGAGATTCTTCGTGGTCAAACGTCCGTCGCAGTCTGTCGGCCTGGAGATGTGGCTGAACTGCGGGAGGGAAGGCGTCGAGGCTCGAATAGGCTAGCCTGAGGCTGGGAGTTTGCAGCCGGGGGGCCAATTGAGTGCCCGGAGTAAGCGCGCCCTCTTGTTATGGCCCGCCTGCATGCCCACCGAGTTGGCTCATCGCATGTGCGCTCTCCGCCAGTGATCTTCAGGCCCATCTTTGTCTGCCCGGGCGGGTGCCGAGTACTGTACAGTAGCTGGGCGGGGTCCCTGCGGAAGAACACCCGACCTTCAACACCTTCACAAGCGTACTAACACTATCCTCAGATAAACCAAAGTGTGTGGTGCTGGATAATGTTTGTCCTGATTGACACGACCACTGCATGACTCCGCAGCTTACAACGCGACTCACATAAGATGCTTTGCAGTGTTGGATAAAGCTTCAACAGGTGTGGTGTTGCAGTGGGCTGATTCTTGATCTCGACATCATACCACTTTCTGCATCATGTCGCTCCTGGCCCCAGTCTGTATGCTTCCACTGTGCCAATGAAAGAGGTCTCGTCGCATAAAGATCTTCGAAGCTCCAGAGCTTATATTGCTCCTCCCCGTCCCGTTGCAATCCGCGGCACATGTGCTGCTGAGGTTTTCCATAAATTCCCATTGAGTCCTTTACTTTGCGCTTTTCTCCTGATTGTCTTCTATGTCGACCATTGTATCCTCTACACGTGTTACAACATGGCTGCCAACAGCGATATTCGAACTTCCGAGCTGAAAGACCCCGTCGATGTGGCCGTTTACCTGTTCACCAGGCTTAAACAGATGGGAATCGACTCCATTCATGGTCTACCCGGCGACGTGGGTCCTCCCTTCCAGGACACGACTCCCTTCGGAATCGTCACTGGTTTCTTTCATCGCGGCTGGCACAGGCTTACAGAGATCCGCAGTTCAACCTGGTAGCACTCGACTATATGGAGGGTTGTGGCCTTAAATGGGTCGGCAACTGCAACGAGCTCAACGCTGGCTACGCCGCCGATGGCTATGCCCGAGTCAAGGGGATATCGGCCGTTATCACTACCTTTGGCGTGGGCGAGCTTTCACTTCCCAATGCCATTGCAGGAAGGCAGGCAGTTTCCCCTGTACTGAAGGTCAAGATCCGGCTGACGGTCATGCTAGCTTTGCCGAGTTCGTACCGGTCGTGCACATTGTCGGCACTCCAAGTACTATTTCTCAAAAGAATGGCATGTTGCTCCATCACACTCTCGGCAACGGGAACTTCAATGTCTTCGCCGATATGGCCGCCCACCTGGCAGTTGAAGTGGCCAAGTTGATCGATCCTCGCGACATTGCAGCTCAGATTGACCACGCCCTGCGCGAATGCTACCTCCAGAGTCGACCGGTTTATTTGACATTGCCTACGGACATGGTGAGACGGAAGGTCGAGGGCGAAAGACTAAAGACGAAGCTGGACCTGAGTCCCCACAAGAATGACCCGGACAGAGAAGACTATGTGGTCGACGTGGTGTTGGGATACCTGAGCAAGGCGAAGAATCCAGTCATCCTGGTCGACAGTTGCGCCGTCCGTCACCGCGTTCTCGACGAGACCCACGAGTTGATTGAGAAATCTGGGTTGCCTGTTTTTGTGGCGCCGATGGGCAAGGGCGCCGTGGACGAAACTCTGCCCAACTTTGGCGGCATTTATGCGGGAGCGGCATCGAATCCCGGTGTCCAAGAACGCGTCGAATCTGCCGACTTGCTCTTGACCATTGGCAGTGTCAAGTCCGATTTCAACACCGCCGGCTTCTCCTACCGAACCTCCCAATTGAAGACAATTGACTTCCACAGCACATACACACGGGTACGGTATTCGGAATACCCCGGTGTCGGCATGAAGGGCGTCCTTCGCAAACTCATCGATAGGTTACCGAAGCTGAACATTCAACCCGGTCCGTCACCTCCCCAGAACAAGATTCCCGAGGACGCGGGTTCGGGTACGTCTGCTATTACTCATAGCTGGTTTTGGCCCCGTCTCGGTCATTGGCTCCGGGACGGCGACGTCGTGCTCACGGAGACCGGGACGTCCAACTATGGCATATTCGACACTCGATTCCCTAAGAATGTCACGAACATCAGTCAGATTCTATGGGGCAGCATTGGGTATGCCACGGGGTCCTGTCAAGGCGTAGCCCTCGCCCTGAAAGAGTTGGGTGGAAACCGCCGGACAATTCTGTTCACTGGGGATGGCAGTTTCCAGCTCACCTGCCAAGAAGTGAGTACCATGATTCGACACAATCTCAATCCCATCATCTTCATCATCTGCAACAACGGCTACACCATCGAACGCTTCATACACGGGATGGAGGCAGGTTACAACGAGATACAAAACTGGAACTACAAAGATTTACTCCCGGCGTTTGGGGCGAAGGAAGGCAACTACAAAACATACCAGGTCAGGACAAAGGACGACGTGCAGGCATTGCTGAACGACGAGAACTTCTCAAAAGCTCCCTATCTGCAGCTTGTCGAACTGTACATGCCGTGGAACGATTCACCAGCAGGCCGTAAGTGTCCAGTCTGTCACATTTCCACGAATCCTGCAGGCTAACCTATCTTCACAGTTTGTGTGACTGCCGAAGCCAGTGCCCGCAACAACGCCAGGATGCTAGAAACATCATAGAGAACCACCACGCAGGTTGATGAAACAGAGATGATGGGGAGTCCACTACTAAACATATTAGAACCTTAGAGCCTTAGTAGAGATGAGAGCACTAATAATATTGTAGACCTAATTCATCTCACCGAGAGATTTATTGTCCGCTTGGGGGCGCCCTTAGCGCCTGTGTGTGCCTGGAATGTTGAGCCGAAAGTCGCCTAATGCTGCCTGGGGCTCTCGTGTAAGCAGCCTGCTGGACGCCCTCCGATTGGCCTCGTACATGATTCTCGAGTCGCAGTCACGATACTCTGCATCACAGGCCGAGATGGCTGCATGTTGGGCAACTTACCTCATTCTCCCTGAATTCCTTGGGAAACCGGCACGGCACACATCAAGCTGGTCAGCCAGTATCATGATCATGGCGGATTGTGTCTTACCTTGACAATAGCCGTTGTAGAAGGAGACCACAATGTGCCTGATGCACCCATCCTGGCTATCAGGCTCTCGACCCCATTCTACCAACAATCCCGCTGTCAGGTGAGAGCACCGACGTCGCGTCGTTGAACTGGTGACTGCCCAGCGACACGTCTCGAAAGGCACGCTGCCTTGGTCTATTCGCCCCAAATGCATCACAAATCGACAGGGCGCAGTTGACACGGGCATTGTGGCCGTGCGACGAGAACCTACTCGTTTGTCTTCACCTAGATCCAGCAACTGAAACTCACAAACCGCGCCATCATGTCAAACCTCGAATCCCCCACGTCCAAGAAGGGCGGGTTGGTCCGCAGACTCTCAAAGAGACCTCACAACCTCAACCGCCTTCCCTCATCCCACATTCCCTCGCGCCTCCGTCTCGGAGACGACGCCCAGGACGACGTGACTGCCCCTAATCGAGGCCGAAACGTGCCCGCGTCGTACATGAATCAATCCATCTTTTCCATGATAGCCGCAGCCGGGTCGCGGACAGACTTCAACACCCGATTTGACGAGTCTAGCGACAGTGAAGAGGAGATTCCCGAAGAAGAGCAAGAACAAACAGTGGGAGATGATACTTCACAACCAGTTCCCGTAGAGGCCAGGGGGAAAGTGGCAACGACAGATGGGAAACCCACGAGCGACAGCAAGATCAAGCGTCTCTCAAGCCACCGCCTCGTCCAATCACTGCCACGTCTGTCAGTGCGGTCGACAAAGAAGAAAGAGAAGGGTGTACCTCAACAAGAGCGAAGTCCTGAAAGTGATATCACCTCCAAATCCTCGAGAAGCAACCCTCGCGAAGCCCCAGTGCTCAGCAGATTGATTACCGCCGAGGCGGCATTTCAAGAAAGTGCGGAAGCCGATGAGCAACCAGCAGATTCACTGGAAACGCACAAATCAAGGAGTAGAGGCGAGTCGACGCCTCAAACACTGCTGGCCACCCGGCTGATGGAGATATTTGGCTTTGAGAGTCCCGAAACGGTTGTGGCTGAATATCCATGCTGGTTGCTGCAGAGCGTTCTTTTGCAAGGCTTCTTGTACATCACCAAGCAGCACATCTGCTTCTACGCATATTTGCCCAGGAAGTCGAATACCATCGCGAGAACAGGATACCTGTCGAAGAAAGGCAGAACAAATTCCAAGTACAAGAGGTACTGGTTCTCCCTGAAAGGCGACGTGCTCTCGTACTATTCTGACGCGTCAAACCTTTATTTTCCTTCTGGGAACATCGACCTCAGATACGGCATTTCTGCTGCTCTCTCCACAGACAAAGAGAAGAGTAAGCAGAAGGAGTGCAAGGAATTCTCCGTTACGACCGACCACCGTACATATCACTTCCGAGCTGATACAGCTACATCTGCAAAGGAATGGGTCCAATCTCTACAGAAGACAATCTTCCGCTCTCACAATGATGGAGACAGTGTGAAGATCTCGCTACCTGTGGACAATATAATCGACTTTGAAGAAAGCCCAGTCGTCGAGTTCGCCGAAACAGTAAAGATCCGAGTGATTGAGAGCGAAGACTCCTATGCCATTGACGAGGCAAGTCGCCCATAACTGAAATCTGCTTCACTGCTAACCTCCTCCAGTATTTCTTCTCCTTCTTCAGCTTCGGTCAAGATGCGCTCAGTGTACTAGGGAGCCTCCTCACAGAGGCTCCTGGTAGAAGAGAGTCTGATGACATCTTATCGCCGGCAAGAAAGGCTGAGCCCCTGTCGAGCCCAAGATCCAGGCCCGTTCCCATTCGTCAGTCCTCGGATATGAGCACAGGCAGTGCTAGAGCCCAGTCGAGCCCGCCTCTCAAAGACAGTGTGAGAGCCACACTGCTACCATACACAATTGGTGATGATGGCAGAATGTCTCCGAGGATGAGTGGAGAGTTTGCACGGGGTAACAGTCCCTCTCGTTCAAGCAATGATCTGACTGGTGACTATGGTCGAGCCAGCTTTGAGCGAGGTCGGAGAAGTGGAAGCACTAGTCGACTCGAGATCAACATGTCGAAGCGGAGCGGACGGTCACCACTGGCGAGACATCATGACTCCGAGGATTCATACGTTCAGTCAATAGACAAGGAGACAGACTCGTCCACTGCGCCTCTGTCACCCCGAGCAGAAGCACAGATGTCCGCCAGTCAAATTCTGACTCGAAGCGATGTGTTCCATACCCCAGCTGTCCATCGAATGGATACTCTCGCCTCCATGTCAACCGAGCCATCCAGAAAGTCCTCTGATGCTGGAACCATGCGATCGGGATCCCCACAACGAGGACAGATCTCACCCATCCCAATCCGCCCCTTACCGGATCATCACCAAGGCCGCCGACCCACAGTGCAGACTGAAGCCTTGCTCTCGACAGAAATGCAATCCGGCCAGAAGATGCTTAGGAACGATTCGTCGCCCACACTGCAGGATCTGGTGAAAGCAGGATCCTATCCGCTGCAACGAGCGGGTGCCTTCGCCGACTATCTCAAAAACCGCTCGAGTTCGATGCGAAAGCTGCTGGCTACAGAGTCCATGTCGTACCTCGAGAAGGTGTCGGGAATGTGGGCCGGCAGCAGAAAGCACTATGGCCAAAATGAAGGTGTTGTCTCTGAGGATAGGGGCGTTGACCCCGAAGACGAAGAAGCCAACGTCGGGCATGGCGATCGGTTCCGCGCGCACTTCGCTCTGCCTGCGACAGAGAAGCTGCAAGCAACTTACTTCGGCTTCCTGCACCGTGTGCTCCCTCTCTATGGTAAGGTCTACATCAGCAACCGTAAATTCTGCTTTCGCAGCCTCCTACCCGGCACACGCACCAAGCTGGTCCTCCCCCTTAAGGACATCGAAAACGTGGACAAAGAGAAGGGCTTCCGCTTCGGATACCACGGTCTGGTCCTCGTGATTCGTGGGCACGAAGAACTCTTCTTCGAGTTTTCCTCTGCAGAACACCGCGACGACTGCACCGTCACCCTTCTGCACAGCCTGGAAACGGCGCGGTACATGGCCGAATCTGGCATTCTAGCAAGCCAAGATGACGACGATGCAGAAATCGCCAAGGAAGAACACCGCAGGCTCCAAGAAGCGCGGCGCTCCTCCACAGCAGGAGGGGAGCACGCTCTTGTTCTGCCAGATACGGTAGAGGCGATCTATAGCCATAAGCACGAAGAATCCTCCGCCTCCCTCTCAGGAGCCTCTGGCCGCCTCCTCTTCGGCGTCGAACCCCGCGCCTCGATCCTCAATCTCTCCAAGCCCAAGACCTCCCTGCGCGTAACCTGTCTCACAATCGGCTCCAGAGGCGACGTACAACCCTACATCGCGCTATGCAAAGGGCTGTTGGCCGAAGGCCACCACCCCCGCATAGCCACGCACGCCGAGTTCGAGCCCTGGATCCGCAAGCACGGGATTGATTTCCGCCCCGTGGACGGGGATCCTGCAGAACTAATGCGCATCTGCGTCGAGAACGGCATGTTCACTTATTCCTTCCTGCGCGAAGCAAGTACAAAATTCCGCACGTGGATCGACGAGTTGTTGACTTCGGCATGGAGCGCATGTCAAGACTCGGACCTCCTCATCGAGAGTCCCAGTGCAATGGCGGGAATCCACATCGCCGAGGCCCTGGGTATTCCCTATTTCCGCGCCTTCACCATGCCCTGGACGCGGACACGGGCGTATCCCCACGCCTTTGCGGTCCCGGAGCACAAGATAGGCGGCGCGTACAACTACTACTCCTATGTCATGTTCGACAACGTGTTCTGGAAAGCCATCGCCGGACAGGTCAACAGATGGCGGAAGAAAGAGCTCGGGCTACGATCCACAAACTTGGATAAAATGCAGCCGAACAAAGTCCCGTTTCTGTATAATTTCTCCCCCATGGTCGTCCCCCCGCCGCTGGATTACAGCGACTGGGTCAGAGTCACGGGGTACTGGTTTCTTGACGAGGCAAGCGACTGGACGCCGCCGGCGGAATTGACGAACTTCATCAAAAAAGCCCGCGAAGACGGCAAGAAACTGGTGTACATTGGCTTCGGCTCCATTGTGGTGTCAGACCCTGCGGCTCTCACGAAGACCGTGGTCGACTCAGTTCTCAAGGCTGATGTCCGCTGCATCCTCTCAAAGGGCTGGTCCGACCGGCTGGGCAACCCCGACGCAGTCAAGGCTGAAGTTCCCCTTCCGGAGGACATTATCCAGATCAAGTCCGCGCCACACGATTGGTTATTCCGGCAAATCGACGCGGCGTGCCACCATGGCGGTGCTGGCACAACAGGCGCCTCATTGAGGGCAGGTTTGCCCACGGTTGTGAAGCCGTTCTTTGGTGACCAGTTCTTCTTCGGGTCGAGGGTCGAGGACTTGGGCGTGGGAATCTGTCTGAAGAAGGTTAATGTGAGCCTTTTCTCGAGGGCCCTTTGGGAGGCGACGCACAGTGAGAGGATGATCGTCAAGGCGAGGCTGTTGGGGGAGACGATTAGGAAGGTCAGTATTCTGGACGAACGGCGGCCCGCAATTGTGGAGGGAAACTGATGCTAATGACCTTTGCAGGAAAATGGCGTGCAAACAGCAATACAAGCAATCTACCGCGATCTGGAGTACGCCAAATCACTCGTCAAGGCACGCGCGGCGATTCAGCAGCAAGGCGCCGTCGCCGCAGCGGGAGCAGCGGGACTCACGGCGATTGACCTGCTCGATGAAGGGGGCGACATTGAAGAAAGTTGGACGTTCATCGGCGATGAAAGTGACCCGGAATTGCAGCGACGGATCCAAGAATGGGACACTACGGGCGGTGGCGTCACCGCTGTGCGTGGCAGAGCGCCGCGGGTCAGTATCGATCGGGCAAAGCTGGGTGCTATGCAGGATGTTGAGCCTGTTAGAAAGGGGAGCGTTAAGAGGTAAATGACGTTTGAATACCCAGGCGGCATACCGGGCGGCGCTTCAAGAAAAGTAAAGCCAATGAATTGAGATGAAGAAAACGAAAGGTGTGTGCAGGATCAAGGTCGTGGCATCTGAATAGTATGTCGAGATGGCGAATGGCGGGTGAAGGGAGTAGCGATGTTTTGGCGACTGGGTCGCGACCAGTGTCGATGGCGATTGCAGCTGGAGCCTTGGGTGGCATCGAAACCAACCGAGAGTCAAAGGTGCCTTCGGCAGTTGGTTTGGACGGTTGTGTGGATGGTAATGATGTCGACGATTGCACAGCGTGGGCGTTCAGGAGCAAGCCGCTCCATGGTGTGCTTGCTGCAACGGCCAGTGGATTTCACGCTCTTATTCCTTTGTCTGAACCCAAACAGGCAGTGGAGACGGACATGGCGTTCCATGGAGATTGATTTGGAGGAGTCGAAGGGATAGTCGAAGGCGTCACCTCCCCGGACCCTTGGCGTTAGTACACAGGGAGACTTTTCCAGCTTGATCTGATTTGCTGCGGGCTCAACGACGTTATGACGCTAGGATAGATCGCTGGCTCAGAATTGAAGACGCTAGGATCTTGCATGAAAGATGGGGATGGGTTTAGACGGCGTGGTAATGAGATAGGGTTAATACTGCCGATGCATCTTGTCGGGCCTGTTCCTTTCCGGCTGCTTGATGGTCTCTTTGATCGGGATTCTGGTGTGCTCTTGGTGACCGTGCTATTCGCTCGAACCGTTGGAATTCCTCCGCAAGAATCAGGACGATGATTTCCTGAGACAAAAACATAGAGGGGTCAACAAGAGCACACCGCCGAGCAGGGATGAAATGGGGGCCCAGAGCTGCGAGATCCTGGTAGATTGGGTTCCAGCCGGAAATAGAACGCGGTGAGGGCTGTCTATGCCGATGGAGGTGGATTAGACCGACAAGTGTTGACGTCAACTTAGGGCAATACGAGTACCACCAAAACCAAACAGCTTGGGAGCAGAAGTTGTTGCTTGTTGCGGTCCAATCATACCTATGTATGTACCGTGTCTGCTTTCTAGTCGGCGCTGTTCGCGGCCAGATGGTCAACTGCCGCCGAGCCTCTTTAGAACGAATGGCTGACCTCGTTGGGTGTCCATGGCATCAAAAAGGCCGAGCAAACCGCTCGGGACGATATGGACGCTGGACGCAGGACGCAGGGTTCAGCCTGAATCAATCCGTCTGTCAGGCAAAACTGAGTTGATCAGCTGGCGACTTCGCCGAAGCATGTGTCGAAAGCGAAAAGAGCGAAAGGTGGCCGTCGCGTGATGGGAATATGCGAGCACCATGCGGTCGTTTACGAACAGGCGGTGTCAAGGATCCAAGTAATAGGACCCGAGACCGGAGACTGGAGGGTCCAACTACTTCAGGCGTCGGTGAGATTCTCCTCGGGGCGAGTGGAAAGGATTTCAAATCCGAGCTGCACTGATTGGACCAGGTGATATAAACAAGAGGATGATGGAAACTGTTTCCGAGTTGACACCGAAGCTTCAATTGGTACCTGCAGAAGGATGGAGAAGTGAGCGAAGGCAAAGAGCGTGGAATACGCTGACGGCGAGTGTTTCTGGGTCGGGTTGATGGAAAGCATATCCGACACAAAAGAGGAAGGTGCGAAGGCAGCAGCACCGCCCGAGGACATGCAGTATTCGTGCTATCATACGCGTGTCTCTTTGCCCCCGCCTCTTCTTCTCAGCACACGCATCCCAGGTGATCGGTGGCTGTCAGGGTTACGGACGCGGTTAGTGAGTGGCGGTGGTGGCGACGATATACAGCGTGGTACTCGTGCGAAGAGGGCGATCACAGAAGAAACCCAAACTTGCAGCGCATGGGAATGGGCTGGATCTGCAGGGACGTGCTGCAAGGAGATAGCCAGACTGGTCGGGATAGATTGTACGTAAGGGTTTACCTACCCCAGATAGCCCTGGACAGCTTGCATAGGATACGCAGTCGGCGCTTCTTGGGCGTCTTAGGGCTCCTGCGCGTCTTGGGGGTCCTTGGGGGGCTCTTGGGTGTTCTAGAAGCCATCAATCGGAGGATTGGCTTGCCTATTCCAGGCTGGCAGCCCTGGTCCAGCACGCCCACGGCCCAATGAGCGTCGAACCCATCTCGAAATCTTCATCGCGAGATCGCTCGATGCAGCGCCGGCGGTCGTCTCGAATACCTCTCCTGCGCCCGTGCACTGAAATTCCCTTCGCCCAATTCGCTTTGCCTCCTTCCGGGCCTTCTCCGTCTCTCACCGTTCGAAGGTGTTTTGCCGTGCGCGTGAGATTCTGCTCAAGGGCTCCCCACATGGCCGGCCCCCAGTCAGATGTCTGCGAGCCTGTACCACAGGACGGAGAAGACACTCCGTCTGCTGTCCACGACCCACCGCAGGTGAGGGATTCCAGTTCAGCTCCAGGGCCGCGTCGCCATTACTCAGGCTCCAGAAGCTTGACTAGCGGCATAAGATCGCCTCCCCGCCATCTCCGAACCGTTCGCAGGTGCCGCTCCGAGCGCGCCATAGCAGTCCTTAGTGCTCGCTCGCTTGTCACGGACTCAGAGCAGTGCAGAATCGAGGTTCTAGTCGAGGCTTTGGGTGTCGACCCCGGCCGCATTGTTTCCACGGGCCAGAGCAGTTCTGGTCTGTTCTGGTCGCAGAGCCACTGGAGTCCACTCTCCATCCTTCCGAGTCCCGACCCTCCTCGCGACCCACTGCCGCAACGATTGACCGACACATTCGCCAGTACAACGACACTTGACCACTGTCAACTTTCGGTCGCGGCGCAGGCCCAGTAGAATTCGACGCTCCGGCGGACCAAACCACAGCTACCCGTCTACCACACAGCCAAACCCAATTCGCCGTTTGCCCTTCACCTTGCGCTTGCCCCTGCTTCAAACACTTGTCCACGGCACTGCCACTGACCCTGCGCGCTACCGCAACGTCCACCCGACCAGCCAAACCCACTCCATTCTTCCTCCGAAACTCTAGTACCACGAGATCGGCCACACAGATCTTTCACCTCGATACATCAACCCGTCAATACCCTCGTCCCCTTCCGAAATCTTACTCGACCCTTCTTCCATCCCCCCTTTCTCTGCGCGTCTCGATTGCTATGCAGACTGTGGGAATCGTCGCCGATCTGCCTCCTCAACCCTTCCGCTGGACCTGAGGTACCGACTGACCCGATTGAGCCTCAAGGATACAACCTCGGCATCTCGTGATGAAGCCTGGCAACCACATCGGTACCGGTAGCTTGTCTCCACCGAACTCAGCTTCTCCAGCCGGTGTCGCGAAAACCACACTGTTGCCCATTTCTCGGTCCAGCAATTCCGCCTGGGAGAAGCCCGAACGAGCTCGCACCAGCCACGCATGTGAGCCGTGCCGGGAGCGAAAGACAAAGTGTGATGGCTCCAGACCGGCATGCCGCCGATGCCTCCACACGGGGACGAGTTGCTTCTACGGCTATGGAAAGGGTTGGAGGAAACGAAAGTAAGTCGTCGCATTCTGAGACACTGGTGATCGACGCGTCTATTGTGACCGTCGTGTTTTCTCCAGCATATCTGTGCTGACTCGGCATTGCAGGACCGCGGAAGATCTGACCGCGACTTCGCGCCGTTTGGCACGCTATGAAAGCCTGCTCAACGAAATTCTACCGATGGTGTCCCCTGAAGTGCGGGTGTTGATCGAGGACGCGCGCGACAATGTGAGCCGACAATGTTCGACTGTGGAATTCGAAGCGTCGACGCTGACACTGTCACAGGACACTGGCGGGTCAAATAATGGCTCTGAGACTAACGAGACCGAGCAAACCCTCCAGCCGCCGACATTGCTCAAGAACGAGTCAAGCATGTCTGGATCGAGTGCCCGGATCATCCTCCCACTGCCGGTGCCTAGCCTTGGTGCTGGGGCCAGCCCACTTGCTCCAACGGCGTCACGTTCGTCAACGTCGTCAGGCACCTTCGAACCTGTCCCGCCTCTCGCGAATACCAACTCGAGCGGCGGCGCCAATGTTCAACCGACACAACGGCTGTCCCCCGACTCGAACTCAGTAACACGGTTGCCGTCTATTACACCTGATGGGCAGCTGATAGAGGCCGGGGCCAGAGACCGTTCACCGACAACTCTACACCGCCCGCCCGATTCAGCCGCAAGCTATGGGCAAGACCGTATGGCAGCTCCGCCGACCTCTCCCATTAGCCTTGTATCCCAAGGAGGTGCGTTTCCCGGACCACACCCTGGACGTTCACATACTGACTGCTGGAGAAGAGACGGCGAGGCCACTACACTTTTCCCCTGGTTGAAATCCACCGAGGCGGCAACCGTCCGAACCTGATGTTTCTGCACATTTCCTCGCAGGCCCTCTTCATTTACACGCGCTGCATGCTCCTCGGTCATGATTTCGATCTTCACGCGTGTGTCCAATGGACACTTCAGCACCCCAGCCTGCGACGGACGTCGTTCTGCAGCCTAGACCTCGACGCAAATCTACCGTGTGCAGCAGCCTGCACGGTGGGGAAACTCCTGCACCCACCCCGCCAGCATGTGGGTAAACACTTATCCTCGATCATCACAGCGTCGGCCTATGAAATTCAAGCTGCATTGGTTGAGTGGTGCAGTACCCGGCAAAATCCCCGGAATCTGCAGGAGCTCTGCGACGGGTGGGCACTGTTCTGTGTACGAGGTCAAGCCAACCAGGGCCATAGTCACCATCAATTTGCTGTTGGCTCGTCGAAAAATTTCGTTCCATGCAGCCTTTTGAATCTTGCTCAGAATGCCGCCATACCTCAACGGTATTTTGAGTCACGGAAACAATGGCAGCAATTTGGGGTGCAAGATTGGAGGCGCGCGAGCTGCTGCAGGGATCGAGGAAATTTTCGAGCTTCGTCGGAAGAGAAAGAAACCTGGCGGATCCACAGAGCCCAAGGGCTCTCTTGGCGCAGACAGTGCACGGCATTGGCCTCGTCGGCCTGGATTACCCTCCCATTTCATTCCGTGCGATGGTGGACTGCTGTTCCGAACGTGACACGTCATACAGAAGCGAATCTCACTGGATTACAGCCCGGCCGCCAAAGTAAAAAGAGGTTACTGTGCTGACCAGAATGAAACGCTGTCATCAAAACGAACGATGGTGTTAATGTCGGTGTATTACGGAGCGACAGCTAATTTTGAACGCGGTCATTGGTAAGATCGACGGACATGCACATCCGGACACGAACAACGATCGGCTCTCCAATCGTCTTAGCATCAATCAATCCTGGATCGGCAGCGAGCAAAGTTCGGCAGCGAAACGTTCTGCTTTGAAGGGGACCTCCAGGCGCATGTCGCCGATCCGACACGCAGGAGAATGCCGATGACGATCGAGATTCTGCAGTTGGAGAAGCCCTCGCGCAGTCTCACCACTCACGGCAAAGGTTGGCAGCCGCTTGAACCATCACGATCGCGACAGTGCCGCGTTGATCACACGACTCGCACTGGTGCACGTCCAAGGCTTAAAAGTGCGAGTCCTGGTGATCGCTATCGCTAGGCATCATCTGGTACAGCGATACGGCTTCAGACGCCTGCAAAGGCTATGACAGAGCAAGACTTGGGACACATTTCAATCCGTTTCTTTGCTACTATTGCATTATTCTAAGGCGACGTGTTCTTTGCCTGGCGGGCGTCCACTCTTCCCTCACATAGCTAAAAGGCCTCTGCTCTGCATGTTTGCGTACGCGCCATCCATCGCCACCTAGTTGCTGACCTGTATGTGGCAACATGTCAGTCACGACGGGCCCGTCTTCGATCGGTAACATGCAACAACAGCGATACATAGGGTCATGCTGAAGGCGGATGCCAGGGGGAAACATCTGCTTCTGGAAATCATGTTCTGGGAAGATCCGAATCCCTTGGTGCGCTGCAGTTTTCCAGCTCTTTGACGCGTAGATCACGATTCCTTGTCGTTCCTTTGCTGACATTGTAAATCATCGCCACCGCATCATATAGCCCGCCAGGCCGTGACGCGGCCGTGGCGCAATGACCTTCTCATAGGTTCTGATAACTTTACGAACACAGACGTACCTTGTCAGGAACATTCTTACCCGTTGCCTTTTCGAACATATCTCTCGCCTTGTCGGTGACCTTTTCATTTACCGAGCGCGATTTTGCTGGGTCAACTTTGCCTGTTGAGCGCCAGATGAACAACACATCGTCAGAGCCTGTGCGTCGGGTCTCCCCAGGGAGAAGTCGACTAGGAAGGAGTTCGTACCTTGGCCGAACCTCTTTTCGGCGGCATCCAGGCCTATCACAACCACTTTCGTTAGCATTGCCACGCCTTCTCTTCGTCCCGAGAGCGTTTGGCTTACCCTTGTCAAGGTAATCCTCCTTTGGTTGACCGGCGGCTTGTCCTTGGTTATTCATGTTGGGAGTCTAGTTCGACTGAGTTCTGTAATATGCTCGTGTTGTTGTACTAAGACGCAATGTGAATGGACGAAGAAATGGAGATGCGACTGTGAACCGCTATATAGTCATTGAAGCCTCCGCTTCTGCCATCATGATCATACGGACCAGACCACATGCTCCTCCGTCATATCGAGGAACAGGACGCGCATCAGGGCATAATGCAGGAATACATCATCCTACATCAATGGATCCCGGTGACATTCCTCGCTGTACCACCCGGAGACCCTGATTGGGAGACTGCGGCACACAGAGGAGACAATGGACAAGGCAAGAACAAGTTTGACTTCCCAAGCTCACGAATTCGTGCGGAACGAAGGCAGCCCGAAATCTACCCCGCCGACGTCATTGTTCCCGGAAACGGACCAGCTCGAGAGCGAAGCTCCTGCCAAGCTTTTGGTCTTGGCATTGTCGCGCCTTGCACTTCTTGAAACGCTCAAGCAGCCTCACCATCGTTCGGCTGTCCAACCCTCCGGACGCTCGCGCCTTTCCCTCCTCCTTTGGATTTATCGGGAGACGTTACGAGTCTCACCGTGGTGCTGTGGCTGGTATCATTCTCTCGATTCGGCGTGGACCGCTACCGCCACAGCCCAGAATCAGATCGGCCATCTCCATGCGCGAACTATCTCAACCTCAGACGACTTCCTCACGCTCCTGCACCGTGCGTCTAAGATTGCGCTTGTCCCCAGAGAAACGCCTACTCCTCCTTTGGACGTGCGCCCCTCCCATTCTGCCGCCAAGGTTCTGGCCCAGCTCGCCAAATTCAAGATTGAAGCGCAGCGATCTCAGTTGGACACACAGGCCCTTCTCCAGCTTTCCTTTTCCGCCGACCGCCCTTGAGTGGCAGGGAGCCTCGACGCTATCCGCCCGGCAACTGCCAGTTTCCGACTCATGGAGCTAACCTCACAGACAAGGGTCCCTCTTTCTGTTCGTCCCTGACACAAACCCACGGGAAAAGTTGAAACGATCACTCTCTATCTTCCGGTATCACAATTTGTAGGACGTTGAGTACTCCCATCTCACTCATGGCCTCCGTACGGAGTACCGAGATGGCAATCGGGGCAAGCGAGGCTTCGGATCTTCACACTTCCTTCTTGGAAGCGATCTGACATGCGAGAGGTAGATGTATATAACTTCCTCTCCTCCAGCGCTGTAGTCCAGTCCCATCCACAAGCCAATTCACCAGCACTCGCATTCCATTCCTTTCCAACAGACTTTTGACAAGTCCTTCCTTTCTCACGAGGCTGTGCCTTCCATTCTCTCATTCTCGGGCTTTTGACAAGCTCTGATTCGCTTCCACGACGCTGTGCTGGACACTCTCATTCATCCGATTTAGCCATTCCAATTTGTCCTCTTTTCGAGAAACAACTCTCTCTATCCAAGATGAAGGCTTTCACTCTCTCTGCGCTGAGCACCCTGTTTGCTGGCTTGACGCTGGCACATCCGGTCGACCTTTCCAAACGTTCCGGTCAATTCTCCGAGGTTGATATCACCATTCTGCAATTCGCTTTGACCGTGAGTGTTTCCCCGGGAGGGACCTTTACTTTCGCAGCGCAGGGACTGACTGTGAGATAGCTTGAGCACCTCGAGAACACCTTCTACCGGGAGGCTTTCACCAGCTTCCAGCTTCAGGACTTCCTCAATGTCGGGTTCGACGAAGAATTCTTCATCAACCTCCAATTCATCGCCGCCGACGAGTCCGCCCATGTCGACTTCCTCATTGCGGCTATCCAGTCTGCCGGTGTTACCCCAGTTCAGCCCTGCCAGTACAACTTCCCAGTCACGGATGTTGCCAGCTTTGTCACCGTCAGCGCAATCTTGGAATCCATCGGCACCAGCGCCTACCTTGGTGCTGCCCCGTTCATCAGCTCGCGCGAGATTCTCACCGTTGCCGCCAGCATCATGGCAACCGAAGGACTGCACACCAGCTTGCAACGAAGCTCGCTGGGTGCAATCGGAGC
This sequence comes from Phialophora tarda, assembly GCA_016109495.1. Lineage (NCBI taxonomy): Eukaryota > Fungi > Ascomycota > Eurotiomycetes > Chaetothyriales > Herpotrichiellaceae > Phialophora > Phialophora tarda. The sequence goes on along the minus strand of JADWPL010000029.1, from coordinate 330,609 downwards.
GGCCAGCCCATTCCAAACCGTAAGTACCTGGATCTCCAACCTGCTGAGCATGAATCTCCTAACAGCCTGCTAGTCTCTGGACGCCAACTCGGTCTTTACCCTTGCCTCGCAATTCATCGTGTCCTGCCCGCCGTCGAACCCAGCTCTGCCATTCACTGCTTTCCCTGGCTTGAAGGTCAACGCTCAACCTTGCTTCAACGAGGTCGGAATTGGCAGCCGTGGTGGCTTCTCCACCGACTCGGTCGACTATGCCACCATCGTCTCCGACATCGAGAGCGCGACTGACACCGCCACTGCTGATATCTCTGAGGCCACGGAGACCATGGAGACCATGGAGACCACCGCTGAATACACCGCCACCGACTCCAGCACTAGCACTGCTGAGTACGTCAGCACGGCAACCGATTCGTCTATGGCATACACCACCACCGATGCGTCGATGACCATGGAAGCTGCCGAGAGCACCACGACCACCGACTCAGCTGCCGCCTACATGACTACCGCTGCCTCGTACAAGCGCAGCCCCCTCGAGGCGCGCTCATTCGTATCTTCCTGCGAAGCCCCAGGCGTTGGCTCCACCATCCAGTTGATCCCGGACTTCTCTCAGTCTCGCGGCATCGACTTCTCCCGGATCGAAATCGTCTTCGTGACCATTGTCTCCGGCCTCGAAGTCATCTCCATCCAGGCCGTGTTCCAGTCCGATGGGTCTATCAACGCCATCATCCCCAGCTCAATTGGTGGTGGACAGGTCTTCATCTTCATCACCATCGTGGACATCACCGGACGGAGTCTGAGCGACCACGAAATCTTGTTCGGACCCGCCGTGTTCGAGCGTGAGTTTCTTGTCCATTCCCGAGACCCTTGTGACGTTTAATACTGACCCCTTCTAGTCGCTCCTTCATTCCCCAGCATTATCGGCCAGTAGGCTGGCCACTACGGCGAACAAAAAATGTCGCCATCGCACGCAACCAGATCATATGTCGACGAATCCGAGGACGGCTTGTGAGGAGGAACTGGGAAGCGAAGTCTATCCTTCTTGGTGGAAAACTGTTGATACCCTTTCATGTCGCTCCTTGATGACAACTTTACGTCTGCCTTTTTACCACTTTTTGTTTGCTTACGTGTCTTGTTGGGAGTCCGGAGAACGAGATTTCCAAAAGCGTGTGCGGGATTGTATTGTATATACATATTGACATCTGCTGATGGGATGCGCAAAGATACCCAGATGATGGCAGAGCACGAGAGAGACGATGGAGCCGAGCCTCTCTCTTTTCAGAGGAGGAAGGCCTGAAGAAAAGAAAACCTTGCTGGGCGTGAGAGACTGGCGGGAGGGGAAGCAGGGAGAGTGAAAAAGAAATGCCCCTGGAAACTGTGGATAGAAAGGATGAGTTCAATCTCATTATTTTGGACAAAACGTCTGGCTGTGTTGGTTCCCTTGTGCTCGTCGTCGAAGTAGCAAGCAATGAGCGAGGATGCCGTCGCCGAAAGAAAGTATGGTGTCGTCGCGCTCCTCATGGTTTGGCAGACGCTCTTGGTGGGAATACGAGGCAAGTTTGGTCTGCGTGACCGTTCAACTACAGGGTATGTGTGAGAGGGTACTCTACATTGTTGTATCGCTAGTAGTACCATAATACGTCCTAGTGGAGGCGAAAACTCTCATGTCAACGACGTTCGACTCTCCCCTCGAGTCTCATCAAAATCTCTACCAAAAACCTACCACCCACGTCCTGTCCTGCCAATCCAGCTCAGAGAGACCTCTCCAAAATCGATATTGCAGACGAGACGAGGCTCAACTCTTTCGGAAAAGATCCGACCCATGTAAAATAAAATGCCTTTGCGTGATCACTCAAGGAACTAGGAAAAGGCTTTCACCATCCGCAATCCTTTGACTAATACTACAAGTATGTAGTATGAGTAACTCACTCACTGACGGGCATTCCAAATCTCGAGGCAAAGCCACGGAACGGAGGACACGGACGTTGTGGAATACTAGTATTACGTAGGTATTGCCTGTTTCATGTTTCACGTTTCAGGCTTTGTCACCCCAGACTCGCGCCGGTGGTGGCGGCGGCGGCGGCGACTGAGACCGGAAGGCTTTGTTCCCGGGGGGAGGAAGAAATACAGTAACCTCGGAATCGGACGTCGGTGCTTGTTGGGAGATGGTGATTGTTCGTCTGATGTGGACGTGGTCGTGGGAGTGTGACTATATTTTCCACTACGTGCTCGGTACAGCATACTGGATAACCCGCGCTGACTCTGCGTGCTCCTAAGGGAGAAACACGGCCAGTCAAATCGAGAAGCCGCTACGATATTGACATACAAACTCGTGATAATACTCTCTCCGCTCCCTCGAGACGGCGTCTTCCTCTCGATACGCGTGTCCGCTACACGGTCGATGCAGACAAGCCGCCACCCCGGCCGGGTGAGCCAAGCGCTCTTCCATCACGCAACCCGGGACCATGGAGTCGGGCAGCCAGAAGGTCCCCGCCGTCATGCGCGGTTCCAGCTCGAAGGCCTGGACGACGTAGTTCTCCACGAAGACTTTGAGGCGCTTCTCGAGATGTTTCGGTAGCGAATACTTTGGTTGGACGCTGGCGTTGGTAGCATGGTGCTCGAGAGGGAGGAATTCGGGGACGCTCGGAGTGACAAAGTAGGCCTCGACGGCATCGAAGAGTGTGCGATGCATGTCGCGCAGGTCGTCGAAGTTCAGGAGGCTGTCCTCCTGCACCAGGTTCGCGCGCACCTCCTGCACGGGGACGATGCCGTCGTCGGGCGGGAAGACGAGCAAGTCCGGGTACATGGCCGAGCTGATGGCCTGGTTCAGCGTGGTGAAGACGACGGAGAGGAAGCCCATGGTCGCGGTCTCGATCGTCTTCCCGGCCGTGTCGGTCATATCCGGCCAGTGGCGGTGCGTGATGCGGCGCAACATCCGCGCGTAGTCGGAGCACATCTTCTGCAACGTGCGGAACGTCTGTCGGGCTTTTGGCGCGAACCGCTTGATCACGTCAAAGTCGACGGTCGAGTCGGCAAACAGGCCCATGAACGTGGCGGCCATGAGGCGCACGACCTCGGAGGTCCGGTGGTGCCCGTTCTGCGTCGCCTGCAGCACCATCTTCTCCCCGGCCTTCATGTGCGTCATGGCGGCCTCGAAGTCTTCGTTGCACTGCGCCATCGACGAGAACAGGCGGCAGATGATCAGCCCGACTTCCCACGAACTACTCGGCTCGGTCGCGAACGCCGCGATGGCTTGGTTCCGCCTCGACAGAATCATGGCCTTGTGGTCCGTGCCCGACACGTAGGTGTCGAACGTCAAGGACACGGCTATCATGGCGTGGCGGACCGAGGCGTTCACCCACGCGGCCTGCGGGACGATGAACTGCCAGAAGTTTTGCCACCGTCGCGTCGAGGACAGCAGAGGCGCCGTCTTGACAAGGAAGTACTGGGTGTAATTCTGGTCGAGCGCAGTCGTGCACGGGCTGGACGGCTCGAGAAGGAGAATGTCGCAAGGACGAGCAATCCGCGTATCTAAGCTTGGGTCCGCACTGCGAACTGTGTCGACTTCTTCGACTTGTCCTGCGTAGCCTGATTCCAATCCTAGCCCGAGACGTTGGCGGGCTGTACAGTCATCGCTGATGGCCAGAGATCGCAGCGATCCGTCCATGTAGTCGGGGTCTGCACTCGACGCCCTCGCCTCGACCTTGACGACTCGCGGCGGCTCGCCCGGCTCAAACACCCACGCCTTGGCCGATTCGTAGCCGTCACACGGGAACTTGTCCCTCAGGCACCGCGAGCAACTCGGCCTCTTCTCATCACACTTCTTCCTCCGGATCTTGCACGTCTTGCAACCGGTTCTCACTTTCGGGGCCCACCGCCGCTGTCGCTTGCCTTGCTGCGGAACTGGCATTGCGGCTTGAATTCGTCGACCAAGGTTTCAAGTAGCATTTCTGGCAGCCTGCGGTCAGGCATGCGTGCCTCGCTGGGACCGGTGGGTGACACCATCGACTACCTAGAGATTCGCTGTCTTGACAAATCCAGGCAGAACGTTTCCCAGTTTTGAGGCATTTCGTGGTTTTGCGCAGAGGGACCGATTACGGCGCCGTAGTGGACCGACATCGGGTAATCGGGCACGTGCCCTCACGTGCCCATGTAGGTGCAAACGTGTCAAACCCTGCAAAACCTGCAAAGTATCGAGGCACCATGCGGCCTCGCCAACCACGGCAGCCAGCACAGCAACTTACCTTTACGTCCTGCCTGATTCGACAACTCGCTCGCGAACCCCTCCTCCATGTCGGCTTCAACGCCGACGAACACCCCAAAGTGTGGGGAGACGGGGAGTCTTGACCACACTCCGAACTCACAACTCCCCTCGAGAAGAGATGAGATGGTGACTCGCTTTCTGACCTTTGGTCATTCATTGATTCTTTCTTCTCTTACTTTGCCACTGGGACACTTCTGCTGTGCTTGAAGCTGCCAGAGGTTGTTCGTGCGAAGAGTTAAGTTCTCCGCATTTTCTTCAGTCAAACAAAACATACCGGCGTTGCAGACTTGCACCACAGTCATCTAGCGGAGTCCACGTAACAGGAAAGCCGGGAGAGACTTCACAGGTCTCCTTTCCTTGCAGCAAGCCAGCTCCGACCATACTCTGAAGATGGCGGATAAGAAGGGCGGCTTCCAGGAAGCACGGTACCTTGACTTTGTGCGCTCTTCGGAGGTGACGGGCGTCGATGGCAAACCCATGCTCAACCGGTACTCGACACATCTCACTCGCGAGCATGACTTCCCCGGCGCGCAGGCGATGCTCTTCGCCGCGGGCGTGCCCGACAGACAAGCGATGCAGACCGCTCCGCATGTCGGGATCGCCAGCGTCTGGTGGGAAGGCAACCCCTGCAATATGCATTTGATGGACCTGGGCAAAGAGGTCAAGAAAGCGGTCCTCGCGCGGGGGATGCTGGCGTGGCAGTACAATACCGTGGGCGTGAGCGATGCCATCACCATGGGCAACCAGGGTATGCGGTTCAGTCTACAGACTCGAGAGATCATCGCCGATTCGGTGGAGACGGTGACGTGTGCGCAGGCTCATGACGCCAACATCACCATCCCGGGATGTGACAAGAACATGCCCGGCTGTATCATGGGGATGGCGAGGCATAACAGACCGAGCCTGATGATCTATGGAGGCACTATTGACAAAGGCTACTCGGAGACGCTGCGACGGCCCGTCAACATCGTCACCTGCTACGAGGCATTTGGCGCGTATCGGTACAATACCTTGCGTCAACCTGATGACGGCGGTGACACGTCCAAGACGAAAGACGAGATCATAGACGATCTGGAGCGTCATGCGTGTCCCGGTGCCGGTGCATGCGGGGGTATGTACACGGCCAACACGATGGCCACGGCCATTGAATCAATGGGCCTGACTCTGCCGGGATCCAGCTCGACGCCTGCGAGCTCGCCCGCTAAAATGCGAGAATGCGCCAAAGCGGCCGAGGCCATCAAAGTGTGCCTGGAACAAGACATCACCCCCAGCAAGCTCATAACGAAACAGTCATTCGAGAACGCACTAGTCATGACCATGGCGCTGGGTGGGAGCACAAATGCTGTTCTTCACTTTCTAGCGATGGCTGTCACGGCGGGTGTCGAACTCACTCTTGACGACTTTCAGCGGGTGAGCAACAAAATCCCGTTCCTCGCAGACCTTGCACCCTCAGGGAAATTCTTGATGGCCGATCTGTATGAGATTGGTGGCGTGCCAAGTGTGCAGAAGCTGCTGATTGCGGCTGGTCTCCTCGATGGCTCCATCCTCACAGTCACTGGAAAGACATTGGCAGAGAACGTCGCAAACTGGCCGAGTCTGCCAAGTGACCAGGTCATTATCAAGGACCTGAAGAGCCCCATCAAGTCAAGCGGCCATATTCAGATTCTCAAGGGTAATTTTGCACCCGCGGGCGCAGTGGCCAAGATCACCGGCAAAGAAGGCCTCAAGTTTACAGGCAAGGCAATATGCTTTGACAAGGAGGTTGAGCTCAACGAGGCACTGAACAGAGGGGATATCCCCCGCGGGGAGAATCTCGTCCTGATTGTCCGCTATGAAGGTCCGAAGGGTGGGCCCGGTATGCCGGAACAACTCAAGGCCAGTGCCGCCATCATGGGCGCGGGCCTAACAAATATCGCTCTTGTGACGGACGGGCGCTATTCTGGTGCCTCTCATGGATTTATCGTGGGACATGTGTGCCCAGAAGCAGCTGTCGGTGGACCAATTGCCTTGGTCAAAGATGGTGATGGGATCACGATCGATGCCGAGACAAATACCATCTCGATGGATGTCACGGATGAGGAGTTGGAAAGAAGGAGGAAAGAGTGGACTCCACCACGGATGGTTGTGACAAGGGGCGTGTTGGCCAAATACGCCGCGCTGGTAAGCGATGCCAGTCATGGTGCTGTCACCGATCTGTTTTGAGAGATGCAGCCACAGAGAAAGGGATCAGATTTGGTGCATTCATCCGCGACATGCTCATCAGAGACGTCGTAGCCATTTTGAGACAATCAATAAAGGGCTTGCCTAAGTGTTAGAGCTTGATCAACGGCTGGACTGCTTCAGTTCCAAGATCATGGGCCGAAGCTCCCATCCCAGTTATACGTACTGGTCCGTGACAAGAGGATAACATCAAGAAGCGTAAGGACACTGATATTAGTTAGTTTATTAGCATCATGGTTACGCGGTCCCCGATAAAATGGTCAACCGGAGCCCGTCGTATCCTAGGCATGACCGCCGTTGAGCGGGAACTGCAACCACCCGTGTGAGTGAGCATTGATCGAAACCCTGGACATCGAAAGAGGTGTCGAAGTAATCATTACGCCTCTCGGCACGCGGGAGACGTGCTGCCACATCTCTAGGTCAGATCTCTGGGCGTCCAGGATGTAAGCATAATTATGGGAGAGAGGTGAAAGCGGGAATAGAAGAGAGGCGATTTTGGAGGCGATTGCCGCGGGGCGCACCTTGGCGAAAGCTCCTTCTCAACCTCACTTCAACTTCTCTTCTCATTACCCGCCTGGCGTCCATGAACATCTACTGTAAGTTCACGCGTCTACTGCATACTCCTGTCTGATGTTCTCATCCGGGAGGAGTTCTTGATTGGCAACCTCTATTGGAAGCATTCAACCATGGAGCCGTTTTCCAGAAAGCAATTGATCACCTCGTATTCTCACCCTCAAGGAGTTCTGCTCCGGGGAATCTATAACGTGCCTGCCAGCAACATGGCTCGCATCCTGCCGAAGAGGGCTCAAATATCGGCCGTGATCCTTCTGTGATCACCCTATGGTGTGCCGTCTGCGCCGACGGAGGCATGATACTCCTCGCAGAGACCTCCCGGATTGAAAGGCTCTATACAAGACCAGAAATAGACGAGTGGACACACCACGAGCTGGCGATGAGATGGAATCCCGAACTATCTGTCACAATGTCGGGCCATTCTGGACGAGGCGGTGCTTGGCTGCGACGCTTGCCTGTTCAAAATCGGAGGAGGCAAATGAATACAACAGAACTCTACCAATACCAACTCTTGTCGATGCTTTCCACGTGGCCATGCTATATTACACTTCCGTCTGCGATGCAGTCTTGGGAGCCGACATGCCGTTACCTATTAGGATTGGGGTGTGGGTTCCTCCTACACTGCAAACCTGACTGCAAAGGAGGCCAGTAACAACCTCTGTCAACTTCTGTGAATTCAGCCGTGAACCTTCGACAATAAAACATGCAGTGAGGCTCGGATATGGGATCCGGGGCTCAAACTTCAATGAAGACGATATCCCGCCCCAAGTTGACCGTTTACCCTGGTGAGACGCTAGCAGTAATAGTGACTCGATACTGTTTGCGGGTTGGATAAAGAAGTGAAAGCCAGACACCTCTGATACACAGAGGAGCAAACCCTAAGCTGGCAAGTGGCTGAAGATTCACTGGGGAGCTGTCTTGTTCGAACGAAAAGCTGTCATGGGGTCTGGCAGTATATGCAGTGAGCTATCTCTCTTTTCACTCCCACGTTACCTTCTTCTCGCTTTGCCTTCTGCAACGAATTTTGCCTCCTGATCATGATGCCCGTCTTGCCCGCAATTACCAAGAAGATTCTATCACGACTTCATCAGACGACATCAACTCCTCCGCATGGCCTTTCCTCTGATCAGTCCAGCAAAACTGAACTACCTCTCTTCGACAATTTGCCAGAGAAAGAAAAACGAGCTGCTGTCGCTGATCTTCACAAACTCGCATCTCAACAGCCCACCGCTAACACAACATATATTCCCGTTCCTTGCCACCGTCGCTTCAAGTGGAAGACCTTCGCCATGGTTCTTCTCGGACTCGGGCTCGCAGCCTTCGCCGTTGTGGTTTCGGTTGTCTTCGGTATCGACACTGACAAAGACCCGGACCTGACCGCTAAGCTTCGCGTGGCCAACACCAACCTCGACCGTATGAAGCTGCTTCCGAACGACTCCGACTGGTTCTTTGATTTCACCAAGCAGGACAAGTACACCTTTTCTCCTGGTGGTGTGATCAATGCCAATGCCGCTACCTTTCCCGCCACGGTGGGACAAGGCATGACGTTGGTAAGTCAATTTCCACGGCCACCCTTTCTCTGAAATCGAGACTGACATCTCACACAGGCCATGCTTAACTTGGGTCCATGCTCCATGCTTCCACCGCACATTCACCCACGCGCCGCCAACTTTGTCGTTGCGATCAGCGTGAGTTTCCGTCACCTGGACAGAATCTTTGCTCCTATTCTGCCACACACGCTAACGCAGATTCGCAGGGTACAACCCAAACGTACATGATCGCCGAAAATGGTGCGCGCACTGTGACGGCGGTCCTCCAAGCAGGCCAGATGACTATCTTCCCTACCGCCTCAATCCACACCATGATGAACATTGGTTGCGAGAACGCCCAACTGATCGCTGCCCTCAACTCCGATGACTCTGGAACCACCAACCTCGCCAATGCCTTCTTCTCTCTTCCAGCCAATATTACCAATCCCGTCATCGGCGGCGGCCCTTGGGCTCAGGACATCTACGGCCGAGTTCCAGGCATCGGCACTGGTTCCAATTTCGGCCCGGATCAGTGCAGAGCTGCATGTGCCAAGCAGGGAAAGATAGTCAAGCATGAGTGGTAGGCGAGCTGTAGGAGGAGCCGAGGCTTGGGATAGAGAACAGGAGCTACTACGGTGGCTTTCTGGATACTTACCCGCCGAGAGCGGTAGAGACCTTGTCTTGGAGAAGGAGCCCTGAAATCAGCTGTCATTGAGTACATAGACCCGCAAGACACAGGAAAGAGGACAAATGGGGGTTCCGACGACTAGCTGGCAAGGATTGGTTCCGTAGCAGCAGAAAGATCTCCGGCTCTCCGGTCTGTTAGAACGCACCCTTTGCCCGATTGCTACTTCACAATGTCAATGACATTCTATTGAGCCAAGTTGAAATCCCTGTTCAGAGGCACGTAGTAGATGCCCTGTTGGCACGGTGGTTTCACTTCGTTTCCCTAAATATAGCACTTAATGTAGGTACAGTACCCCTACTTGCCCAGCGCCCAACCTGCGCCAGGCTTGAGGCTTCTGCGACAAAATATGACTGGCTTCAAAAAAAAGGGCGTTTCCTCTTCCTTCTCCTCTTTCCATCGCCTCAGATTCTTGATACGCCGGGGGCCCCGGGTTTTCTACCTATGGTGATGCGACGGCGGGCGTGTGTGGGCTTTTGTTACTTTCCTTGGTGTGTCATCGCTCTTTCCTCCCAGCGCCCACTATGCCTGACGCAACTGCCCTGCCGAGCCACGCCATGTCACACTGTGCCGCTGCATTATGCTTGACGATTGTTCTGCCGCACCACACCGTGCCATTGCATCCCCGCCTGACGATGGTTCCTCCCATGATGGAGGCTCAAGGTCGACCCAACTGTTCGCTACCCGTATTATCGATCGCTTATCTTGCCCAAGCCGGCAGGGTCTCGCCGCGGCCCTCCGGTATTCTTGGCTCAGGGGGTTCGATGTTCTTGATCGCTGGACGGGAAGAGGTGGATTAGCATACGTACACGTATCGCGCGGAAATATGCACCCGGAAGACTCCGTATATGAACAGATACCATACAGGGAAGATGTAGAGAGGGCAATGTAAGCTATTACGTCAACGTGGGAGCGCTTCTTACCTTGAAACACCCTCTTTGCCAGTGAGGGTTTCTTCTCTTTCTGTGCGTGCGCCCTCTCCTTCTCACTCATGATCGAGTCCGTGGAGATGGAGACAGTGTCAAAAGACGTGTTGGGCTTGGAGTCTGAAGAAGGCATCCTGGGCAGTGGTGATATAGATTTGCTGTTCTGTATGAAGGTGGTCGTGATGGAGGAAGTGACCAACCGTCCTGTAGCACGTAACAGGGAAGTTCAGGTAAGCTTTTCCTTTCGAGAAGTTCTTGCTAATGAGCTTGTATGCGGAGAATGAGAGAAGAGACTGTCCCAGGAATACAGCCAGGCAGGCAAGACAGGCGCCCCTTTATACACGGAAGACGAGGCTTGGACGACACGGGAGCCATGAGCCCTTTTCGACTCACAGTGGCCTGGTCAGGCAACGTGCATTTGAGGACCAGCCTTCATACGACACTCGCGCGACGATAGGTCAGCCCGTTGACTCGGACCACAACTTTAACCTACCGCTTCCGGAGGGATAGCAAAGCATTGCGCAAGGCTTGTAGCTGAAGCAGGGGGGTTCAGGGTGGATCATTGCGAACGCGGAGCTAATATTTCGGGTTCGGAGATGGTCGTTGGTGTAAGCGACGTCCAGGTCCCACCCGCTACCAAAGTCGGTATGAGATCTGACTCATAAGGATTTTGCTGTCAGCCGAACTTGCATTCCATATGACCCATCGTGTTGGTGGTGCTCTGTTTTTGGATGCCGTTTCTAGGAAACTGTCTGCTGATGATCAGTGCCACCGCGGCGCAATGCTTACACAGTTAGTCGACCATAGCGGTGAAGTTGTTGACCGGCAGAAGACGCGTGAAATAAGCTCATCGTGTCCCAGTGTTCCAGGCACCGGACAAAAGCTTGGTTGGAGAGTTGGATTGGCGAGCGTTCGAAAATGTACCGCGACCTGCTCAACGTACGCCAGCGCCAATCACAACGCAGCACAGCAGCCACTACAACGGGACCGCCAGGCCGACGTATTTCATACGCTTTCTGCCTGACTCACCACTGTTTATCCCGCGTTCAATTTCGCATCTTTATGCGTCATCGCCCTCGTCCGCGGCAGCGCCTGGACCTGGCAACTCGCATGCACTTCGATTCGAGTCAAATTTCTAGCTTCTGGAAGGGGAAGGTGGGTCGGACCTGGAGCGAGACGACTTGGACCGGACGACCATTGAGACCGCAATGCCACCACCTCCCTCCGCACAACATACGCATCTCCCAATGATGTGTCCAGCGAGTGGCTACCGTTCTCTTTCCATTGATACCGCTGCAAGCCCTCATGCGAGCCGAAAGCTTGTCGTACATTGGCTCCCGTGGGCCCTGATGTCGAATGCTAGGCAACCAGGATATTCGTCGCCTGCTCTCCAGCAACATCGAACCGTTCAACCTGCAATGAAGGGAGGATCGGGATGCGGAGCATACATCCATTAACTCAGGCATCGACGTATTCGCATTCACACGGCGTATCCACCTGTCATAATGCCTCTTGCTGCTGCACCTGATGCACTGAGCATGTTCTAACCTTTCTCCTTCCGGAATGCTTGGGATGACCTACTTACATTCAGTATCTACAGAGGGACGTTGTCGATCTACTCGATTCTCGCCAACGGTCAGGACGTTCGATGGGATATGCTACGCTGCAGCTGCGTGGAGAGGAATCTGGATGCTCTTGAGTTTCGTTCCTCGAATGCCTTTGGCTTCTATCGACGGGTTATTTGAGTGCCCCAATACACTCAATGGCCACCCATACTTTGACTTGGAAAGGCACTCATGCACGTCGAATTCCACTGCGGTCCCCTGGCAGCCAGCCTTTGGTACATCGTTGAAAGAAGCTCGACCGTTCAGCATAAACTACTCACTAACGCAACGAACTACTTACTTACTTTGCACCATCAGCTCTGGAGATATAGTGCAATATTGAACCATGCTAACTTGAACAATCCCATCAACGCAGCCACAAAGCAACACCACCTGCAGCACCTCCAGCACAAAGGGAATGCAATTGTCTACGCAGGACAAACAGTCCACCATGGCCGGATGGGTTGACTTTGTCTATCCCAATCGATCAGACAATGCTCGCGGCGCTCACAAGGAAGTCCTAAACAGCCAGCTCAGCAGCGCACACAACACCCCGTCCAGCAAACATGCCCCGTCTCACTTGAGCGTTGATTTTAACAGACCAGATGAAGCCGCGCCGTTAGAATCTTTCCTCTTCCTCTTCCACTTCTACTTCCATTCTGTCACCCGTGCAATCCCATCCCCTTCACATAGTCTCCCAGTCCTTCTGAATAGTCAGAGGAAGCGGACCCCCAAACTCAGTATAACCACAAACCCCCCGAACAGTACCAATGACGAAGAAAGTCCTCCGCGCGGCTCAGGCCCATCACTTCCCATGCATTGGCCCCAGACGCCGTCCTCCAGGTCGACTGACACAACGACAACAACAACAGCAGCAGCGCCGAACCCATGCACGCTTTAGAGGCCGCCGCCACCCCGCTCACCGCCGTAGAGTTCGAATGCCACAATGCCCACGGCTACCGACAAGAGCACCACCCCCTCCACCTATCTACGCACGAGCCGTTCGGATGTTTCAGGAGGCCTCTAGGAGTGCGCGCATGCATATCTTCATTGCTGTTATTGCTGTGGTCATTGTTGCTGTGGGCGTGGTTGTGTTGATGTGTGGGCCTCGTCATGGACACGGACAAGGACAAGGACACTGAGGCTGAGACTGAGACTGACATGGATGCTGGATGACTGGACCTTATGTGGTTTTTGTTCCAGACCGAAAACAGATTGTTGGTGCTGCAAGTGGCAGGAAGGGATGAGAAGAGATGAGATGAAACGGGATGAACGGGGATGGTTCCGCACGAGAGCCAGAAATCTGGCTGGACAGTGGGCAGTGGACACTTCGGAATAGAGGCTATTGGTCTGCGTCAGATTCTCGTGCGCGCACACCACCGATGGACACACCGCGCAACTGGACAGCCACAAACTGAAACTGGGCCTTTCGGGAACAGAAGGGCAATGGGAATGAATAAACATGTAAACCTCGATAATGAGCCCACCTGCATGTAGACCAGCCTCCCTCCCCGCGTGTGGCCGTGCCAGTCACAAATTGCATGGACAAATAGATACAGAGACGATGTTCGGCAGAGAGGGTTGGTTGAGGGCCACGAGGGAGACGGAGACGTGGTGTTGGAAGAACTTGGGCGTGGATAATGGGCGGGATCCTGGAGCGCCTAGAGGCTTGGAAGACGATGTCGTGGACTGTTCCTAAGGGCAATTTGGCAATGCCAACAAATACTCTGGTCTTCGAGAGTTTTTGTGTCTAGCAGCTTAGAGGACTGGCGGCGAAGGCGTCTTGTTTGGAGTAGGTATAGAGTTCATAGTGAGTTCAAGTCTTGTTGAAACTTGCGTTGGCAGATTGACGGCAATGTATAAGAGTGAGAACCTCCTTTCGAAGGCAAGATGATCAAAGCGGAGGTATACCTATACCTACTCACCTGAGGATGAGACCTTTTAGAGTCACTCAGCACAGCGGGAGACTTTGACATTAAGGTCCACCTACTTTGCACCAGCCTAAGAGCCCCCTTTCCGAACGATGACTCTCAAGAATTAATTTCAGTGTGCTCGTATGCAGTTGTTCAGCACGGTCGACGGACCGTAAGGCACAGCAGCTCACCGAGGGACGCATAATTCTGCCAAATCCATCAAGAAGGCTAGGGGATCATTCATGTCTGTTCAACCTACGCTTGCTGATTCCAAAAAAAAAAGCGCTCCATTCCCCATGCTATACATTTTCATCTGCTCCTAGATTGCCCATTTCATAGCTGTTATTCCCCATAAGCGGTTCCGCGGACCCATTTGCCGCGTCTCCCGCTGGGGTGGTGTTCTTCTTCGTCGCCGGAGTCCCAAAACTTATAGGCTGCATTTCTCTGTACCGACACGCCCAAACGCCCGTAACGATCATTAGTGCCGCGCTGGCGGCTTCAAGACCCCACCATAGCAGATTCGTAGGTAATGCGCCGGTGTAGAAGGAGGTGACGAGCAGGTGGATGAAGTGGATTGTCAACGCGAAGTCCGGGACGAGTTTCGAGCGGGAGATGAAGATGAGGATCGGAATCACACTTTGTGGTTCCCTGTCAGCAGTGTTCCCCACGGTGTCAAGTCCACATCCCCTTTTCCAACACATCACGGGTAACCCGACGGTGGAGGACGTATACGTACGTGACAAACCCGTTGACAACGCACAGAAAGCCCACGGTCCAGCCGAGCGTATTGTCTCCCCTCACGCTCCGCCAGTCGAGGACCAGGTCCGGGGAGAAGTTCTGGCCGAGCACAAGCGACACAAACACGGCGAGGATGAAGAACGTCGTGTAGTACCACAGCTGGAGGACGAGGATGGAACGCAGGATCTTGAGGGGTGGGAGTTCCGTGAGGGCGCCGGATCGGGGTGGTTTTCGGCGAGGGCGGGGCATTATCTGACGGGGTTGCAGTCTTTGTGTGGGATAGCAACTGTTATTGCCGCCATGGGTGGAGGGAGGGCGCTTGTCGGTTCGATATCATCGTTGTGTGGGCATGGGTGAAGACGTAGAGGTGTTCAGTGAGAGATGATTGTGATAGTACGTTTAACTCCGCGCCTCAGGCACAGCCTCGTCACGTGCATGCGAGGCTGAGTCTTCTCCAACTTTCTGCTCTCGACTAAAGCTTGCGGACTCGGAGAATACTTCAAGGACATCATTCACAATACGGACTATATGGTGCATACACGCACGTTAATTGCACAACTGCTGGAGATTGACTGAAGGGTGAACTACTCTTCGACACCTTGATAAGGTCTTAAGGCGATCACACAATCAAGCATCATCGACGAGTCCATCTCCTGTGCGTGCCCTTCCCTCCCGACTCCGCCGCGTATCTACCATGACCTGGGGCCTCCCCTCCTGGCTAGGAGGATCGTCCAACCCGTCATTACCACAGTCCGCAAACCAACCCCCTCGATCGAAAGACGGGGGCTACGTCGCCCCCGACCGCACCTCCCGAGAACACTGCTACGAGTCCCGCGACGCTTTCTTCCAATGTCTCGACCGGAATGATATCCTCGATGCAGTCAAGGAAGACGAGAAGAGCAGGAAGCTTTGTCCCGCAGAGGTGGTTGCCTATGAGCGGGATTGTGCGCGGAGTTGGGTAAGCTGGCTGTCTCGGCCCTGAAGCGTGCGAGTCGAGATGGACAAAAACTGACCCGTGCGGCACAGATCAAATACTTCAAGGAGAAGAGAGTGATGGACTACAAGCGCGATCGCACGTTAGAGCAGATTGCCAAGGAAGACGCTGCGGCATCGGCAAAGGCCAAGGCAGAGAGAGGCGGGAAGTCGTGGTTCGGGTGAGGATAGGTCGACAGGCTGAGATACGGGGTGCACCGGTGGAGGTTCGCGAGCCCGAGCACAGAGTTTTTCGCCTTGTATAACGAGACTGCGGTGCTGTAAAAAGTCACATGGCGTTGGTATGGTATCAGATGGGGAGCCCGTTTTGGGCCTATGGTGGAAGGATTGCACAAGCTGCGCTTCCTCGAATCGAACATCTTCACTCCTAGTTTGGAGTGGCTCTACGTCTCAACCCTTGAGGGGCATGGATACTTTTCCAGAGGCCGTTCTTCCTACCGACCGAGCAAGCCTACGACACTCCCAACCATTACCGCGGCCTCGCGCTCCCAGTTCTCGACGACTTCTTCTCCCTTGGTCGTGGTCGTGGCTCTCGCGTCTCCTAGTGCCACAGCCCGGGGGAGCCTCGAGCCTCGTAGGACGCACTCTCGGATCTCAGCCCTTACTGTATCACGCTGACTGCGGAGTGTGCGTGCTGAAATGCCACCTCGATTGAGGATCTCTTGAACACGCGTGGACAGTGAGGAGGCCAGCGACCGCCAGAAGTAGGAGGGTAATGATGCTGTATCCAGAGCATTGAGGAGGAGTGTCAGGAAATTATCCGTAGGCTGTTTGGTGGTGGGAGTGGTTTCGTCTTCATCTGAGGTGTCGTCGCCGATTGTGAGTGTGTCGATGCGGGCGGCCCCTTCGGACGCCAACATAGGGTGCTCGGGGGCCATTATACTCCGCAACAGTGCTTCTAAGGCCACGACGTTTTGGCATCTTGCGCTAGTCTCAAGTAAGGCTCTGTCGAGGGTCGGCAGTTGCCCCAGTGCCCGCCCTATCGATGCTGAGCTCGAAGTGATGGCAGTCTGCAAATACCCCTGCAGTGCACGTATCAGATATTCCGGCTCGAAGTCCTTCCTGGCCATCTTCTGCCCATCCAGTCGTGGTGCTGGGGAGAGGAGGTACAGTATATGCGCTGCACTGCTGAATCGAGCCCGGCTATCTTCCACCTCTCGATATGTAGGCGCTGAGGTTGTTGAAGCGCCGCCGGGCAGCGAGGACAACGTGCTCATCGAGAACTCTCTCACAACTCGTCGTGCGAAATCCAGGATCCTGGCCTCTCCGTCCTCGAAGATCCTCCCTCGTATAGTCCTCACAAGGTTGATACGACCCAGTTCTGCACCTTCGCTGACCATGATATCGCGAAAGGAAAGAATTGACAGGCTCGCGCGGACAATGACACCATGGTCTTCTTTTCCGACACGGGTGCCCCCCAGGCCAGATTCATTGACAAGGACCTCGAACTGTCTGGCCAAGTTGAGAACACGCTGTACACTTCTGCCAAGCCTGAGGACTTCCCAACTCCGTTGGGCGATGGTTTGGGCCTCGACGGCCTTCTGGTGCCGAACAAGGACCTCCTTCTCCAGCCGTTCGTAGCTCACATTCAGTCGTGCTCGTTCTTCCTCGACTTTAGACAGGATCCGTTGTGCCGCGGCATTTTGGGTCGACGTATAAGTTAGAATATCAAGTGCTGAGCGGGAGGTGAGGGTATGAATATGTGAGTCAATTTCTTGAAGGTCGAACAGAACACGAGATAGCGGCGTGCTAAGATCTATCGCTGGGTCGGATGGGTTGTTGGTTGCAAGGATGAGGCTATTGGCGTGGGCATAGGGCGAAAAGTCGTCGGAGGTGAGAGAGTCGATGTCAATGTAGGTTGATGTTGTCGCGGTGCTCCCGCCCGGCACCGGAATGGCTGTAGTCATGGCGGACAATCAGATATGGCGGGCTTCCAGAGAGACCTTTCCACCCTCGTTACCATACTAGTCCGTGTTCAGTGTAGACGGGTGTAAATATTCCCGATGGTCTCTACCGTCCGAAATCTGATGAAGCTGACAACTGTACAGTAATTCAGAGCCCGATCGCCTGTCTTGCCGTTTTAACTGTGCCAACCAAAAATTCTAGTCGCACCCGGGGGAGGCCTTGATATGTTCAAGCCTCACCGCAATGGTGTTATTGGTTGCTGGACGGAAATCTGGAGATAGCGGATGGTGGTCGAGATCAAAAGTACATCGAATGATGGAAAATGGATGTTCCGGCGAGGCTGAAGTTTCTCCGCTGGCTTCGATTAATTGGCAGCCTCCAAGTCACAGGACGGAGCGAGTGTCCACTACTACCAAAAGAAGCGGTCTTTGGGTCGAGTATTCTCCGTAACTACGGAGTCCATTCTACGAGTACCTAGACAGTGCGGCAGCCGCACGGAACATCACTACCGTACTCAGTCTAAACAGCAAAGGCAGGGTTACGGTAGGCAAGGGATGTCGGCAACCTCCAGATCGCCGCCATGGTTGTCCTCACTTTGTCACATGCAATTGTTGCTATCTTAGCCCTTGCGTTTTTGAGGCGATAATACGCCGAGTCATTGTTAAATGAACCGAACACAGATCCGGGAATGAATAGACGGTCTGCACATCAAGACTTTGGACCTGGTCATCTGATACTTGAACCACAAATCTTAGAGAAGGAGGGACGGTGATTGGCGCGGCTGCTGGACTCGGAGGGTACCTGACGAGACTGTGCCTGTTCCTGGATCGAGCGAACACTCGAAAGCGGCCTCTGGGCTGCGCACAAGGAGGCGACACTATCCGCAGCACGAAATCCGCAGCACGAATTATGTACCTGACCAGGTTGAATCCTGGATCTGCCTAAAGTGATGATTGGACTGTCAGACCCGACAGACCCGGGCGAGTTGAGTGCGGGATGTATGCGGTCAGCGGAGAAGGATAAGGATGGGCTGTCAGAAAGGCGCCCCAAGTCTTGGATGTCCAGCGAACAAATAGGGCGGGACAGCGCGCGTTCCGCATCTTAAGCTCTTGTACGCGCACACAAGGTGAGTCAGGCGAGGACGTATACGAAGCGGAATGTCAGACTGATGACGGGCTCGGCTTCGTCGTTGGACTGCATGGC
Organism: Phialophora tarda; assembly: GCA_016109495.1. Taxonomy (NCBI): domain Eukaryota; kingdom Fungi; phylum Ascomycota; class Eurotiomycetes; order Chaetothyriales; family Herpotrichiellaceae; genus Phialophora; species Phialophora tarda. The sequence goes on along the minus strand of JADWPL010000029.1, from coordinate 312,062 downwards.
GAAAAGCCGATTCACTCGAGCAATCACGAAGGGCAGTGTGAGTGGGATGACAGGAAAGTCAAACGTAGGGTGGTAAGAAGAGGATAATAGCGACCAGAGACCAAGCCAGATATGTCGTCCCACGAGTTCACGGCCACGCAGGCAGGTCGCAGGTTCATCCTGATGGATGGGGAGTGTGCTGCTGGAAAAGAGCGACGACGGGTCGAAGGTGTGGAGGAAGAGGCCCTTTAAGATTTGCACCGTGCATTTGAGTGGCCGCTGTGCTGATCTCGCAGGGATGCCCGCGAGGCTAATGCTGCACATCAACCACTGGCGCAGTTTAACTGAAGGAGCCCGTGGGCTGTGCCTTGAATGTCCTCCAGCCATCAGCCTTGCCCCGCCAATCAGCCTCTGCCCCTCGCATCGTTCATCCTCTGGTAGCCGCTCTCCAGGCGTCCCAGGCATTTGCTTGCGACAGGCACACGCCGCCAGGTCGAAGTGGGCGGCTTTTGGTTCGTTGATTTGCCCATCCTTGAGGCTGGATGTCTGGGTGTTCGCTCATTTCGCGCTTGAACACCTAGAGCGTGCATAGCGACGGCAGCCGTCGGCTCACGGCCTGCACAATAACCCAGACTTCCCTCAAAACTGCCTCGATGCGCCTTCCTGCAACTGAATGCATCGCACATGCACTTCGCTCTTCCTCTTCTTTGCCCCTTATAATCCCTCGCCATTACCTGTCTGAGACCCTCTTCGTCCCGAGAGGGTGCTGACTAAATATCCTCGCTCCGGTCATCCCACCTCTCGACGCTGGGTATCCCCACTGACCGCTCACCACGGTTGCCCTAGGCTCGTCATCTGCCACCAGCCTGGATCTAGTCCAGGCTCCACCATGCACACCAGGGGCACGTCTTGCCGCCAACAATAACTCTCCTCCCACCTCAACTACCCTTCCGAGTCCTGCGTCCGCGATCAAACGCATCAAGATCTTGCCCTTCTTCGTCGCGAGTCGTCGACTTTACCTTCTCCGATCTTTCTCTAGCTGTTTCATCACTACCCGTTCCTGTCCTTCGTCATCCCCTGGCAACTTCCCTGGCCACGTTGATCGTATGGCCCATCGGCTTGCGCAACCGCAACCTTGCTGAACCCTTCGCGCGAAAACCCTAGTCTTATCACCGTGCTCCAGCCCCTCCGAGAGCGTCCGTTGACGTCGCCACCCGTTCGACCCTTTCGCTGCTGAATCTTCCATCTTCTTTCAGGCCGTCGCTATAACCTCTCGTCGACGTACCCTTCGCGAGGCGAAAAACATAGCGCAGCCTCACCATCGACAAGCTGCTCCGAATGTGTCATTACTGCGTGGCGTAACGCCGCAACCACTCAAGTGCCTGGAGGTCGCACTAACCCTGCCTCACTTCAGGCCCCACGATGGCAGCCATTTCCAGCCTTGTCCTAAGCGACAACTTACCGTCAAAGGACAGAATGGACGAGTTGGATTCTCCTACAACGCCACGACCTGGCCGATACGGCTCGTCGGTCACCAACGAATCTAATGTGGCAATGATCGATCATGCTCTTCAGTCCCGGGCTAGCTCCTCCACGAATTCCCAGATATCGAGTCGAGGAACACAAACTGGCAATCATCATGCCGTGGAAAGAAGAGATAGTGAAGAGGCTATATCGTCCGCCATGGATATGGACGATGATGAGGATGGTGTACCCGGTTCGGACAACGATGCCGAGTCGGGCGAGGCAGACTCTGCCTCGAGAAAGAAGAAAGGCCAGAGGTTTTTCTGCACGGGCTACCCGCCCTGTAACCTCAGCTTCACCCGGAGCGAGCACTTGGCTCGCCATATAAGGAAACATACGGGCGAACGTCCGTTTCAATGCCACTGCAACAGGAGGTTTTCGCGCCTGGATAACCTACGACAACATGCTCAGACTGTACATGTCAACGAAGAAATCCCGACCGACTCCCTTGCCGCTACTGGGACTCGATTTCAACGGCAAATCCGCACCGATCGTGTCAGACCGACCGGTCGGCCGCGAACAGGCACTGGTGGGAGTACTGGGGGACACAGCCGGGGACATAGTCGGAATCTCTCCGCCTCAAGCATTGGATCAACATCTTCCAACTACAGCGTGGTGACGGAGGGGAAGAGGCGACCGCCGCCGCTGCTGATGGCCAACGACAGCTCGAGTAGGCCAACTCTGGGCATCGAACCACCGCAAACACCACCTGCTCAGTATCGGGGATACAACCCATCTTCCCCCAGTGGTATGAGCACACCTACCTCTGCCAACTTTTCCGCCACTCCTGGGAGTCCTGGATTCTTATCGTCTATGGCTTCACCTGTTTCGAGCAACGCTCGCCTAGGTGGCTTCTTTGGCTCAAGGCCCCATGCCCGTCGCTTGTCGGTACCTTCTGGTCCCAACCCCTATCAAAATCAATATCCTCCGGGCTACTCTGTGGGATACATGAGCCAGATGGGTCCACCTAGTTCCCACGCCTCTTCGAACTCCAGCGTATTTGCCAGCCCTACTTCAACATCATTTCCAATTGGCGCCGGCCAGCAAATACCGCCGGGCGAGGACTGGCGCAGACGGACGTGGCACGCCTCCACGTATCCTGCTGGCAATTACAATTACGGCCGCCCTGCCACAAGCGGGCTAACTTATTCGCAGACCCCAGATGCCCCTCAACCAGCACATGCGCAACACGCAACAGCAGCTGCGGGTCAAGCCCCTCGGTTGCCAGGCATTGAGAGTTTTGATCATGTACAGCATCGCTCGTATACTCCTCCTCGCCGCCAGCCCAGTCCTATGCAGATTGACCCCAGCCTATCATCCGCGCCGCTTGGCACAGACCCTCGTGCGCGCCCCGGGCATGTATCATGGGACGGCCAACGTTCCAGCCAGTATCCCGAGCTTGACGACCGAGCGCAAGCTGCAGGTTCATGGGGTCAGCAGACTTTAAGCGAGATCCAAAACGTTGGCATGCGGTATAATGAGCCGTCCAGACACCCCGACATGGGACCACCACCATCGATGATGACTGTCCAACAACACCAGCACATGGCACGCGAAGCCCTCGATGGACAGTCGCAAGGCAAAAGAACGAAGAGGCAAGCGTGGTACGGAGGCCCCACGCCGACCCGGACATCGCCTGAAGACTCCAGCAGTAGCGATGGTGTTCCTACACCTGGCATGGCGGCAGTCGAAGTACATCCCATGATCATGTCCAATAGTGGTTATATGGAACCCCAGCATGGCCATCTCCCCCCTGACACGCATCAAAATGTGAGTCACCTTTCTGATTTCCCACTATTCCTTTACAGAAGCGGCACTGACCATTTTACAGACGTGCCTCGCCCCGGCTCCTTATATCGAGCCCGGCCATCACCAACACCCAATGTCGTTTGGCGGCCGCAGTGGCCATGGTGGGGAAATGAACCGACTCGAAGCTCTGGTGGCTGTGGCCACCAGTGGTGACAATAGCGCCCGATGATAGGGCGCATCTACTAGACATTCGATGACGACTTCTTGGCCGGTGTACCAGACCCACCAGATCGACGGACGGCATTCGAAACTATTATGATGACCGAAGCGGTGGCATATTTCGAGACGCAGCTCTTCCGATTACCGAGTTCTGATGGCTTGCATTGAGAGATACCCCTAACGACCCTTCCTCTTCTGACATTTGTTGCCTGATGTGTTGATGGCTTGTTGACGACGGCATGCACTTGGGTCACGACTTTTTGTTTCTGATGCATACGGCGTACAGCGTTGAGCGTTTAGCGGCGGTTTTCTGGGCGCATTACGAACTCGAAATACCCACGATTAATTCATGATCATGTCGTTTATATATGAAAGGCTTGGCATTTGAATCTCGCTTCAGACGATGCTCGGTGGGCCTCAATCAAGGAATTCGCTCCTCAACATCCGTGATTCACAGCTTAGCCTCGTCTGTTTGCCACCTGAGGAAAGACAAGCACCCGTTGCCTGATATTGGTGTTTTCACCTCGTGCCGCGCAAGTACTATTTAAATGGGAAGTTTGGACTCATTCCCTCCAAGCTATCTTGTCTGTTTTGCAACGCAGAAGCTCGAACACTCCTCTGCTGCGCGACGTGCGGTAGCCCTTGAACACCCTTGCAGTTCCGTTGTAGAGTTAGACTTGATCGTTGCTGAAGGTCACAAGCGCGACGTTTGCCAAGGCCCTAATACCTTCTGGAGCTGGATTCGCATGTCCGTCCAGGGCGGGCAGCAACGGTCGCGTGTTTGCTTGACCTCGAGAAGCATATACGCAGAGTGTCCAACTGAGCTAGCTTCGCCGTGGTTGCACCAATGGACCAGGCAGAACGACTTCTACGCGCCGACGACAATCCACGACGCGTTGTCGAATTCGGGAAACAGGTCAGTTCTCGCCATCGGCAATTCGGGGATGAGGAAACACACCACGATTTGGCACCCTGCGCGAAATTAAGCGGTGTCACTAAATTTCCGGCGCGAGGGCGACAGATGTAGGTACCCGGACTATTTGGAAGGAAATCCCATGTCAGCCTCGCGGCTGAGGACCTGTAACGGGTGGGGGATGGGATCTGACAGATACCCGGCCGATAGCAAACATTTTGAAGTTGGCCCTTGCAATGCTTTACGTGCTCGTGAAAGGATCGATCTGATCGAGATCTTGACGGTGTTAGCTCTGAGCGATGGCCGTTGTCGCTTGAAGCTCGGAGAGAGGAGGCTTTGGCGTCACACAGCATGCAGCTTTGCAAGATGTGGTGCGTTTCGTGTCCTCCCTCAACATCCACGCCCACGTGGCGAACTTCTCACACTACCTAAGATCATCGAGAGGCTGAGGCTGAATATGGCAGATGTAGTGAGGATGTCAGCGTTACAGACTCACTTGAGTCCGACGGCGAGGGGCAGACAGGTGCACAGCAGATGTGTTAACCCGATGACAGGCTTCCAGAAAGAGGTGAGAAAATTGCATGCGGGTCTGGCAGAGAGTGATATCGAGCTTGCATTGGCGATGAGGTTGTGACAGGATGGAGCCGTCCGGCAACAACGAGGCTCTAACAGTGAATTTCTTGCTGTCGGCAACCTTTCAGCCAAGGAAGGAACTTGCAGGTGAGAAGTTGTCCAATGGTCAATTGCGATGGTCAATTTGTCTTCTTTACCGACACTTGGATTTAACCTCTTCGCAACTTCACCTTCGCTTGAGGAATTGACAGTCAACTTGGCGACTTCTTACCCTTCTCTCAACACCCCTCGCGTTCTTTAAAGCTCTCTCAATCCTCTCACCGTTGCCTCTCACCATCCTCTCTCTCTCTCTCTCTCTCTCTCTTTCTTTTTTCCTTCTTTTGCCAACCATCAACTGTCACCTCCTCTCCTTACCGTGCCCGGATCATTCCTTGTTTCTCTTGAACAGATCAGACGAAGTCCTCGAACGACTGGCCAGGTCGTCCACGCTCTTTGTCACCTACGGTCATTGCCACCATGAGACTCTTCAATTCAGCCCTCCTTCTGGGAGCGGTGTCCGGACTGTGCCAAGCTGGGGTGTTGGGTATCAGACAGACGTAAGTAGGCGGCTCAGTCTCAACATGACATGTCACTAACTGATCTCTGTGCAGGCCGGCCCAAACATGCTCTCCAGTAACCATGTGGAACTATGTCACAGTCTACAAAACCGTCACAAATGTGCCTCCCACCGTCACGATCCTTCTACAAGACCCAGATGCGGTTGCGAGCAGCTGGGCCTCAATTGACACTGCGCAAGTCAGCCAAGAGGTCGTTGAGGCCCCCGTCTCAAACAAGCCAATTGGGACAGTGACCTTTGTTGATTCCGTCCGAGTGTCTGGCTTTGAAGCCACGGAGATGTCCAACACTCCTGGTGCGTCGGTGTTCTACATGTCAAAGTCCGTCACAAGCTCAATGGAACCGACAATTGTTGCGAAAGTCACAACTGTCACAGTTTCTCCACTTCCATTTGCCACATCCCACCAACAAAATGTCCAAGTCAATACGACCACAGATACTGCCGCAAGTAGCAACGTCCATAGCGCTTTCACCAGTCCTTATGGCGGCTGGAACGGCAGTACCTCGGCTGGCTCTTCACTCTTTGGACCTGCCACAGCGATTAATGGCTCGGCTCCGATTGGCACTGGCGCTTATGAGTCCTTGCCTTTACCCGGAACAGACGTGCAGCCGACCTTCACTCAAACTCAGTGGACTTCTACAGTCACCGAGATCGCCACAGTCTACGCTACCTTGCCTGTTGAATCTGTCTACGGCTACGACACCACTGCTTACGACTATGGTACTGACACCTCTGATGCCGGTGACCTCGAGAAGAGACAAACCTGTGTGTGGATCTCTGCTACTATTGGTGGTCAAGAGGTGGGTTGGTGCAACAACTGGGCTGGTGGTTCAACATACACTTTCACTTCATGGGAAACAACAAGTACGTTTGTCTCGGATTGTTCTCCAGCGGTCCATTTGCTGACATATCGAAGCTACCCCTGGATTCATTCCTGGCATCGGTACTATCACTCATTCGAGCACCTCGGACGGAGCTGCCGCTACAGGCTCAGTGACAATTCAGACGTCAACCCCTTCGACAAGCAACCCGCCACCAGCTCCGACAACCACCAGTTGTGGTGAAGTCGGCCCTTTCCAGGTTGGAGTAAGTGATAGTCTCAAGACAAACGGAACTAGCTGACCGTGAGAAGTTCGACGACCTTATTCCAAATACAAGCAACGACAGCTTCCTTGGAACCCCGATGATCCAGAATCCTTATAACTTCTTGGACTGGGGCGATGGGTGGGGATATGTACCTCCACCGAGCGACCCTTTCGCTCCGCAATCCGGCGATCGTCTTGCTCAGTGGGACCCATCTCTCAACAATACTGTAATGGGTTCTCCAGATGCTGGTAGCATTCCACCGGGGTCAATTGGCGCGTGGACTCGCAATAGTCAACACTACTGGTTCTCTGCCGACTCGGCGTATGTTGGGTGCGACAACGGATCGAGAAACCTCAGCCAATTCTGCGATTTTGTCGCCACGGCTTACCAGTGGGACAACCGCACTCAGACCGAGATTGTTGTCGCAACTCAACATTTCCACATTCCTCCATGCCCGGACCTCATCAATTGTCAGCTCACTATGATCAACTTCAACTACCTGTTTTACAAGTTGTCCACTCTGCAGTTCTATGCCAACGTCCAGGGCCAGCTCAGCAAGTTCTGGATAGACAGTATCGACATGAACTGGTACGACAACAGCTGTGAGGCTGGTCTGGCTCGTATCGAGCGTCAGTGGTAGAGCTGAGCGATGTTAATTCGCAAAGCGTGGTATGGCTGGCACATACTGGTATGGAAGAGAGCAAGGACTTGTGCGCCCTTCGTTGATCCATACGCAACGCATGGAGAAGCTTGGGGTATCTTGAGTTTTAAGGTGAACATGTTTCCAACGTCGCGCGGAGGTTGTGACAGTACTGATACAACATTGAAGCATACGAGCCAGGCACGTGGGAGTCTCAAGGAGAGCTGTTGCAATGAAAGGGTCAAGTCGGCCAACGAGATCAAACCAGATCATTGAGTCGATAGTGAGACTAGCTGAGAACTGAGCTTGGTAGTATCACTTTCCTGTCCATTATACTTCGTGTCATCGGTTCCAAGTCCGTGTACCGACGCGGAGGAGTATTCTGGAGTGGTTAAGGTTGCTAGACTCTGCAATCCACCTCTACTCACGAGTCATGACCAAGTCCTCCGTGGCGTACAGTATCGTTAAATGCCCAGCTCGGGCAATGAGGCATCTGAAGCAAAGTGCACGGGCCTTGAGCATTGGAAGCATGCCTATAGGAGTGACGTTAAGGTGAGCAGCGCATCGAATGTCTACGGCCTACCTCGCCAGCACAAGCGGCTACAGCGGGGACCCGAGGCCAGAAAGATGATTGTACATACGTCGATCCATGGTCGAGCCCCGGCTTCCCACATCGGAGTCACTGTGATGTTGGCATGGAAAGGTGGTAGTATGCAAGTTGGATTTTCTATCTCTACACACAGCCAGAACCTTAGTCACGCTCACGGCCATAGGGTACAATGCGAGTACAGTCAGTCTTTAGATGGTCACGCCGCTTTGACTAGTCTGCCCAGCGAGGGCAGTATAGACAGACGCGATCGACGGGGCCGACCGGGGGAGATACATAAAGAGATAAAGAGATGAAATGGATTGTCCCCTTCATCTCGTTTCCTAATGTCCTCAAAGTCCCAATGTCCCCATCCCCAAAGCAAGGCATGGATGCGCTGGCTGAGCGTTGCGCTTGTCCGGATCTAGCTCGCTGTATTGTGTTCGGATCACTGATAGTGGTGTAAGGTGAGGAAAGAGTATTCATTCCTGTGAGCTGGCATCTTGATTCCTCCAGCATGCTGTCTATCCTGTCGTAGGGTGTGTTTCGAGACCAGTGGATCTCACTCGGCCCAATGGATTTCGAATTATAGAGTGCACGAGGTGCACATGGGAGTTGGTGCGTGCGTTGTCTCGTCCGGGGCAGATCCGGTGGAAATGTGCGGCGAGCACTTTGGTCATGCCTCTCAGCCACGAGATGATAGTAGTTTCTCTCTGCAGGTGTGATGAAATAACTGTCTGTCACCAGACGGTCAAGCACATGCTCTAGATTCCTCATGAAATCGCAGGGTACGGTTCCCCTCTCTCAGCGTCATACGTGCACGTAAGCGAGTCGATGGATGCCCTAGCATTGGGAAGCCTTTCTTTCTCGGCCATCTTTTGGGCCTGCAGTCTGTCGAGGAATGTGTGGATGGGGTTGTTTCCCTGATCCCGTGGAATCGAGGAGGTGGAGATTTGGGAGGTGGAGATTTCCCCTGGATCCAGTGAAGTTGATTTCGTCGCGGGCTTCGCTACCTTCTGCTTGAAAAGCTCAGGATTCTGGACGGCAAACGAGTCCTCCGTGGCCTTGTGGTAACCACGGAGATGCTGTATCAGATTGTCCTTGCGATAGAATGTACGCTCCTCCGCCACCTTGGCCCAACATTGATCTGCTCCGTGGTCGCCATGGGTCGAAAGAAGGTGATTAGTGTCTGTTGCTTCTGTACAAAACCAGCAAGTCGGGCTTGCAATACCCTCAATCCCCGAGATGCTGGCGTTTGGGAGCCGGCAGATCCAGACTTTCTCAGGCTGATGCACCGACCTCCAATGCCTCCGACAAGAATATTTTGTTAGAAACCGTGCTCCACAGAGTGAACAAGTAAATTCGGGAGGTTTGTTCGACGCGCTGGCCTCCATGCTCTCTGTCCTTGCAAACTTGTTTGGAGGGCTGTCGCTCTGGTCTACTATAATTGCGGGCCTCTTCCGTCCTCGACGTGGACCGAAAGAGGTGTAGCTACAGGCCGAAACTGCGGAGCCAGCTGTCGAGCAGGATGCAACCGAGCCCGCATCAATGTTGGTGTCTTGGTTTAACATGCGGGAAGAGGAAGCGTTCCTTGAGTGGTCCTCCCTCTGAGGAACCCCGAGGCCCAAGTTTGAAATAGACAGAAGATCAGAAAAATCAGAAAGGTCATAGAAGCATGGGGTCCTGGGTTCTGTGGTCTCAAGTTGATCCTGCTGGCTTCGCTCCTGGTTTGTTCTCATTGTCTGCTGTTCGGTACCAAGGCCGGACATGGAGTCTGGCACTTTGTCTCGTCCGGATATTTGAGTTGGTCTGGTTGCGGTCTCGTGGCGATCCTTGCCATACTCGAGCTGGTGGGCGAAACTCACTAGCATCCGGAGGATATCGTCCTCGCATGAAGGAGTGCCCTCGCGAAGACATTCTCTAAGAGAGGAGATCAACTCTTCGAACACCGGTTCCACATCCATACGGCACCACCAGTTGACAAAGGTGACAACAGGAGGCTGCGTGGGTTGCCAAAACGCGCCGAACGCAGCAATAAGGGGTTCGAGTGACCGTTCAGAGGTACCGTCAGCCACCATGGCATCGAGGATGCGAAGCAGTGCTCGACCGGGGGGTTGTTGTATACTCAAATGGGGCATGCCGTTGCTTGCGACCGTGACTGCCAGTTTGCAGAGCTTCTGATCATCCAAGAGGCACCGTCGACATGAGACCAGGACATCACGGCACGCGTGTTGATAACCATCTGCTCCGGCAGGGAGCGAATTCAGCCACCAGTAAACCATATCCCCTTGATGATTTGCCAGGTTCCGTTCTCCGTTCACATCGCCAAGAGAGTCGTCCCACATGTCTCCGTTTGGTTCAGAAGCGCGCTCACCCGGATCAAAGTCGGCTGGGGACGCCGGCAGGACTTCCAACGAGAGTTGAACTGGGGTCGACGAGACTGATGTTGGGCGCTGCTTATTCTGCGCGGAGTCTGGTGGCGGCAGCTTCCTTTGCCTTGTCCTCGCAAACCAGTGTTCGATTTGCTTTGTCGATAAACAGGTAGCCCCGGCAAGCTCCTCCTTCTCCTTCTCCTTCGCAGATGGATATGGATATGAAAGGTTCTTCGACAGCCAAGTTTCAAGGACGGCCTTTTCGTCTTTGGACAAACGCCTGGGGGCCACTGTCTCTGCCTGATCTCTCCATGGTCTTTCCTGGCCGGCTTGTGGCGGGGCGGTGGTTGCTGGAACGGCTGGCTCAGTCTCATGTGCACAATATCCGGTTGTAAGAGAATCGCAGAAGGAGCAGATGAGCCAATCCGGATCCTCTATTTCGCTGAATATCGTGAAGTCCAAGTCAGGCAAGTCATTGCCATATTCAAAGACATGGTCGATACGATGATTGTCGCCATTGAGGGCCAGTGGACCTGCACCGCCGAGCTGATCGCTTACGTCGATCAACATAGCTTGCAGAGGCTGGTCGCATCCATATGCCGAGAACCCGTCGATGCTGGCGACTCGATCTTCCGCCACCGAATGAGCCATGGTGCGTGTACTGGCTTTTGATATGGCATCAGGCTGCCCGAGGCTAGCGATGCCAGGTGAAGGGCGCAACGCCGACAAGGCTCAACGTGAAGAAGGATAGAAGAGTCAGGCCTGACAACGCACCCAAGAGGTGGGATCGCAGAGGGTTAAGAAGTATACAGGCAGGAGCCGTCGAGTGAGGAGGGGGCATGGCAGGGACAGTCCGGAGTCGACAATCAGGTTGCAACATCGCGTCCGAACCAATCACGGCGCAGCTTCGTTGCACCTTGAATATCTCTCCCTGGGCGGTGAACATTCAAGGCACCGTTGCCATGAAATGGTCATGCGGTTGAACCACTGCCCTCATAGAAGGTCGAGCTCGTGCAGGGAAGCCCACGGCATCATTCCATCCGTGCCATGCGATCAAATGTCCTGCAGAATTGGACGCCCGTTCTCTGGTTGGTTGGCACAAGGCTGCGAGGCTGCCAGGCTGCGCCATCCGACGCTCAGTAGTGCGGACGAGGCTGCGGCAGCGAACAGCCAATGTTTGGCAGTAAGGTAGGTCTACACCTGGAAATAGGTGTTACGCGTGAAATCTCCCACCCAGCCGCCTATGCTGTGGGCGAAATGCAAACACTGCCTGACTTAGTAACATGGCCGTCGCAACTGAGTTTCTCACTGCTGAACGCATGTGAGCAAACAGCATGGAGCAACATGTCACCAGAATACACAACGGCTTCCAGGGATATGTAGTCTTCCGTAATCCATCCGAGATTCCTTGTCTTGTAGGTCATTTGACGGAGGGCCAATTATGGCTAGTTCTAATCATTTGCGCCGAAGCCGTAACGATCGTTCGACGCTACCACGGGGACGATCCCATCTCCTCCGTACACAGGAAGCCAAAAGCGAGACACAAGCCCCGCAAAGCGTCTGAGCATAATGTGCTACATTGACCTTCAGCACTATATCCACTGCAAGCATACAAACGCCCAATTCCGCTCGTGCTGGAACTCTTCCACCAGCCGAATTGGACTGGTGATTGGTGACCACAATATCTTTCGCGCCGAAATCCACTCGTACGACAGACTCTGTGGCGCGTGCTACAGCGATGCCGTAGAGAGAGCGAGCGAGAAAACCGGTAAGGTGATATCTGACCCTTGGGTAGAATGGCGGACTCCCACTCAGCTTACCGTTCACGTCGAATTCAAGGACAGCGGCGAGGTTCTGGAGGCCAACCGAGAAGCCGTGAAGGAACGACCACTCGGCTTGAATCAAAACCATGGCGGCGGGGTTGTAGCCTGCATGTTCGAAGGCGGCATTGACCGGGAGGAAGCCTTGCGCAAGCCGAGAGATGCGTTTCGCTATAGACCGACACACATTGGAAGGGATGGCCAACCGGTTGCACTGGAGCTGCAAGAGCCTCGATTCATTTCTGCTGGAGCTGCGTACGATGCCGACTACGTCAATGACAACTGTGATCCTACCACAAACGTCAAGGAGATTCTTCTGTACTTCTCGGCTTGTGACCATTTCAACGCCTTGTGGTGTGAGGAGCTGGCCGTGCAAGACGTTGGTGTCGTGGCTCGCTGTGGGTGTGACAGATTTGACGAGAAGCTGGCTGGGAACCAGTATGCTGAGAGTGCAGATCCGTGCCTGCTGTGTCGTAGTGTACGGCGGCCAGAGGATCGCGCTTTGCTCGGAGAGATGGTCAGAAAGATCACTGACGAGCGGGAACTCGCGTTGTGGCCGTGTAGTCAACGACGCCCTTACAGGGAAACAAGATGACAGCACCACAGCGGGGTGGCAGCATACGCACTGTTGATCTTCTCAAGATGGAGTTGTTGAATTGTCCACTTTGGAGTGTGTGTGAGTTCGTACGCAGGCTGAGAGATGGAAAAGATGCCCGTGTTGCTGGCCGTGGCTCCCCTTCAATCCTTCTCCTTCCCCTTCCCACCCTCGCTTTCTGGCAATTTCCCTTGCGCCCGTAGCTTCCTCTTCTCGGCGACGTCCCAGTTGTGCACCCGAGCAATCGCAACCTCCAATGTGGTGATCTGAACCCTCAAAAACTCTAGATCCTCGTCACAGGCGGTCAGGCTTTCCTTTGCTTTGTCCCATTTGGCTTGCAGGAGCTCTTCAGCTTCGTCGAGAGGGTAGGCGACCATAACATTCGCTCCGAGCCAGAGGTATACTTCTTCGATTTGCGCGGGCTTGATGACGGCTTTGGCGTACAGAGTGTCCTGGAGGGAGAACGTCGTCTCGATCTCGTCGCCGGAGGGCTTTTCATCCCCTAGTAGATCGTCATCTTCGTCAAGACTCAACTCCTCGACCCCGTTTTTGTCATTCTTTCCACCGAGGTCCCTCCTCCTCTTCTTCAGAAACTTGACGACCTGCAACGTCCTCTTCATTTCGGGCAATTTCTCCTTCAGTCCGATCGATCTTCGCTCCAGGTTTTGTTGCATGAAGGTGTATTTGGAGACCATCTCTTGGAATCTTTGAAGGATGGGTTCGACATCTTCGATGGACTTGACGTAGTCGGTCACATTGGACATGAAGGGGAACGTGGGTATGCCTCGCGGATTGGTCGTCGTAGTGTCCATTATCGCGAAGGGTACAGATGGAAACCGTACACGTAGGTGGTAGCAGTCGTCTGCTCAGACTAACAACGCCACGGTCGTCTCTTGAATCGACGTACGTGAACCTTCTGGCAATGTCGAGAGTTCAGTTCTGTGTGTGAATTTCAGAGGCTTTAAAGGAAGTTCGAATTGAACCTTACGGACTTTCTATTTCTCCGAATTCGCGAGGCTGAGATCGCGAGGCTGACGCGACGACTGAGTAATGTCTCGATTGGAACTACCGGACAACGCAAGTTGCAGAGAAATATCCCTCCGAGCATGGAAAAGGGTGCACATCGATCGGTGAATTCCTGATAGATGGTTCCACTCAGAGGTGTTTGAGTTTGGCTGCTTCCTTATAAACATTGCACCGGCCGCTGGATGAACACCTGCGGAGCCGATGCTCTATCCGTGACTTGGGGGTTCCCGTCACACGATTCTGACCAAAGACTCAGGTGAGGTGTAATGACCGCCGGAAGGCCTGTACCTCGTAAGGCTAGTATACAGTCTGACGGGGTCCGTGTCCTCTAAGTACGTCACAGGAGTGGGATGCGGTCACGTGGATGCCAAGTGCTACTCCACTCGAGGAAGTCGCGGCAGCTGTTTCATTAGCACATTAGGAAGGCTCTTCCGGTGGACTTGCCTGAAAGTTCGACTTGTGCGATGTAGACGTGGCAGAAAGCATCTCTCTTCCCTTGCTCCAAAGAAAAGCCCGTGTCGCAGTCAACATGAGATCGCGGCAACGATTCGGGAAAGTTATTGTCCCTGCCATCTCACATGTGTCTCCCTCGTTTTGGGCGACTGCGGAGAAGCCGGCGTCAGAAGCCTGACCCTGTCCGGAGGCGTTGACTACACCTGTGTCGGACCCCCAGCTATGCCTCCTTCCAGGAAAAAATCGGGGGGAAAACCATCGTCCAAAAGGGCCTATGCTTTTGGAGGCTGCGGAACGTGTCGCCGACGTCACGTGAAGTGCGATCAGGTGAAGCCTGTGTGCCTCACATGCAGAGCACTCGGCGCAGTATGCGATGGGTTCAATGCCGAGTTAACGTGGGTCCAGTTGAGCAAAAACCCAGGTTCGGACAGGTTGGCGGTCGACGACCACAGCGCCCAAGCGGGCAGGAGGCATCTCTACACTGGTACGGTCGTGTCAGGTGTCAACTCCAGGGGATAATTTCTAACCTCCTCTTTATCAGAACGTTCGCGTGCTGCTATGACCAATGCCTTAAAGTCCGGATTGGCATCACGGTCCATTGATGAGTCGATTTCTGCGCTCGAGGCTCGTACCAAGGATGTCATCGCTGATTCCAGTTGCGGACTCAACGTCGGGCCCTTTGGGGTGTTCAGTCTAGGACAGCCGTTGGTCAGCGCAAACGACATCTCTCCATCAACACCATCCGCAACGGCGGCTGCTGATGACGTGCAGACGGCCCCACCGGTCAACCAAACCCTGGGACTTGATGCGATGCCCACTGTTGAGTCTTTCGAGTCTCTTGATCAAATGAATGACTTGCTCGACTGGTCTGACCTATTTAGCCTGGATTTCAACGATGCCGATATTCTATGGCGCAGCTTGGATGACCACTCAAACTCTCCTGTCAATGCTGCAAAATCTGGTCTTTCTGACGCGGTCCAGGGAGAGCAAGGCCTGTTCTCGAGGACTGCGGCTGGAAATATCACAACTCAGCCGGGACCGGAAGAAACACTTCTGGCCAATGCATCCACAACCCTGGGTCCAGAATCAAGAGAGCTCGATCTCGGCGATGCCCATTTTCTCCTGAAGAATTTCCGTGATCGAGTGGTTTCTCATATGCAAGTTATGCCTCCGCCGAAAAGATCACCGTGGCAGATTCTCAATCTGGACTCAGCATTTCTGACTTTGGCGCGGCTAACGGTACTCATCGGAGAACGGGTAACTCATGCTGCTGTTGCTAATTTACAAGCCCTGCTGGCATTCTCGTCAGCCGATGCGGCTGTTCAACAGTCCCAAAAGTCTCCAGGTTGCCATTCTCGCTGGCAGAATTATTCCACGTCAGCCATTCAGATGGCGAAATCCAATCTTCAACAGTCTCTAAGAGATGAATTTGAGGGTTCAAACACGGCCAAGTATAAAGACCAGCTGATGGCCATCATGGCCATGTTGGCTTTCTCCGTAAGCATCTCAATGCTTCACGGACTTGATTCGAGGTGACACTCATCTCTCTCTAGATCGCTTACAACAAACAAAATGACGCTCGCGCATACATGATTGACGCAGAGCGGCTCCTGCGTGTACGTGGTTTAGGCAAACGCACAATTTCGCGTCGGGCGAGATTGCTACACCACGTCTATACGTGGACAAGGATCATCAATGAAAGTACTTATGTCCTAGGGAATCATACACCTTCCGAAGCCCACACCACACGCATTGCAAAGCAAGACCATGGACGCCAACCCACAACTTTCCACCCTGCTGGCTTGAGCACGAGATTGGATGATTTCCTCCGTCTGGGAGAGCCTGCCCCCGAGACAGACGTCGACATGGAACCAGCAGCTGCTTCGCAATCTCACCTCCGCGACATTCACTTGGAGGAGGCTGATGACTCTAGCGGAACACTGTATCCTCAGTTATACGGAATCCGCGAGCCTTGGTTGCGGCTTGTCTCCCAGACTACGCGACTGGCAAACACCATCCGCTACTTTGAGATTGCCGCGCAGCCGCCCCATGGCGTGACATCGTTGGAGTTGCAAAAACAGCGTCTCGAGGATATGGTGGGTGCTTTTGTCGGCGCCGATCGACAAGACACCCCATTCCAGGGCGGCGGTTCTGGGTCCCCACAACTAGAGCAACCCGCAGGCTATATGCTGAGAGCTTTGAACTCGGCATTGGTCATCTTCTTCTACCGTCGCATTCGAGATGTGAGCCCTTTCATTCTCCAAAGCCACGTCGACAATGTCATTCGGGCTCTTCAAGGATACGAATTGTCCTGCGACTGTTATGGAATCCGGGGACCGGGCTGTCCTTGGCCAGCGTTCATCGCGGCTTGCGAGGCAATGTCCCGCGGTCAACGAGATTATCTTTCTGGTTGGCTGGGAAAAGCCGCAACGCTTACAGGTTTTTCACGATTCGAAACTGCCCGAAGCTGCGTGCATGAAGTCTGGACGCGTCGGGATAACGCACGCCCAGGAGGTAGGGATCGAAAAATCGGCGACCAGGTCTGGTCATGGATGCATGTCTGTCACGAACAAAACATTCATGTACTTCTGTCATGAATGACTTGACTGTTTATGGCAAGAATTTCAATCGGCGGAGCACCACTGCTTCTACTGGCCCCTTATATCCAGGACCCCTGCGGTATCTGTTATAGGCCAGCCATGATCGTCTGTGCCATCATAGCGAGATCTTGACGCCTGCATTTTCCAGCAATTTCGCAAACTCTGCTCTAGGTTCCCCAGTCATGAGTTTGAAAGGCTTGCGGAGACCTCCCGTTTTCCACCCCCTAAGCTCCATGCCCGTCTTGATCAAGGAGGGATAGTTGTATCTTTCCAGTAACTCCTGAATAGGGTATATTTTCTTCCAGAGCTCTCGACCGGCGGGAATGTCGCCCTTGACGACAATCGTGTCCCAAAGTTGAGCGGATAGCTCCGGAATCACGTTGGATGCTCCCCAGACAGATCCTTTACAACCAGCGACCAAGCCGTAGAAGGTAAGGGTATCCGCCCCGTTGAATGTGGTGATTTGATCGGACAAGCCGAACACCAATTCAGTGAATGCGGTGGCATCGCCTGAAGAATCTTTGAGATATTTGACGCCATGTTTCGACAGGCCCGCCATCTCTGCTGGGCTCAGCTTTAAGCCACTAGCCTGTGGGACGTTGTAGTAAACGATATCCAGACCGGAGACCTGGTGAGCTTCGGCCATCAGCTCTTGCAGTTGTTCCAGGTTCACCGGGTCGTAAAAAGGGGGCACAATCATCAGTGCTGAGGCTCCGGCCTGAGCCGCGTGCGCAGCCAACTCGAGGGTGTCTTTCGTGGTGGTCGAACCCACGCCCGCCACCACCGGACCTCTCCCTGCCGTGTATTCAACGACCAACTCGATCAGCTGTTTCCGTTCGTCGAGCGTCATGGCTGTGAATTCGCCGGTTGTGCCGGCCGGCACTAGCCCATGGCATCCAGCATTGAAGATTCGGTCAATGTGAGCTCGAAGCAGCTCCTTTTCAATGGACTTGGTGTCCTCTGTCCAGGGCGTAATCAGGGCAACCAGGATGCCGCCTAACTCGGAGGATCGCGAAATCATGGTGTATCCAGTGCCGGTCTCTCAAAGAACAAAAAATCGTTATTCCCGGGTCAATTCACTGTGCAGATTCACCGCCGTCGAGGAAGGCAGCGGGATTGTTTTATATATCGGGCAGACTTGCCAGGCGACCGCCGGACAAAGGCAACGCCATACGACGCAATAAGTCAATCTTCCCTTCCCGGAATGGCTCACGTAAATTCGATACGGCGACTAAGAACGGCATCCCAAAGTGCTTGGACGGACATGCCCCAAAGACGCCTATCGTAGAAGAAGCCAGTGCCGATCAGGATGTAGATGGTTCAAATTGGGCAATAGCTTCCGGGTCTGTGGGCCTCGGGCACTCGGTTCTATAGTGTGACAGCCTTGTGGTGACTCTTATCGCGTCCCGTGGAGGCCGGTAAAGGTAGATCCTCCTTCCCAAGTTCTCCGCCTTTAGAGACAAAACTGACCAAATTCCTCCAGCGATCCGAGATTATGCAAGCGGGTTTGGGGCGCCACAAAAGCTGCGTATCGAGACAGAGGACCAAAAGTTCCCAGTAAGCATACTCGTCAACCTCCCATCGTATCGTGTAGATTTGGCCAAACAAACTAAGATATCTGAACAAGCCGCCGCATTTGCAGGAGCTCAAATCCATGGCCAACCGACCTCCTTCTCTGGATAACCGTGTTTTCACCGTGTCCGATCTCGAATTATTTGGAGTCAGAAATCTTGCGCCTGATGTTCGAGGTCAGTAATGTCGCGCTGTTGGAAAATGATGGCTGCGTGGTCCAGGCTGACTTGGTGTTAGATTACTATAATGAAGGTTCTATGGACTTGATAACGTGAGCAAATCGAAGAAGAGGACCAAGTCAGCTCGTCGATCCGATGGTGCTAATCACATCTGAGTCTTGAGCAGGCTTCGCGATAATGTGGCTGCATATGATCGTTATAAGATTATCCCCAGAGTTCTACGCAATGTCTCTAACATAGATATCACTTCTGAGCTGTTTGGCTGCAAGGTTCGCCCATGTCAATGTCTAGAATCCCGCGCCATGCTGATTGATGGGTGATTCATTCAAGGTCCAATTCCCGTTGGCCCTCAGTCCTTCAGCAGCGCATCGTCTGGCTCATCCTCTGGGTGAAGTTGCGACCTCCCGTGCAGCAGCGAACATGAATGTCGGCATGTGCTTGTCTTCATACTCCAACACGTCGCTGGAAGACGTGATTGCGCAGGGGAAGGGGAACCCATATATGATGCAGATGTGCGTCGTCAAAGATCGGGGCTTGACAAAACAACTTCTTGACAGGGCTGAATGTGAGCACTGATCTGACTCCTGTATGTTTCGGCCACCTGATGCTTCGGCCCCCCAGGCGCAGGGTACAAGGCACTCTTCCTGTCGGTGGACACGCCTTGTCTGGGCCGACGGTTGAATGAATTCCGCAACAATTTCACCCTCCCGGACCATCTGAATTTTCCAAACATCCTATCCTCGGGATTTAAAGAGTTCGACCATACTGAAAATTCTCATGATTATGGTATGTCAGCAAAGTCGCATGTAGGACTCCAAGACCGCCGTGCGATGTCTGACTTGATCCTGTCTATTCAGATGCCAGCTTAGAATGGAGCGAGATCATACCGTGGCTGAGAAGAAACACCAAGATGCAAATCTGGCTCAAAGGGAGTGAGTTCGACGATCTTCTGGACCTGCTCCCCAAATCATGGCACAGCTAGAGCTGACCCTCTCCAGTCATCTCGCCCGCTGACGTTGAGCTTGCGATACGGTACGGCGTGGATGGCATCGTCGTGTCCAACCATGGTGGCCGACAGCTGGACGGAACACCAGCCACTTTGGACGCCCTTCGAGTGTGCGCACCCGTAGCTCGTGGACGAATTTTCGTGGCTGTGGACGGCGGCATCCGTCGTGGATCCGACATCTTCAAAGCCCTTGCTCTCGGAGCCCAGCACGTCTTCATCGGGCGCACTGTCATATGGGGGCTTGCTGTGAGCTGCCATCGAACCGCTGTCATGACTAGTGCTGACACATTGGCTATAGTACAATGGGCAGCAAGGGGTAGAACTCGGCATCAAGCTTCTGCTGGAGGAATTCAAAACCACGATGGTATTGGCAGGGTATGCGTCCTTGCACGATGTATCCGCAGCACTGCATAGACTGACATGTTTAATACGCTGCAGATGTTGTTCATTGAAGGACGTTTCACCAGATTACCTCGCTTATATTGGAAGCTCGGGTCGATTATCCAAATTGTGAAAAATTAGATGCAAGAGGAAGCTCCCTATCCTGACGATTTGCATATGAGGACGGTGCAGCACATCGCGACCATCCTACTAAGAAGGAGCTAGAGATGAAAGATTTATTGTTCGATAAAAGACATCATCTCCTGCTCGTAACGCGGTTGGGGCCTGCTAGGGCTCAGAAGAGTGTAGGAAAGAGTTCTCTCACACGAACGGCCAGCCTATATATATCAATCAGTAACAGATAGATCTTATTGAAGTCGACGTGTCTCCAGCAATCATCCGAAACCATGGAGAATGAATGATCTTGTAGCTTGATGCGCCAGCGCCAGCTTCAGAGCCTGACAATCAACCAGGAGCCACACAATGACTGGCGTCCCTAAGCCGTACTTACTCTAATGACAGGTCCAGATAGATCTGAGGCAACTTGGTCGAATCCAATACTTGCCTAATTCGCCAGGATGGTCCCATGCAAAATCAACGTGAAAGCTTGGTCGCTCGGCAATGCCACAGATGGTGAGACTGGTTAGGACTGTTGACGCCGGTCGATAGGAAGTCCTTGCCGTGGCATTCCTGAACCACATAGCGTAGTTCCCCATACAGCCAACCTAGTATCGATCCATTTCTGTGACTGCCTCCCCCCTTTTCGAGCTTGGGGCGTGTGGCCATGGATGGCTGTCGGAATCTCATGCTTATTCGATACGCTGTGTGTCGGTCCCAAGTATATCTCAATGGCATTTGCAATTTTTTGCCGCTCAACTTGATCACCACAGGTGCATTCTAGACTTTCAACGACATTTTCGGGGTGGAAATAATGGCTTCCCTCGTCCAAGAAATGAAAACGCCTAATGGACACAAGTATCAGCAGCCGCTGGGACTGTTCATCAACAATGAATTTGTTGCGGCTTCGCCTGGAGCGCCAATGATCACGTCCATCGACCCAGCGTACGCATTCTTCCGCCTCTGCTCGGCAAAATCGAGCAAACTCTTGCCAATAGAGGCCATGTAAAAGCCCATGCTGAGTTTTGTTTCAAGGACGGAGGAGCCCATTGCCACAGTCCAAGCCGCGTCCGCAGCCGATGTTGACAGGGCAGTCAAAGCGGCCCGGACGGCTCTGAAAGACCCATCTTGGGCACTGCTCTCCGGCACGGATCGTGGAAAGCTCATGGCACGAGTGGCCGACCTCATGGAAGAACGAGCTGACCTATTCGCGTCCATTGATGCATGGGATAACGGTCAGTGGGGACTCGTTGCAAGCAAAGTCCTTCTTTTCCGCCATCTTGGCCTTCTCATCTCATTCTCGTCCACAGGGAAACCCTTCTCACTCGCTCGAGGCGAGGACATTCCAGAGGCGATCAGCGTTATTCGATACTACGCGGGATGGTGTGACAAGGTCCATGGCCAAACTATTCCCACGACACCTGAGAAGTTTGCCTACACCATTCGACAGCCTATAGGAGTCATTGGCCAAATCATCCCATGGAACTATCCTCTATCAATGGCATCCTGGAAGTTAGGTCCAGCGCTGGCTTGTGGTAACACGGTCGTCCTCAAGGCCGCTGAGCAGACCCCTCTCAGTATCTTGGTGCTTGCCCAACTATTTAAGGACGCAGGATTCCCGCCTGGAGTGGTCAACTTCATCAACGGTTATTGTCAGGACGCCGGTGCTGCCCTAGTTGAGCATCCACTGGTGGACAAGATTGCCTTTACCGGATCGACCGCGACCGCCCGAAGAATCATGTCCCTGGCAGCGAAGACTTTGAAGAACATTACTCTGGAGACAGGTGGAAAGTCGCCACTCCTTGCTTTCGACGACGCCGACTTGGAGCAAGCCGTTAAATGGTCACACTTTGGGATCATGTCGAACCAAGGCCAGATATGCACTGCCACGTCTCGCATTCTCGTCCAGCGAGGCATCTATGAAAGCTTCTTGGCCAAATATAAAGAGACGGTACAAAAGGTGTCGCGCATGGGGCATCAATGGGATGAGGAGACGTACCAAGGGCCTCAGGTGTCGAAAGCTCAGTATGACCGCATCTTAAACTACGTTCAAATCGGCCAAGATGAGGGTGCACAACTCGTCCTTGGAGGAGCGCGCCATCAGATCACCGGACACGATGATAAAGGATTTTTCATCTCGCCCACTGTCTTTACCAACGTTGAGGACTCGATGCGCATCTATCAGGAAGAGGTCTTTGGCCCGTTTGTTGTCATTTCGACGTTTGAGGACGAGGCAGAAGCCATTGCCAGGGCCAACAGCACGACCTATGGTCTCGGGTCCGCCATATTTACCAACGATCTTCGGCGAGCTCACCGAGTCGCAGCGGCAATAGAAGCTGGGATGGTCTGGGTCAACAGTAGCCAGGATTGTGATTTCCGAGTTCCCTTTGGGGGTGTCAAACAAAGCGGCATCGGGCGCGAACTGGGTGAGGCTGGACTGGAAGCATATTCTCAGATCAAAGCGGTCCACATCAACATGGGGAACTTTCTCTAGTTTGGAAGCCTACAGTAGAAAGCAGCTGGAGCGATGAGAGAGTCATGCTTCAGCCAACGCGTGCTATTACACAAGAGTTTGATACAGTGGGATCCCTCGTCACAAATACTAGAGTGCCATCATCTGCGGTCTACTTCGGGCAGTGAGCCTCCATCAGCTCGACCAATATTAGATTGGTTCAACCATGTTTCTAGATCAAGTGCGACGCCGATCAGATGCGCAATAAAGACGACCGGCTGCCAAATCCTGGCCGGAATTGCAAGATAAAGCCTCCAGGTTGTGGTCATGCGGTTTCGCAATAGAGAGGACGGTAAAGTCGCCCCGTGATTAGATGGACCCGATTGCGTCCAAGAAGATTAGCCACTTCCGAAGTGCCTGCCGGAAAGGGAAGCGATGGATCCACCGCACCTCGTATTCCCACAAAATGGGAAGTCTCTTCCTAGCTTCCAGGCCAACAGCAGCGGACTACATGGCACCGAGTAGTGAGTCGAGGGCTGCGATAGCTGGTGTCTCCATAGGACTTAACTGTGTTACTCCAGGTTATCGGCCCCCCTGGTCGCACCAGGCGGACCTGTGGACGTCCCGAGATAATGCACCCCCACAGAAACTGTACTAGGGGTTATAGCTCAAGGCTGTCTTCCTATATAATGACATGAATCGGGAATGATGTTCGGCGAGCGTTCTTATTGTCGTTCCTTGCACCGGCTATTCTTTGTGCCTGTCTGCACGAACAAAAGTGCCCCTTGTCAGTCTCAATGGACCTCGATCTCAGTGCAAAGGACTACGCGATGAGTAAAGACACGGAGTTGGGCCTGCAACCCGTCTCGTCCGCTGCTACAGGTGCCGTTGTGGACATTGGCTGCAACATTGAACACCAGGCCACTCATCGAGGCCTCAAATCTAGACATGCCCAGATGATTGCTCTAGGAGGCACCATCGGCACCGGTCTCTTCGTCGGTTCGGGCCAAGCTCTTGTTATCGGCGGCCCACTCTTCTTCCTGCTGGGATACTGCACCATCACGGTTCTGGTGTATGGCATTGTAAGTCCGCCTGGGAGTGACCGCGTCGATAGAATGGAGCCGAGGACGCTGACCCAACTGCATCTAGATCACGGCAACGACGGAAATGAGCTCCTACCTCCCTGTCGTTGGTTCCTCAATGGCCTACTACGGCAACCGCTTCTTTTCACCCAGCCTCGGTTTTGCCATGGGCTGGATGTATTTCTACGTCTTCACAATCACCGTCCCGGCAGAGATCACGGCGGCCAGTCTGGTGGTCGAGTATTGGAACCCACCCGTCAACATTGCGGTCTGGATTACAATCCTTATGGTCATCATCATCGCTCTGAATTGTTTTCCGGTCAAATACTACGGGGAGACCGAGTTCTGGTTTGCCTCTCTCAAAGTGTTTGGCATCATTGGACTTCTGATCATGGCCCTTGTTCTCATCCTCGGCGGCGGCCCAACTCATGATCGACTTGGGTTCCGCTATTGGCACAACCCGGGCCCGGTCAACGAATATCTGGTCGGAGGGGCCTCTGGTCGACTATGTGCACTGGTTGCAACAACCACCTTCTCCGTCTTCGCCTTTGGATTTGCTCCAGAACTTCTGATCATCACAGGCGGAGAAATGGAATCGCCGAGACACAATCTCCCCAAGGCTGGTAAGCGCTATTTCTGGCGATTGATCCTGTTCTATGTCCTCGGCGCTTTGGCTATCAGTATGATCATCTCCAGTGACGACAAGCATTTACTGGGAGGAGGGGGCACGGGCGCAGGTGCCTCGCCATGGGCCCTCGCTGCCAAAAACGCAGGCGTTAAAGGTCTGGCTTCCGTTATCAATGCGGTCATCTTGACCTCTGCCTGGTCAGCTGGGAATTCGTATTTGTTTCTCGCCAGCCGGTGTCTGTTTTCCATGGCCAAGAGCGGCAATGCCCCGCGGGTCTTTCTCAAGTGCACCAAGTCTGGAATACCGTGGGTCGCGGTCGCGACGTGCTCTGTCTTCTGTCTCCTGGCCTACCTCAACGTCTCGTCGGGGACAACGACGGTTTTCAATTGGTTCGCCAACCTCATCAACACAGGGGCTTACCAAAGTTGGATCTGCGTCTGCATTGTGTATCTCCGGTTTCGCAAGGCTACTTTTGCCCAAGGCATCACAGATCTCCCCTATCGGTCTCGCTTCCAGCCTGTCATGGCGTACGTTAGCGGCTCCATGTTCACGTTGTTGATGTTGCTGGGCGGCCTGAAAAACTTTGTCAACGGCAACTGGGATACATCCAGCTTTCTGACGGCCTATATCGGGATCCCCATCTTCATTGTGTTTTATGTGGGTCACAAGGTCACTTGGGGACGTAAGGACCCTATGGTCTATGCGCCTGAACAGGTCGACCTGTACAGTGGGTTGGAAGAAGTCCTGGCTCGAGAGACAACAAAAGAACCTCGTCGAGGTATCAAGGAGAAGATCAAGGCACTTTGGGAATGAGGGGACGCTGTATGCTACGTGGATCATTTAAAGTGTTTGTATCCCAACAATGTATTGACACAACTAGGACAACCTTGCTGTCCTATCCTTGACTTTTTCAGACGGTTCGCGTGAGGTAGGTATATTGACCGTCGGAAGGCCTGTAAGGCCCCGTAATCGGTCCGCCCCTTTACATAGTAGATAGTCTGATGGGGTCCCGGACTGTCTTGAATATGACCATGTCCTCTGATTGAGTTATGGCTTGACTTAAGCTGTATTGCCGATGCCAAAGGAAGTGCTATTCGACTCTCTTCTGGCCTGCTGCTGCTTGAGCGACTCAAGCTGTGCAGGGTCACGTCCGTCTTTCAGTCCGCAGTTGACTTCTTCAACCAACCCCGTCTCCTGGCTGAAAATCCACCCGGTGATCGGTATGGAGGGCTTGATCAAAGGATGATTTCTCAGAAATAGCACATCCTCAACGACACTGCTCTCTAAGATCTCCGCCTCTGTCGCTCCTGTCTTGGGCGAGGAGAATGGCAAGTAGGCCATCGACTCGGCCCACGGTTTTGCGCCGTCTAGAAACAAACCGCCCTTCGCTGCGGGATCGTTTTTGATGATCATTGCTTTAACCCACTCGTCGGTGTAACTGAGGGCGCCACATCCTGTATACGATCCCGTCAGCCAAGTTTCTCAGATACTGCTGCAGCTTGAACACACGACATCTCCACAGCCCCCGTGAGCACCGACTGACCTGTATGATGAATCACTTTCAATTCCCTGATCTCGCTCACAATCTCAATGATCGCAATCGTCCTCAGCACGTCCTCGCTCGCAGTCCTCCCACCTCCGTTTCTGATCACGAAAGCCTCGTTCTCACCCAGCCGGAAGAACTGGTCGGGACTGCACCGCGCGTCGCAGCAGGTGATGATACCCACGCGCGATCGCGCACCGGCCACCATGTTCTCCCTGTGGAAGAAATTTCGAGCGTACTCTTCGTTCGCGGACTTGAAGTCGTACGGCGCGAAGGCCAGAAATTCGTCGTGGCCCAGGCCTGTAGCCATGATTGTGGGCGGTCGAAGTTGCAACGAAACAGGTATCGAGCGGGCCTATCCGGTAGGAGTCGCGGCGACTATTGATCTGGTCAAATAGTTTTGTGGGCTCAAGTTGAAGGCTGATATCTGTGCGCCCTCGAGTCGCGATGCCGCGGGCTCCTGTCCAATGTACAGCCACAGACATCCGGTGTAGAAGCCCAGACCGTCTTACGCCGTACGGGCATCGTTCGTCGTGCATCTGGCGATAAGCTCACAGCCGCCCACGGCAGAAAGGAGTTCGGTTACCTTCCCTCTCCGTGAAACAGCACTGATTGCTACGATCGTCTTCCGATGGACACGGTAATACCCCAGGAGAGCAGCCCGGTGTAATTCAAAGTCGGTACACACAGCCGCATTTCTCAGCAGCGGAACCAGAAGGTTGGATCCAACTTGCCCTCACGGTATCGCGGAGAGCCGTTGGACTGCTTTGAAAGCCGGCGTCGCGATTACCGCGGTGCGACGATGCCAGGCGGTCATTCAGAGAAGGCCGCTTGCCGACTTCGCTGGACACGAGAACGGTGGGTTGTTCTCTGTGTCGAAGGAAGAAATTGTGGTATGGATCTTGTGATAGTGGCTGAGCTAAGCCAGCGGTCGAAACTCCTGCGGCGCCGAACGCAATCCACGAAGGTAATACGACCCCAGCACACTTTCAATATGGTCGTGGATATTCTTTACGCGGAGAACCCGTACTCGTTACTCACTCTCCTGAGATCTACAACTGCGGGACCAGCAGAAAGCTCCCCGCGAATTCGCCTCCCAAATGAACCCTATGGCGTCCTTGGTTGAATTGCGGCTCTGCGTGCTTGACGTGAGGATTGTACCACTCCGGAAGCACCATTGTCTTGCCAGATATCTGCAGACGGAGTCCTTCTCCTTTCTCGTAGATGACACCCATGGGCCAGATCCCAATGTCTAATTCCACAACTTGGCCGGGAGTGATGTAGTCTGCCCGCAGGTGTGGGTGGGCAGGCCAATACTCGGTGGACTTCTCGGGATCGAGTTCGCGGTGCGAAGCCCGCAGCATGCCTGCCGGGCCAAGATACTTTGTGGGATTGACGTTGGCAACCTCCTTGACCGACTTCACACTCAGTTCGTGGAGAGGGACGTTCGACTGCTCCATGAGTTCCCCGCCGAACGACACCTTTCGCAACATGACGTAGATATCAAGATCGTCATGTTCCAGACAGGACACGAAGATCTTCAGCTTCGAAAGGCCGGCGAGTGTGGTCTGCTCGGGGAAGACGTAGTCATAGGCGAGGATGTCACCGGCGGTCAATCATACGAGTGGATTGCGTCGTCTGTGCTCGGTGTGGTCTGCAAGGTCTCCTGAGAGGTGAGATACAGCTTCGTATACCTCGTTCGAGGAACCGGATAATCGGTTTCGACTTGATCGTAGAGCGGATACTGCATCTCGATCAGCAAGGATTGCCCTTGAAAAACGGGGGAGTCAAAGTTCGCCTTCTCTCCAAACCGAAACATCGAGATCCGAACTCTCGGAGTGTTCTCCCAACCGTTGTCCTCACCCTTCAAATACCGCGAAAAGAATCGGTCCAAGTCATCGACCGAACGGTAGTGGTAGTCTTCGTACCATTCCTGGTGGGGATGGAATCTCAACCACCTCTGATCTGTGTTGGTGTATTTCCATGCCCGGAGCGAACCCATTGTATGCAGCATGGAGGAGTACGAGCCCAGGATGTAGGAAGGGACCTTGATCTTGCTGAAGTCAACGCATTTGGATCTCCAATAGGCATCGTAGAACTCATGAGCTTGACCCATCTCTGCAATCGACTCCTGCAGGCCGCGACCTGCGGAAATGTTAGCGATCAACCCGCGGCGCCTGGATTGCTAGTAACAGACCTGGAACACCCCGAAGAACCCACTTGAGGAATGGCGCCCATGGGATGCCGCCACGCCGACTCACGTCTCGGTACAGGTCGCTGAAGCCTTCCCACGGCGCAATTGCTTTGAGGTGAGGAGGTTGCTCCATAGCCGCCCAGTATTGCACAATAGCAAGCCATGAATTTCCCGCCATCCCAACCGCGCCATTGCACCATTCATATTTGGCCACACACTCAATGATGTCGTAGCAGTCCTCGCCTAAGACAAACGTGTGAGCTCTGGGAGCGAAATCATCCAGGAGTGTGGAGCAGTACCTTCCTTGCCACCGAAAGTATGCAGATTTCCTTCACCGTTGAAAGACCCACGAGCGTCGGGATGAAGAACGGCGTAGCCTCGACGACACCACTCGTTCGGATCCGGGCTAGATATGGCCAGTCAGTCCGGGTGAGCACGGTTAGGCAAAGGAAATTTTCAACCCTTCAAACTTTTCAAGGCCACTTTGACGGTCCTTGGGGACTCCGACACGATATGGCACCACATCCATCAGGTTTGCACCACTCCCACCCTTGCCATATGGCGAGTGAGCCATGATGATAGGTACCTTTCTTCCCGCCAGTATCTGCAGGCCGGTATATATCCGCATATATCTGGGCGAGGATTTGAATTTAGCAAGTCGTACAGGTGAGAGAGAACGTGGACTGACATACCTTGACGCCATCTCGCATGACAATTTCGATATCCTTCTCGAAGATGATGTCGAGCTGGAGGGCTTGTTCTCCGGCGTTTTCTGCCAGCCTCGGGGCAAGACAGAATTTTCATAGCTAAAGGGGACAGAAACGACTTTCGGATCTCTGTTGGACTCGTCTGCTGGAATAGCTTCCTGCCATATCCACTGAAACCCATGGTCGGGGATGGAACCCTTGTTATAGCCTGGCCAGGACTTGTCAACAGGCATGGCGTTCTTAGCACGCGGTAGGGACTTGGTGAAATGCAAGGAAGGGACGATATTAGCATAAAGGAGCCAGCTTCAGTAGACAATCTTCGCCTTTCGACTGTTGGGAAGGGCGATATTAAGACGTTAAGAGGATGATCATCGAGTATGAATGCTTCCGAGTCCGCTTCTACCCCGAGCACCGTCGCCGGATGGCCATTCAAGCCGCACGTCCAGGCGGCGAAGAACGATCAAGTCTTTATCTTGGCTGCACCATCGTACAGGGCAAGATGCGCTTTGAGGCCCTGTTCCGGCCTTCCCAAAATGCCGTGTCTGCCGCGCGCCAGACATGCCATGGTTTTGGAAGAGAGAGGGAGCATGATCGGTGCACGGCCCAGGCAAAGGCCTCTGGGATTCACGTTATACAATCGTCAACCTGCCGATTCTTGTTATGTGATACTGTATTGAGGCACTCACTTTGAAAGGTTACTCACTCTCCGCTTGCTTTTAACTACCTCCATGACACGAGAACGAAAAACCCGATTGCCACATACCGTTTGATCCTCGTGGGTGAGCGAAGGTCGCTTTAACCTGAGCTTCAGCTGAGCCTATGGCCGAGCATCACTGAGCGCTCAGGGCGAGCCCTTGTAGACAGCTAAACCTGTCTCTTGACTAGGCATCCGTTTCAGACGGGCGCCAGGGGACCTGGCAAGTCGCCTGCCTTTACGCTGCGGCCTAGGTAGCCTTGGATATGGCGGCGCGAGAGGAAGCGGCGACTCGTCTAGGGCTACACGGGGCCGTCCAGGGCGAACTAGAAGAGTACTGCGAGCAGCTCCTTTGGCTGTAATCACCAATGTCCCCCGGGGATTTTACAATTCCCATACCTCGGAAACAACAGTGTCGGCCATACATGAGATCGTGAGGTCTCGCGCAGGTAAGGACTGAGCCGTCAGATCGGCTCGAACAGTGATATAGCCGGGTTCGGCCTCAGTTCCCTCGGAGTGTGCGAGGGAGAACCAAATTGGCCGAAAAAGAGGCATGCCTCGGTTGGGGCTCGCCTGCAATTCACAACGGCATTTATAGGCCAAAGCCCATGACATGGGGTGTGTGGCAGAGTGTCAGGCGACTATTACCATCCTCTAGACGGAAAATCCAACCGACCGACGTTTTCTAAGGAGTAGGTTCGTCTCGTTCGTCCACCACAATGTCAGCCAAGGTACACGACGGCATTGCCGCCGTCCACAGCGAGAACAAGCTCCAACACACCGAGACGGCAGACAGTGTCATGATGCCCGTGCCACGCGACGTCTTTGAGAAACTCTACCTGAATCCGAAACCTCCTGGATCCGGCCGGCTGTATCGCACCTTTGCCAACCCAACGCCCGTGGCACTCATGGGGTTCTTGATCTCCGCCTTCCCAACCGGCTGCATCTTGCTGGGATGGAGAGGCTCCGGGGGAAACGGTGCAGCTATCCTGTGAGAAATTCTACATGTACACGCCCTGCACGCAGAGAAACACCTGCTGACCCGCGATCGCTCGCTTTCCACAGGCCGGTCTACATCTTTTTCGGCGGCATTGTCCAAATGGTGGCGGCGGTGGGCGAATGGGTCATTGGCAACACCTTTTCCTGTACCATCTTCTTCACCTATGGTATGTCCGCGCCGGCCGCTCTCTCACCAAGAGGTGTCCCATTGTTCGGCTTTTGCTGATATGAAGAGCTATCCAGGTACCTTCTGGCTCGTTCACGGTTGTTCAATGATTCCCTGGTTCGGTGTTGGAGTCAATTACTCTCCGACAGGGGACAATCTCGAGGGTCAAGCGACGCCCGAATTCTTTGCCACTACAGGTCAGTGATGGGCTCGTGCATATGGTGGCCACATTGATTGGCCTTGGAAAGGGACTGACCGGTGTGCCGTGACAGGGTTTTTCTTTGTCTTTCTGGGATTGGTATCCCTGGTCTATCTGGTCGGCGCTCTGCGGACGAATATTTGCTTTGTCTTGGGACTCATCATCTTGATTTTTGATGTCGGGTTCTTCACCGGCATATATTTCAACTACGCTCTGGGAAATCACAGCGCTGCGGCACTTTGCCAGAAGGTACGCCTCGTGATCGTCGCTATGAAGTTGTCCTTGTGTCTCGAGCCCAACTGATTCCCATTGTAGGCTGCTGGTGTGCTCACCTTTATGATCGGCTTCCCTCTGGCATGGTTGTTTACCGCCGAGATTCTCGAAGCGGTCAACTTCCCTCTTGTTGTTCCTGTGGGAGATCTGAGTCGGATGATTCCCGGCCACAATCAGAAGCACCGCAATCATGCCGGTGAACCGTAGGCGGAGGTTTCTGGACAGTGACCGAGGTCGACATAGACAAGCTGAAAATGTGGGGGTTTGCCTGGGAGGAGCTTGTCCGGACCAAAGGACTAGATTAGGAGTCCTCCCAAATTGCACATGTGCTTGCAGAAAATATCCAGCGAAGACTTCCATGACCACGCGTTACTGTGGATGTAAAACCATGTCGAATCCTCGAAGTCGCTCGTTGGACGCCTCGACCCTTGACTTACTTGTCGCCTCGCTGCAGAAGATCGCAGAAGACCGGCGCAACCACAATTGTGAAATCTCGTCCTGGAGTTGAAAGATGGCCAAAATCAGGAAGTCGCGGAACAAAACAAAGCCCGTCGGTACCAAGATTGGGGACGCATTATGATCTAGTCTCTCAGAGCTTCACCCGCCGGGATTTGTTCTCTACTTCCACCATGGCTTTGAGCTCGCGCTTCAACAACTTGCCCGTCGCGTTACGAGGCAACGCATCCAAGAAACGCACACCCCCAGTCAGCTCCTTATACTTGGCCAGCCTCTCCTTGCAGTAGTCGATCACCTCGCTCTCGGTCAGCGTCGCCCCTGCAGGACTTCGCACGACATATGCTCGAGGATGTTCGACATCGGCGTCGATGCTGCTAGGAACCCCAATCACCGCGGCGTCCGAGATGCCCGAATGACTGACAAGAACGCCTTCGATCTCTGCGGGGGCGACCTGGAAAGCACGGACTTTGATGAGTTCCTTTTTGCGGTCGACCACGTACCACTTTCCGCCCGTGGACGAGCAGTACATGACATCTCCGGTCTTGTAGTAACCCTCGCTGTCAAAGGACGAGGCGGTGGCGGTGGGGTTGTTGAGATAGCGAGATATCACCGTCGGGCCTCGTATACACATCTCTCCGACCTTGTCTAGGCCGGCAATTTCGTTGCCGTCCTCGTCGATGAGCCTAAACGGCCGGGTTAGCTGACATGGGTTCAAGTTGGCTTCTCCAGGGTCTGTCTCGTACTTTGCATCTAGATTGGGCAGCATCCGTCCCACGCTCCCCGTGTCGTCAGACTCTGGATATCGAAAAGTCGTCGCAATGCACGTGGCTTCTGTCATCCCCCACACCTGCGTCACCCGGGCTTGGTCGCTCAAGATTCTTTGCAGTTCCATTTGATTGTCCCTGCCTAACGGTGCCGCGCCTATGATGACGACTCTGAGAGACTGCAAAGAATACCGCTGAACACGGGGATGTTTGATGATCGTCACCGCAACGGGAGGCACGAGAGTAAGGTCGGTGATCTGGAATTGTCCGATTGTCCCCAGCAACACTTCGACCTCGAAGCGACGGAGGACGTAGCTGGTGACGCAGCTCCGCAGCGGGGAGACGTGGGACATTGGCGCGCTGGCCGCGTGGAACATGGGCAGGTAAAGCAGGCGAGAGACCTAATCAACAGACATGTGAGCGTGAACAAGCATGTATGGCCACTTCTGTCTATCTGTCTCGGCGCGTGCCCTCTTACCTCGTACGGGACCTTGTGAGATTCGGTGACCAAAGTGTGTTGAGCAATCAAATTTCGGTGCGAGATGACCGCGGCTTTGGGAAGGCCTGTCGTACCGCTGCTGAAAAGGTAGGCTGCCGGAGTAGCCGCGCACTGCTCTTCGTTGTCAAAGGAGATCCAGTCGCGCTGCCCGTGCTCAAGCAAAGTTCTCCAGGACAAGAACCCCGGACGAGGTGGTTGTTCGGGTTGGTCGAAGATCAGCACGGGTGGCATCGCTCCGTCGAGACGCTTTGAGGCTTCGACGACATCGGACACTTTGTCTGGCTCAGCAATGACGAAACCAACTCGAGCAGTTTTGAAATGGTGACTGAGTTCGGTCGCCGTGTAGGCGGGATTCGTCCCGGTGAAGACGGCCCCGGCCGCCAGGATGCCCAGAACAAGGATTGGGTAGTATATCTGCTTTGCTTGAGTACGGTGCGCAGGTTGATCAGAAGGTTATGCCATGTACTTACATCATTAAAGGCATGGATACAGACGCAATCGCCGGGTCTGACGCCTGTGGCATGGAAGCCGGCCGCCAATTTGCGGATGAGAATCAAGGCCTGGTCTCGGTTGATTGATCGTTCAGGCCGGACCGCATCGACATAGATCTAGAACCAAGCCCTGAATCAGCCATCGATCAGACCGTTGGGCGTCGAGGAATGCTGGCTCCTACCGGCCGGCCTGGTTTGGTTTCTTCGTGCTCAAAGATCCATGATAGGATGTCCTTGTTGGGGATGGAAACGTGGCTTTCTGCAAGGAAAGGCATGCTGTCTCGCGCCCAGAACGAAGTATGATCAAGAGCACAGCAGCCTTGTCGTCACTGGGCGAACCTGAGATCTCGACACATGGGGGACACAAATAGTAGTCCCTACTTTATGCCACATGGTTGAGGGAAGCCGAGGTCGGTGGTCAAGGGTGCGGCGAATTCGCTTCTTACGATCACACTCACCGGCCGCCCCATTCTAGGAGCTGTGTGTGCAGCCTGGGATGCTGGACATCAGGTACTGGCCGCAGAAAGACACAGCCTCGTTCCGCTTCAGGGACTCGTCCTGAGCCCCGAGGAGTTCTACATAGATAATTGACCGAGCTCCCCGAGATCTTGTTGGTCACATCTCATTTCGGTTGTGCCAAGATCAATATGCCCGACACTCAACTAGTAACGCATACATACTGTCACGACGCAGGCCCCAGTGCCGAGGTTGGCCGGCTAAATTGGAGCAAAACTACGGCTCTTTATTGTCTTCGGTAATTTGTACTCAAGCCCAACTTCTATGGATAGTGTAGAGGGCGGGAAGATGATGGGGAAACGCACGTTCACAGTCCTCCGCCCACTACGTCCTTTCCGTCGCCACTGTGACTCAATTCGGAGGACATGATGGATTCAAAGGGGTCTATACCTAGTTACGAAGGCGTACTGTAATATTACGAGCGGGTCCCACGCACGTATTAGGTACGGTCTGTGACGCCTTGGCAGCGTCTTTACAGACCCTCGGGTAGCCTTCCCAGTCACACCTTGGTCAGAGTGCGGTCACGTGAAAAGCCGTTCAAATGATCGGATATTCCCCCGCGGCAGCGCCTTTCTCCGGGACTAATCAGTACTATGTAAATCATGGATAAAAGCATGTGGGTCTTGCAAGCACTTTGGAGGCATCTACGAGGTATCCAATCATGCCTGTGATAAATTCCGCTTTAGCGACGATAAGACTAAAGGTGGTCCTCCCGCACTATTCTCACGTGCTAATACTAATCTATTCCTATTTAGTACTAGCTAGCTTACTTAAAATGTCTAAGTTGCCACCTAAATTATTAGGGGTACGGGGTCTCCCTAAAAATCCTTATAGGCATACTCATATGTACCTCGTATAAAATTTCCTAAAAATTTAGGCATACTCCCGGCACCTAGGTTATACCTATCGGGCGCCACAATTGCACCAAAAACTTTTGGCGCTGGCGCTAATGAGGCCTAAATCCAGGTTATGCCGATAGCGCAGATGCCTCTCCATGATTTACTGGGACTGTACAATCACCAGGCGTTCCCCAGTCGTCCCCATTCGTCCCCAGGTGTCCCCGACCTCTGCAGCTCCCCCGAACGTGGGAATTCGACTCTGGGCGCGGACGGTCGACGCCAAGGATGGAGGAGAACGACACAAAGACACTGCACGGTTTGTACCGCGGCACCTTGTCGAACCTTCATTGTCGCTACCGGTAATGATAACTGGACTAGCAAGGCCCTTGCATGGTCGCTGAAATTCAGGACGGACTCACAAAACTGTTCGTGCAAGAATGCCCTCTTGACAAGTGATGCGCTCAGTGTCAGTGGTACATGCCAGCAATGATTGCTGCTACAACGCAACCACCGTCCAACGACAAACGAGCCGGCGTTGCATGTCTCGCTTGCAGGGGCCGAAAGGTACGCTGTGATGTTCAAGTGCGAGGCATACCCTGCGCGAATTGCGCACACGACTCGGTCCAGTGTTATATTCGGAGCAACAAGCGTGGACGGTAGGTGGATCAACCTGAGCACCCATGTTGTCGCTATGCAATGGCCGACTGATCGTGAGTCGCATCACCAGACCAGCTAGGGCTCGCCAGAACGTCAGCGGTGAGAAACAATCGAAGCAACAAGCAAAAGACGATTCCCCGGCGAACGCGGAGCGGATCGTGACCGCCGACCTCCCATCGCAACGCATTGGGCATCGGATTCATACTGCTCAGTGGTTACCCGAAGCAGCGGCGGATGCCTCAACGGGCGTCCAGGTGCAGGGCGAGCCCTTTTCTACTCCGAGTAAGCCGCTGTTTCATTTCCAAAGCCGCCGAACATGACATGATGGCCGGAGAATCTGACGCCTAGAAAATGTTCCAGTCGCGGTCCCTAACGCCTTGCAAGACGAGAATCTCCATCAGCAACTTTCTTATGCCGACCTGATCGAAACCAACATATGGCAACCGTTGCCGGGCTGCCCACAGACTCTCAGTCCCAGCTTGGCTTCACCTGCACGCGACCAAGCCGCTTCGGTTGGGCGCGGCAGGACAGAAACAGAAGACGATGCTCTGCCATCGTTCATCAAGCCTATTTCCAAGACGCTCGATCCGGACAATCTGGACTTCCTTCACAAAAAAGGTGCATTTCAGATTCCGGCCCGAGAGTTGCGAGACGAGATCATCAATTGCTACCTGCAGTATGTGCATCACCAGCTGCCTGTGCTGGATGGATCGACGCTTCGAGAAATCGCTCGAGACCCCCGGAGCGCGAAAACGGCTCCGATGAGTATACTTCTCTTCCAGGCCGCCATGTTCTCCGCCGTCCACTTCGTTGCCGTCGACTCGATTCGCAAGGCCGGGTTTGATCGAGCACTGGACATGCGGAGGGCGTTCTTCGCAAAGGCGCGCGTGAGTGCTAGATCCCCTTTCGAGTCCATACGCCGAAGCTCACTACGTGCACAGCTCCTCTACGACTTTGACGTTGAATCCGACCGTCTGGCGACGGTACAGTCGCTGATTCTGATGGCCTTCATGTCCGAGACGCCAGGAGACGCGAAAGGGGGGTGGCACTGGATTGGGGTGGCCCACGGTCTGGCGCTGACACTGGGACTGCACAGAAAGGTCGACTATGCCACCCTGGACCCTCGGGAAAGTCGGCTGAGGAGGAAGGTCTGGTGGTCGTGCTACATCCGAGATCGCACACTCGCATTGGCATTGAATCGACCGTGGAGGATACGCGATGAAGATTTCGACACGCCGATGCTCACCTTGGCCGACTTCGACCTCGACCTCGACCTCGACCTCGACGTGGATCAGGGGCAGCATCCGTCGTCGTCGCCGCCAGATGTAGACCGGCAAGACGCGACGATTCTGGCTCAAGTCACCGTCAGCCTCGCCCAACTCTGCACCCAGATCCGTGACCTTCTCGACATACACTTTTCGACGCTTCCGCAAGAGGGCTCTTGGCCGCCGTCACACCCGCCAGACGGAACTGGACACTCGGCGACCCTGTACTTCGCCAAAAGCCGAATCGAGCAGATCGACGCGGTCGTGGCGTGCGATCGAAAACTACAGTCCTGGTTCAAGAATCGGCCGGTGGCCTGCATGTACAGCCCGAACGGGTCGAGTGCCTTGGTCCTCAACCGCGCCTTTGTCCACCTGGTCTACTTCTCTCTGGTCTCTGCACTGCACCGCCCCCTGCTCCGCGCCAACTTTCTCGGCGACTTTGTCGAGTATCAGATGTTGTCGGAGCGACGGGTCCGGGACGCGGCGCTGGAGACAAGTCGCATGTCGGCCGACCTGCACGAGCTCGGGCTGGGCCAATACTACCCCGGTGCGGCCGCACTGTTGCAGGTGCCGGCCGTCATAATTTTCCTGCGAGAACTGCGGTCGCCCAACGCCCGTCCGTGCGGCGACATCTTGTCGTCGATCCAGGCGTGCATCGACGTCGTGGAAGACGTCAAGGACCGACACATTGGCGCCCAGTTCGGGCTGATCATCGCACTAGGTCTCCTGCGAAGGTCCAACGTCGCCGTCCAGACGGACCCGCGGACGGGCAGGGTGGTGAAGCTGACTCACTCGGGCGGCGTGGCCGCCGCGTCAGACCATTCTTCGGACGATCTTGAAAGCCAACATCCACAACCTGCGAGCGAGCCTGGCAACCTGCCAAAGTCCCAGACCGACACTGGGCGAGTCACCGCAGCCCGCATGGACGACTCGGCTCCTGCCGAAGTCTCGACAGCTTCATTCTGGGGTACCATCGAGGAGACCGGCCTCGATTTCGATCTGGAGACACGATTCTTCGCCGAGCAGGGATTCTCCGAGAGCCTCGATGACGGGGGGTTTCACGACTTTCCGGATCAGCTATACGCGCACGCTCCCTGTCCGGATATGCACAAGACACGCGAAGACTAAATGACAAGAGGTGCTTAAACTTTTTCACAGCGTCAACGGCGCGGGGGCAGATTGGGACTGTATGTAGGGCAAGCGTGCTTCGACATGCGTACACGAGAATCGAGAAAGACGTGTGCTTAGGACAACCGTCCGCTGGGCGTGACTTTGGGACGGCCACACTCCGTTGCTGGATGTGGTTCGCTCTCGAGGAGTATGGTTCTATTTGAAGACTTTTTGGCCCCCGACATGACTATTTACACTCCCAGTTGACCGCCTGGGTCACATCACCGTGGCCGGTGTATTTTGCTCGCGAGGGATACATGCATATCGGTCTCTTGTACACGGTGCCGTTTGCGTTTGGCAAGGAGACGCCGGCCAAGCTGTCTGGAGCTTGACCCTGTTCGACCCACGTCACCAAGCTCTTGAGACTTTGACCCGGGTACGGTCCCGGGCCGCCGAAACAATGTGCGACACCGGGAGCCTGAAAGTAGCGGTAATAGTCTCGGACGCCGGGATCGACGCGTTCAACCCGGTCGTAGTAGTTCTTCGAGTGGGCCGTCGGGATGTAGTTGTCCGCCATGCCGTGCCAGGTGATCATCTTGCCGCCCGTGTCGCGAAAGGTCGACAGATCGGCGCGATTTCCCGGCAGGAGACCGGAGTAGACTTTGTTTTGCGGCGACCTGAGGTCGGCGTACATCTGATCGACGCTGTAGTTGCCGCGCCAGTCGTAGCTCGGGTCGAGCCTGAGCATGTCCGCCACCCACTGCTCGGCCGGGGCGAACGGGAGCGGCGCGGAAACGCCGGCGGCGTCCGTGGTCGTGTTCATGAGGCCGTCGAAGGCGGCTTGTTGATAGAACCCCTCCCACAACACCGTGCCGTTCCGTTGGTCGATCGACCAAGCCCCCCGGGCACCGACGGCGGCGACGTGAGAGACGTTGACCGTCCCGGTGCCGCAGGAGACGGTCGTGCCGACCAGCGAAAAGGGGTCAAAGTCGCAGAGGTCGGGCGCGGACACGATGTCGTCGACCACGCCGTCCTTGGGGTCGCAGGCTTGCACCGCGGCAGCCGTGATGGCGGCCATTTCACACTGGTTGGGGAAGCCACCGGCGTCCTGCAGGTAGACCGGGGGATAAAACAGGGAAATGACGAGGTCGCTCCAGCCCAGGGCAGGCGCGGCGGCGAGGATTCCGTCAAAATCCTCGGGGTAATCTTGGGCGAACATCAAGCCTTGTGCGCCGCCGGTCGAGCAACCGTTGTAGTAGGAGTAGGCCGCATCGCGACCGTAAAAGCCCCTGGTCAGGGTCTTTCCCACGACGACGGCCTCGTGCAGGGCGGTCCCTCCAAAGTTGGCGACGTTGTACAGATTAGGGACGCCGGGCCCGTAGAGCCCCCACCGAGAAAGGTCTTCCGACATGCCATGCCCGCCGTCGGTCGAGACGCTGGCGTAGCCATCGGCCAGGGCCGCCGTCATCGCAGGGACCGACAACCCAGTGACGAGTC
Source organism: Phialophora tarda (assembly GCA_016109495.1). Classification (NCBI taxonomy): domain Eukaryota; kingdom Fungi; phylum Ascomycota; class Eurotiomycetes; order Chaetothyriales; family Herpotrichiellaceae; genus Phialophora; species Phialophora tarda. The sequence goes on along the minus strand of JADWPL010000029.1, from coordinate 273,025 downwards.
CGCCTCCGCCCGTGTACTGGAGCCGGCCGTTCCAACCTTCCAAAGGAAACCATATCTGAGAGTTGATCGAGTCGCCCCAGCCCGGGTGGGTGGAAATGACACTGACGTTGCAAAAGTCCAGTCCGGTCACGTTCCAAGCGTCATGCGAGCCGTAGACGCCCTGCGGTACATCCAGCGACCAATTGCCGACAACGGCGGCCGTGATGGACACTATCTTCAAGCCGGCGATGACGGGAGTTTGGAAAGTGCTGGCCACGCAGCTCGCGGCTGCGGCGCTGGCAGAGATCACGGGCATGGCTGCTCCGAAGGATGATGGTGGAGGGAGAGGGAGCTCTGGTCGAGGTCGACCTCGACCGTGGTAAATATGACTGAAGACACCCCATGCCGAGTTCGTTGTTCGGCCCGGAAGAGCAGCAAACCTCGGTCTCTAGAGACAGGAAATGCATTTTGAAGCCTATACGCCTTGATTGCTGCCTCATGCTAAGCATTTGCGTTAGACTTGGCCATCTCGCGCCGTCTCCCATACAGACACTAGCTGCGACTGGTTAATTCCGGCCTCAAACCCCGAGAGGTCGGGAAGAAAGACCCAGGGATTAGTCCAGTCGCCGAGGTTCTCGGGCAATTTTGATATCAGAGTTCTCACAAAACTATCTTGTCTATTGACTTCAAGTCCAAATGGGGACTTCTTGGCTTCGGTTGGGCAAATGCGCACTCTGCGTCAGAATACGGTGCGTCGCTTCCGCCTTCCCGCAGCCAGTCATGATACGCATACGTACCTCGTACACCACGCGACGAACGTCGCAGGATCATAGATCAGTCTCTGATGAAACACGACGAGTAGGATGGAGACAATTTTACTCATCATTCAATCTTCTACACAGCACGAGCTGTGGGTTGGCTACGGGACAACGCTTTCCTTACCCCCTCAACAGGGAATCAACCATTTTGTCGCTCGTGGGAGCTTCACCTGTCTGGTACCAGTATTGTTCACAAGGTCCAATCCTCAGCCAATTTGGGTAGTGTCTCAGCACTCGTTAGTCTTCATGGTGTATCGTTACACGTCTTTGGTGCCCACGCCATATCTCCTGGTGCGGTAGCAGTAGCCGCGATCCGTTGCGCCCCAAAATCTCAAAATCCCAAAGCATGTCATTAGAGTAAACATTGTCTGTTACAATGCCATACATGATGTTTCAGTCTTCAGACGTCCTTCATCTCAGCTTCTGCTGGGTTTCCCATCGCTGGCGGCTCTTGTTCATCTCGTCTGCGTCAAACGCTGGCATCTCCGGGGTAGCTTGTTCCCTGAGAGAGCGCACACTGTTGGTCTCGGACAGAGTGGTGTTGGAACGCATTCTTCGTATGCTCAACTTGCTCTTCAGGCTACGATCCTTTCCAGGCGTGGTCGGAGGTCGTTCCGAGTCTTCCATAATGGACATCATGTTCATGACCATATCGGTAGGATGTGCTGTTGGAGTGCGAGGACGCTGATCGTCCTTTACGTTGTTTCGACTCTTGATCTTTCGCAATTCACGGGCAATGCGCTCTAGCGTTGACCCGGAAGATTTGTGTGTTACAGTGATATCGTCATCCTTTGGTGGAGGCAACGGCTTCTCGAAAAGATCCTTGTCTTGGGAGACTTGGCGGCTGTGGTTCCGGCTCCCGTTGCTGAAGCTGCTGCTGGTGCTTGGTCTGGTTGTGTGGCTTCTTTGGCTCTGGGCTGACTTGTTGCTCTGGGCAGAGTTGCGGTTGGATGAGCTGCCGGATCCGAAAGAAATAGCAGAGTCAACTTTTCGCCGGCCTTCTTCCTCGTGATCAACGGAGTTGAATGACACGGCAGTCGGCGATTGACCATGACCTGTGATGTCGTAGCACTCTTCAATGATACTGTTGGCAAGGCTAATATACTTGTCTAGGGAGTCCCGCAGGGTGACCCAGCCGTTCGCATCTTCCTTTCGCTTAGCGTGGTTCATCAGGTAGGTCAAGACCGATGGTCCCGTCTTTTCGACTGCCGTGATGTATTTGAAGAATTGGTTGCGCTGCTGAGTCAATATCTGAGGTGTCAGCTGCGCCGTGGGTTGAACGAAGTGACCGGCGTTCATGTTGATGGGAGGATAAAGGGTGTTGAGCATGGCAAGACAGTTCCCTTTATCGAAGGGAGTCAGTGACAGTTCGTTGATCAGCGTCCAGCGTCGCAGTCCTAGATAGACTTGGGTGTAGAGTGCTTCAACCTTGCGCTCCCTCTCTTCAATATCCATGACCCAGCGCAGAACACCTGGGTACTTCTGTGCGAGTTTTTCCCGGTGACTGATGTCTTCTCGATCGAAACCAAGCTTGTCCAAGGCTGCTACCACCTCCCGCCGGCGTCGAACTTCCAAGTCCTTGAGGTAGTCCATCGCAGTCAGCGCTTGAGGGAAGTCGACCTGGTCGAGTTCGCGTGGAAAGCATCGTCGAACGAAGCTTGTGATGAAGCTGGGAGGTAGGGATGCCGGTTGAGAGGGGATTTGCGATATGTGTTGCACGAGGGTCGCCCTCAACTGAGCAGCGGCAGTCATGGTGGTCATGTTCTGTTGCTCCTCCACGGCCGCAGGAGGTTGTCGGGGGAATGCATTTCCAGGCACCGAGTTTGGTGAAGGGAGGGGTGTACACTGTTGATGTTGAGTCGTGGCGTTGAGAGTGTACATGGTCCGCAAGGGTATCTCATAGGTGCCGGGATAGGTCAATAGATGTTCTAGTACCCATGGATACGCGGCACCTCGGTTGTCTTCTTCCTCGACAGATGACATGTTCGCGTAGGCGGCGGTAATTCGAGCGAGGCTCCAAGCTGCGGAGAGCTGCCGCGTCGAGTCCTGGTATAACAGTTGCAGAGAGACGGGCGTGGAAGTGAAGAGAAAATTCTCCCGGTGTCCAGTGATTCGAGACCCTTCTCTTGAGGTTGGCGCCGATGTGTCTGTACTACCTGCTCCGCGTCCAGTTGTCTACAGACGGGATTTGTCAACGAAGGAGTGTTGTGAGAGGGTGAAGAATCGGACGCGAATACAGCGAGTGGACCCGAACGTCGTGCACCGTGCGGCGTGACAAGCCGCGAGATACCGTGGGAGGTAGGGTAAATCAAAACAACACTGAACAGATGACGATTGCTGAAAGTCTAAAACGGTGGGTTTCTGGGATCGTTGTGTGAAGGCTGCTGGAAGGAAAGGATCGAGAACAGGTAATGGCTAAAGAAGGATCAAAGGCACTGTCGAGAGTGTCCTTGGTACGACGGATGCGACAATGAGTGTGCAAGTGAGTGAGAGGTGGAGGTGGTCCGGCAGAGGGATGGTGTTCTGTCCACTCGATGTGGTGTTTTGGTGTCTCGGAGACCGACCTCGAGTGTTTGTAAAGGAGTGAGTCTTGAGGCTCGAGACTCGAACCTTGGTTCTTGAGTGTCGAGAAGAACCTGCAGCAAGGACTTGGGCCGGTGAAGTAACCAACAGACGCTAAGCACGGGAACTGTGAAAATGCAAGATTCTGAATGCGGTGGAGACGGCCGGATAGTGACTGGGCCGGATTCAACTTCGGCGGCAGGGGTTAGGCATGGGTCTGCCGCTAACACGGTAGGGATCTTGTTCAGTAGGCTGAGCCCATAGCTGCCCGATAGCTCTGCTCTCTCACTACGAGTAAGTTCTCACGCTGGTGGTTGGAAAGCGGCTTGACTCGAGACTTCTCACACGCACACCTTGGGCTTCGGCACAGCGCACTTGATATCGGTTAATTACAGCACCCGTACTCGTGTCTCGCAGCACGACGATCAACGCTCAACGGCAACTGGGGTTTGCTCCCTTTCCATCCCGCCGTCTTCCGACCAACGGCTCCATCTGATGTCAATCTTTGATCCTCGCTGTCACACTCATCGCGTGCAGAATCTCGGGCTGCCCCGTAGTGCCTGTCGCTCATTCCCCTTGACTACGAGATGACCCTGGTCGCCTTCGTGAGAGTTGAAAGTTCGAGTCTGATACAAGTCGCCCTTGGCATGTTCTCGCCCGTGACTTAGACTTTGGGCTATCTTCATCGTCTTAATTCGGTCTTGTAGCGGACTATCAGGCTATCGATAATCCATCGCCCGGATACGGAGTCCCAGGACTGAGGCAAGCTCTCTTGTATCCTCCCACCTAGCAGAGTCTAATGATCCTGGCCGTTCGAGTCAACATGCCAGTGAGAGACCTAAAGACTCGCTCCGCCGTCCCCGTCGACAAGCCAGCCACAGTATTGGCTCGCTAACACGCGACCTCTAGGCTAAGCCCCTTTGCACTCTGGCGTCCACTCGGATTCAGGCACAATTCTCGGTTCTAGCCTCTAGCCCGGACAAAGTCCAACACTCCTGTGAAGCACGAACGGAATCAGCTCCCATCACTTCCATCATCTTTCCGCTAACCACGGGGCGAGTTGAATGCTACCTGACTAGGCCAGACCCAGTCTACCAAGCACAGAGCTCTGTGCTTACTACTCATGTGGGACGATGCTCTCATCTCCAGGAAGAAATACGAGTACCAGTATCGTTTGTCTGTCGTGGCCAATGGGCTTTCCGCCCCCTATGGTGGCTGTGATGCACGCGTGCCCTGTCAGATTACGTAGCACTGGGTACACCCCCAACGAGACACAAACGAAATTCTCCAAAGTTGAAGAGGGCTGAGGCGTCGAGTGTAAAGATGTCAGTCCCCTGATTCACCATGACGTGTGTTCTGTGGAGGGGCACCAGGCTCCAAATCCTGCCATGCCAGGGCGGAGATCTCCCAGGAAGGATTTTCACCAAACAGTCAGGAGTGGAAAAGTCTGCCGACACCTGCAGGGGTTCAACCGTTCCTGAGCCGCACGATACCAGAACGGGGCTCGCGCGGCAGTGGGTGCCCTTGTCCCGGGGGTGCCTGAAAGCTGCATTTCGCCAGGGCACGAGGGAATCGCAGGGGGTGACGGACAAATCGCACCCTTGCGCCCAGCAATATCGCCGATAGGGCGGCCGCTCGACTGCCGCAGCGCACTATTCCAGGCTACGTTGGTGCCTCTTGCATTCTGGGGAGTTCTTCAGACTCCCGCTCGTTAGGTTCGTGGGCTGCAGAGTACATACACCCTGATACTGCCAGGGCTCCCAGCACCACGGTTGATACTACGTATACTGCGACTGAAACGGGTTCGGTATGTCTCGATCCGAACCAACAACCACACATGACGTGCACTTCCTGCTGTTTCAAGAGCGTGTGACATCTGCAGGAGCCTGGCTCCAACAATGCCGCCCACAGAGCCGAGCAATCTCCTCACTATTTGCTATCACGCAAATGGCATTTTTGAGAACGGCGGACACCAGAACTCCACGCCCCGGCGAGGTTTATCATTTTGGGCAACATGATCGAAACGCTGACCTGAAGAATCCGGTCGGCCCACCCACAAGACGAGGGGGTCCAACTCCGAAAAATCTTAGAAGCTGAGGCCTCCGTTCGGCTTGTGACTGGGCCTCATGTCTTCACTGTTTGTGCAACCCCACGGCTTGATATCTCGCACACAGCACGGCCGAGGTCTCCACTGCTTGTCCAGCGCGCCGCTTGCTTCATCCGAGAGCAATCACATTAATCCCCTGGAATGAGACGTTGCTGAGTCCCCGTACGAGTACCTGAGCAGCCTAGCAGCCGTTTTGGAACCCTGCTAATGATCAACTATGATCAACTGAAATTATGGGTACGCGTACCAAGGCCTCTGTCCCGGGCGCACGGTGCTGCTACCCAAACCCTAGCAGGGAGCAGGGTTCGCAGGATCCGTTGGCCCAGCCTAATCCGTTTCCAACATCGTCACACTATGCTCTGAAAGGGCATGGCCTTGTTGATCGAGTGCTGGAAACATAACAAAGGGCGTAGATCTCAACACGGATTGGGGATGGGATCCAGCCCTCTGACCATGGCCCGTCTCCTTTGGACTCTCCCCTCTTGTGGCTCAAGATGACTGCCCAAGGCGTCGCTGGTGCTGAAGATTCATCGCCCCCATTCCCGCCCTATTCGTACTATACTGGGTCTCCATGGACTCATTACAGCGTCAATGGTGCTGACGAAACTTTTACACACAGCGCTATTGTGCTTCGAAACCTCCGCCAGGCTCCTTACTCGAAGCAGACAGTAAACTCCCCTTCTGACATCCGGTTGGACACAGTGCTCGTGCCCAGTACTCGGACTGGGTACCACAATCATAACTTCTTCAGGCGTCGCTCTCTTCTTCCGGAGAGTCCTTTCCACTTTGCTCTGACTCGGCTAGATCGCTCAAAGCCCACTCGCCCAGGAATCCCTCCTCTTTAACCGGACTGATCAGGTTGACCCCGTTCTTCTCCGCCCACTCCACCACTTTGGAGCGATGGACGATCATCGTTGCCAATTCCTCGGAGTCGGCTTCGGCGACTGGGGCCTGAGACGCAGTCGCGGTACCGTTCGCTTCACTCGCCAAGGTCCTCGTGTTTTTCCGTCGCGGCAACATCAATTTACAGATTCCCATTTCCGTCAGGGCAGCAACGACATCCTCACCTAACATGCCAGTTCGATCACCAATCTCCTTGACTGTCATCTCCTCCTTTCTCGGCTGGACTGTCTTTCTGCTCCGCGCGGTGGCAGTATCAAACACTCTTCTCGCATCGGCATCTGCGCTTTGACCCATGATGAATCGGGCGATGCGTTCGGACCAGAACCTCAGGTATGACTTCCTGCCCATGGCGCTCAACGGCTTCTCAGGGCCTCCAATCACTCCGCCTTCCCACTCCCATCCGCTGAGCTTGTAGGAGATTGCCATCAGCAATTGGCCCAGTTGACGGTGCTGGAAGGGGGGAAAGATCAGAATGCATGCTAGATTGTTGGAATCCCACGACAGATTCTCTTTGGAGAAGAAACCAAGCACGCGGGTTTGGTAGAGGATGTCATCCTCGTCGCCTGCGTTTGTAGATGAGCTCCGGGTCCGCCCACGTGTCTTGAGTGGTGTCGGAGACGGTGCATTCTCCGGTTTGGTATAAGTCAGGACGTAATATTTGAAGCCGCCGGTGTCAAAGAAGACGCTCTTCTGCTCGAGGAACAATTTGCCAAACAGCGACAGGTTCTGGCAGTACAATTTCTCCTTCTCGCCATCAATTTCCCAGACTGCGTAGCCTTCCCATTCGTACACTCTGAAGGCCGATTCCGGCACTGGTTGGTTGTGCTCTTGCCCCAACGAGCGGAGACGGCGGTGATGGGCGAGGTGCTGGGGCAGGTGTTGCTGGACAGGCGTGTAGCGGAAACAACATGGACAGACGTGGAGAAGTGGACAAACCGGTTCCTCTACTCTCACCGAACCATGCTGTCCGCTGTGGTGTCCGTGAGGCCCATGGCCATGGCCGTTCCTCGCGTCCGACCCCGCCGAGACTGAGCCATTTCCAAGTCCTGGTTGCCGAAGGATAATGCTGTCGGGATAAGGGGAGTAGTACCACGCATCAAAGAGCAGATTCCCCAATACTACCTGATGGATGTTGCGGTTAAGGACCTTCAACGACGCGCGGCGGGAGCGGTGAGGTGAGCATTCTGGAAAAATAGTGGTGGAAGTCGTCGTTGCTTTGTCTATGGCGGAGGGCATTGTGATGGAATCATCGCTATACGGGAGATGCGCATCTCTGGGCAAGACTTGTTATGGTCGTGTCCTGGCCGCGTTTGCCGGGGAACCAGAAGTCGGTCCTGTTCCTCGGTGTCGATGAGTTCGTCGTTGAAGTCACGGCAAGCAGCCAATCATCGTCGGCGGTGGCGTGGCTCACAAAAGGCCAGCATGTTGAATTCACATTCCTGACAATGACAGCGACGACCCGCTTCTCACTTCACGCTCTTTATTCCTTTCTCCCTCCTCTTTGTACCTGTACACTACTACAGTAGATTTCGCTTCGCTCTCTGTATTACGTCTGCGAAGACTACAGCACTGCTATGCAACCATGATTCTTAGAATCCAGCGACTCGCCCTCCTGACCCTGTTGGGCCTCTGCATCACCTCTCTTTGTACCGCCGAAGCCGTCGATATCCCCTCCGATGCGTCAGCCTCTTCCTTAATTGCGTCCGGAAAGGCTGCCCGAGCCCGAGGAGCCAACAGCGAGGCCCTTGCCTACTTCGATGCGGCCGTCTCCAAAGACTCCTCCGACTACCTCACTCTTTTCCAACGAGGCATCACCTATTTGTCCTTGGGGAGGAATGCGCAGGCCAGCGCAGACTTTGACAATGTATTAAAATTAAAACCCGGGTTTGAAGGAGCACTGTTGCAGAGGGCCAAGATCAGGGCGAAGAATGCGGATTGGGCTGCGGCCAAGAAGGATTACCGTGCGTTGGGAGATAGAGGACTGGTAGATTTGGCACAATTGGACGAAGCCGAGGGCGCAGCCTACCTTGCAGCCGAAGCAGCGGAGAGGCAAGATTGGGAGGCCTGCATCAACCAAGCTGGGATTGCCATCATGACAGCAGGCACGGCCCTGTCTCTGCGGCAACTTCGTGCGCGATGCCGGCTCGAGCGTGGTGAAGTGCAGGAGGCTCTTAGCGATCTCCAGCATGTTCTGCAGATTCACCCCGGCCAGGTCGAACCCCATCTGCAAATATCGGCCATGCTATTCTACAGCCTGGGGGACACGAAGCTGGGTCTGGATCAGATCAAGAAATGCCTGCATTCCGACCCGGACTCGAAGCCGTGCAAGAAGCTCTTCCGAGAAGAAAAGACCATCTTTAAGCTAGTGGATGAGGTACGGGCTCTGTTTGATATGAAGCAGTTCAACTCGGCGGCCAAGTTGTTGGTGGGCAAGGGCACCGAAGATGAACCCGGTTTGCTATCGGAGCTCAAGTCCAATATTGAGTCTCACCGTTCAACTGGAAACATCCATGCCAAAGCACCATCGGACTTGTACACCCACATGCTCGAGAAGACTTGCGAGGCCTACATGTCGATGAACAACATGGTCAAGGCCGGCAAATACTGCCCCGAGGTGCTGCGCATGGACTCGAACTCACTTCAAGGGCTCCTGTACCAAGCGCAAAAACAGATGGACGCCGAAGAGTACGATGCGGCAATTGCCACGCTCAACACGGCGAGAGACAATCATCCCGACAGCCAAAACACCATCAACTCAAAACTGCATGAAGCCCAAGTGGCCCTGAAGCGAAGCAAGAACAAGGACTATTACAAGATCCTCGGAGTTTCTCGCGACGCTGATGAAACAACGATCAAGAAGGCCTACCGCACGGCGACAAAGACCTATCATCCAGACAAGGCCGCTGCCCGCGGGATTTCGAAGGAGGAAGCCGAGAAGAAAATGACAGCGATCAATGAGGCCTACGAAGTGCTCAGCGATGCCGAATTGAAAGCCAAATTCGACAACGGAGAAGACCCGAACGACCCCATGGCGAATCAAGGAGGCAATCCTTTCCAAGGGAGTCCCTTTGGTCAGGGCGGCCAGCAATTTTTCTTTCAGCAAGGCGGAGGTGGACAAAGACAGTTCAAGTTCTCGACGGGCGGGAATCCATTTGGAGGGTTCCCTTTCGGATAGAACCAAGACATCTGGTCTGTTTCACGGCCTTGTACCATGCGTGTTCCTTGTCACTTTACGAATTGATACCCCATGTCTCTCAAGCTTCCGCCGTTCCCCGTGCTCTTTCAGAATCAGACTTTTGGATTTCAAGCCACCACCGTTGCAGGATTTGCGACAAGGCCAAAGCACTTTTCCGCTCTCGGCCCAGCCATAACCAGAGTTGACCTCTCCTAGCGTTGTGTGTCTTAGACCGGCCATATCCCTATCACCACAAGCCAAACTCTCTTTGGAGAGACCATTGAACGCGGAATGACAACGGCTACGGAGCTCACTGTGTGAAAATTCAACGTAGGGACTACTACATACCTTGCCAGGCACAAATGCGCAAGGATCTGTTCAGGCATAGCACCGTGATGATGCCTAGTCTACGGGTATGCAGCTTGAAAATCCCCGAACAGCCTAGATGATCGAGTCTTCGGGCTTGACAAGCTTCCTCAAACAGTAAGAACACCACGGGGACACTGCATGCGTGTGCATGATGCAGCTTCCACCAGCCCAACCTCTCTGGCCTTGAAGGCTGCACGGTCTCTCAACCGGGGATGGATTTGCGTCTAGGAGAATACTCGAGACGCCGGCGCCTCGTACTCCGCATTCGACTACTGCAGACTAGTGGTATACCCCGGTCAACGCCTCTGCCAATGAGTCAAAGGCTGCAGATGGGCTGAGACCTCGACTGGTGGTGAAACACTTGACACCTGCTGCTGCTAAGCGACGTGAACTCAAAAGGATGGTACGTGCCCGTGTTTGGCAGCGGGCTGGGCACACTTGCAGCGACTTTCACATGCCGGCCGAGTACACTCGGGGCAATGCTCCCTCCAGCAATCTGAAGGTGGCCGCAGGATCAGAGCACAGAACTCATCACATCGCTAAGAGCGTTAGCTGGGAATGTCGTGAGGGGAGCGTGCATCAAAACAAATACTTCGGCAGGATCTTTCGGCCCAGGCTTTCATGATTCATGCCAACGAGGACAGCCTTCTCGTCAACAGTCTCCGGGGGCTGTTCCGCATGAGTCAGTCTCGCGACTAACGGCGCTCCAAGGCTGTCGTCCCGACACCCATCCCGGACTCGCAAATTGCTGGCTCATGCAACAAGACATTTAGCTGGTGAGTGCATGTCCTCCGCCGGCAGGGATCTAATACTAGAACGGGCATTACTCCGTCTCGGCCATCCCCGGGATGACAACGAGATTCTGAGCTGCAAACTCCCGCCCGTGCCGCCCTTTTTGCCCTGTCCTTGCTGCAGCAGCGCCAAATCATGGGAGCTGGTCAGTCTGAGACGTTGACCTCGACGCTTGCATGTCAGTCAGACGGGACATGATTGCGGCGTGCGAGATGTGTACTATGTACGTCAAATCGCCGCTGTCGGAGGTTCGCTCTTCCGTGATACAGCATTGCGAGTTTCGGACGTCGAGGGCATCTTGACGGAATACAGACGATTTTCCTGCCGTGTTTCGCAGTGCTTCTGACATTGGAAGACACGATACCTGGCAGCTCTTGGTTGCGACTTGGGACATCTCAGCTATTATGGAGTACGAGGTACCGAAGATGAAACACCGTGTGTAGACAGCTGCTCGGGCTCAGGGAAGCAGGTCTCCCTGTTGTTATTGCTGTCGTGCAGATTCAAGGTCTCGATAACGCAACTACCTGCACGGAGTACCGTGTTTTAGAATTCGCATCTGTACATGGCATTATGACTAATTTGTGAGTAGACTCGTCCTCCCGAAGACGATAGTGCCATATCGACGGATCGCCTCGAGCTTTGGTAGGAAGACTCCGTCGAGCAGCCGCAGCCGCATTGTACTGTCCTTCAGCGCCGTTGAGACCTGCGACCGGCATTCCATCATCACTCAGTCTCCTTTTCACTGTTTTGGCTGCGTGCCACTCCCGCACAGTCTGTACACGACGCGAAAGCTACAGGAATCCGCCCTCGGGTCTCGCAGTCCATACGGTCATCAGTCCGTCAGTTCCTCGGATCGTCAAGCTCCCTCTTTTCATCTCGACAGTCGGATGAAGTAATTACAACACAACACAACGCAAGACGCAAACGCAGCAGGACTCAACGATAGCGCTGTGGTCGCTGCGCTCATCATCGTCCCGTACGCAAGGATGCTGTGCTTGCTATCGTCGCCACCGCCCTCATTATGACGTTCCTGCAGCTGTGCTGTAGAGGCGCGGCGTCTCACATGCATACGCAACACACACCAGTGGAGGGATAAATATTTTGAGCCCAGGAGTTCGGTCCTCGGTGTATAGAACCCTTGGAGCATGGAGTACCGGGCACACATTCTGTCCAGGAGCTACAAGAGGGTGTGAGGCGAGTGAGCGAGTGAAGTGAGTGAATATCATCACGAGAGCGGTGCTGAAGGCCTACCCTACCTACACCCTTGAATTTGATTCATGCTGTGCCCCCGATGGTGTCCGGGCGTTACATAGGAGCATAGTTACAGTATATACTCTACGCTGATGATCCGGAGCTCAAACGACGTATATACCCTCATCGTACCCTCATAATACCCTCACCTTCCTCTCCTCCTCGCGATTGTGATATATTGGGGCACTTCATATAGCGTCGGTGCAGGTTCCATTTCTAGGACCACACGCCAGGTACACGCGCTTGTCTGTCTACTGCGTACTGTATAATACTGCACGGGGCGAAGTCACTACTCGGAGTCGAGGTCTACCAGCATCGTCATAATTGGTGGATTGGCAGAAAAGAAAACCGGACTGGTTCCCGTCCTCCGCTGCCCATTCTCGGGTTTCTCGTTCCTCCTAGTCGAAAGATAGACTAATACCTAACCAGGCTCTGTTCTGTTATGTAGGATTGACGACCGCTCTAGACTTACCAGTAAGACTCTCGTTAGGTTGGGAAGGACGTTGTGAAGGCCTGAGTACGTTCGCCTGGCTTGACTGCCTCTTCGACGGTAGGGAACGTGGAATACGATGACTTGTGGGAAAGGATCTCGCTTGCGCGTAGAACATGCTTCGTCAACATCAATTGAATGGAGGTATCATGCCTATTAAGTCCAGGCTCACGGCTTCTCTCTCTCTCTCCAAAAGTCCGTCACACTCGTCCCATGCGTTCCCGTCATCTTGCTCATCATCTCATCCGCAGTATGCCCACTGTCTCCCCGAAAGTAAGAATACAAATCATACAGGCAGTATGTGCCATGTAATGCACTCGCCATGCAATGCAATACGGTAAAGGTATAACCTCGTAAAATCGTTAGTCGTACAGATGTGAATCTTCATCGTCTGCGCGTTGACTTCTTCTCCATCATCGTTCATCGGGTCGCGTCCTCATTCTCCTGAGTCGGAGCAGTAGCCACTCGGTACGGCAGTTGTTGTACTCCAGGTGCAGCCTGACACTCTCTGAGCTTTCTGGTCACAACAGCCTTCGTGTTTGCGCGTCAGCGTGGCCAGCTTGCCCGGACTACTGCTAGCTTCCATGTCGATATTCCCCGGTGCTTGGAAGATCGAGCCCACGGCTTTGCGCTCGCTTCTAGCAGGCTTCAACGTGTCGTCATTTGGGTATGACAATTCGGACGCCGAAGTCGGTCCGGAAGATGCTGGGTGTGTTCGCGTCACGATTGCAAGGCCTTCAGATGGATTCTGGCCGGCGACATGATATCCTCGATGATGAGTCTTCGGCGATATTGGTGGAGAGCTGGAGCTTCGGGCCTTGCGTTTCCCGTCTGGAGGCTTCTCTGACAGAGGCTGATTGCTGACGGTCTTGTTGTCCGCATCGCTGAACTTCCAACCCCCACGGCCGTCACTGACATCCGTCTCTGTGGCAAGACTGTTTCGTCGAGATCGTCTCCTCTCATCGGCCTCGCGCAACATCTCCGCTGGTCCCTTGACGATAGCACCTCCCACTGCGAGCATGATCGCAACACTAAATTTGCCCCAGAGTAACAGTGAGCGACCCCAGCCATCCTTCGATTCTTTGGCAGCTGCGGATTTGGAAGAAATTGGTTCGCTCGACCTTCTTACAGACTCCCCGCTGGCATTGATGATTGGTACTGGAGCCGCCTGCGAGCCTCCTGTGCAGACTTCACTCGCAGGAGGACGATTGACATCCAGACCGCAATGCCGATTTGCGATGCTTTCCCCATCATAGTCTTCCCAGTCACATTCCAAATACGCCGAGGGCGGTTTTCGGTGTCCGATGAACAATCCTAGTACCCACCAGCTCAAGTTCCCAAACATTGACCAGTTCGAACGCCAGGCATTGGCTATCACACGTCGTGCCAAAGCCAGAGGGTCTCGTCTGAAGTCTTGAACGTAGGATGTGTACCGCGACAGAGTCGCATAAACCGTCTGGATCGTCATAGCAGCCAAGGGTCTTGTCCCTATTCCACGATGCTGGAGTATCTCGAGTGGATTGCGTGCTCGAGTCGTGCCTTGTCTATCAGGAAGGACGGACTGTCCATTGAGTGGGTTGCTGATCTTCACCTTCGAGGCAGAGGTTGCTGGCCGCGAGTCATGACAATCAATGCCACGCTGCTGGGCCTTCGTGTGCACGTCGCCTGCATAGTTGGCACTCGCCCGTCGGGCCTCTAGAGCCGAGCTAGTTTTCCGCCGCTTTCGAGGGTTGAGCGAGGAGTCAGGGAATGCGTTGTAGGAAGAGCATCCATGCGCGCTAGTCCGATGCTGTGAGAACAATGGCCGTGGGACTTCAACATTGTCACTTAGCCCAACAGGACTCGATGCATCAACCTTTGAGCCATTTTCGTTGTTTTCCGAAAACGAGGAGATTGTCTTCCAAACCCAGGAATCGATTCCGGGATGTGAATGGCACCCTGCAGGGCTTTGGTCATTCTTATTCGGCAGGTTGTTGTTATCCTGGATCGGACTTTCGTATTGTCCTGATTGGTTCGACAAGGGAAGTCTGGCCAAAGTCTCGTCCAGTGCACCAAGCCGGAACCGGTCTGCATCTTCAGCAAAGACTTCGTCCAAGCTCTGGAAAGCAGGGCCAGGCCGACCACTGACAAGATCGGGACTTGAACAAGCTGCCTCGCTATACCCGCCTGTAGCTGGCTGCTCAGTGCGTGGTACATCATATCCACTTGTCTGAGAGCAAGACCGAAGGGGGACGGAGCGGGTTGGTGATGCAAAAGGCGAATTGGAAGGGAGGTTACCACTGTCAGCAGTAAATGTAGGTAGGAGAAGAGGCTTGAGCTGCGTAGATCCCGGCATGAACTTTCGGGGTCTCCGCTTTGACGGATTTCGCGAAACGGGTTGTGACGTGCTTTCAACCCGAAAATGACAGCCCGCATCCATGCTTGGACTTGTTAAAACATGGGAGGCCATAGTTGACCGTCTTGAACCAGTGCGACTAACCACCGGAGCACAGGACTCCCCATGCCCTGAGCACATGGACCGTGTATCGTCGAGGACTCGTGGACTTGAGGCCAAAGGCGAAGAAGGAATCTGCGCTTCAAAGTAGTCGGAAGCGGCCATCGCGGGCGAAAGCAGCGTGGACTGCGGTCTGCTGTAGGTTTGACAAGTGCGCATCCCTGGAGACGAAGGAACCCTTGGAATGATCAGAGACATGGGGCGTGCACTTCGTCTTCTGGGAGTGGGAAGCTCAATGCCGTGCTGGTTTTTTGTAGGTGATAGTGCAAGAAGCTGGGTCAAGACCTCGTTCCGCCTGGTCATGTCACGGTTGGTGGCCTCGAGACTGAGCTTCTCATCTTCCAACTTCTCAATCCTGGCTCTCAAGCAGTCCAGCGCGGTTTGATCCAGTCTCTTTTCTTGACAATCATATTCGAGATCATGGATGGTGGATTGCTTGAGTTCGACGTCGTCTTCCAGATCCTTAATCCTCCGCTTGAGCTTGAGTTCGGTTTCAGCAGACCGTTCGACGGCTTGTTGCAGTTCATACTCGAAAGAAGCCTTGGTAGACTCAATCTCCTTCTTAAGTCGCTGAATCTCTTCTTTCGCCTTCTTTAGCTTGTCCTTCCACGGCAGATGGGTGGTTGGTGAGTACATGGCATCTTTAACCGTCTGTAGTTCATTCTCAATGTGGTCAATGTAATCGTCTGGGTTGAAGTTGGGCTTAGCCAGAGACGGCTTGCGGCTCAGTGTTCGGCGCTTGCCAGGCGACCGTCTCTGGATATTGAGCGAGCCTTCCCTGAGGCCCATGGTTGGCGAATTACCTCGTAAAGAATCGGGAATAGAGAGTGTATGGATGTCGCTGGAGGCGTCGTGGTAGATCGAAGGTGTGTTTGAATGCTTGTCGGGCGAGTCCTCGAAGACTGGAATAGCAGCACGCCTCTTCAGTCCGCGTATACGATATGCATTGAAGTTGGAGATTTCGTTCAGGATTGCTGACTCGGTGGAAGGATTGCTCAGTTCTTCTGCCTTGGCTTGAGCCCAGTCATTCTCGTCCCTCCTATTAAACCGAGAAGAAGGAAAGTAGGGCGATTCGTTCTCGCCGGTCCGGTTCAGTTGAGGAAATGGGGTGCTGATGCCGTTAACAGACAGCGACTGGGCAGAGAACCTTGCGTGGCGAGTCTGCAAAAGTCGCTGTTGACGAGTGTGAGGAGCCGACTTTGGGGTTGTATTGTTAGGCTGGGAGTCGCGCAATGACGGGGGAATCGATCGAGACCGGGAGTGAAGGCTGTAGGCAGGCGACGGAGGGTGGCCGTGAGCGTCGTCCATGAAGAATTATGTTGTCATGGATATCCGGCGCCGACAGGATGGTAATGCATGCTATTGGTCTCGAGACACGGCTTGACGAACTGGTGAGGGAGGCTTGCTGCCAATGACATTCACACAAGATAAATTGCGCAATCTGCAGCATTCCAGGCCTCGTCCTGCGAGATCTGATGCAATACGACGCCCAGAGAGCAAAGGAATGCGAGAAGTGAAAAGGCTAATGACTGCTCAGCTGAGGGTGAAGAGAAGTGTTGGATCATGAAGAAGAGTGAGCGCAAGCAGGAGCAGTTCTCCTCTCGAGCTGTTTACTTCTTTCCTGTTCCTGGCGAGCTGCATGGAAATCTCCGCCTACGCCTGAAAATCTTACCCGGAGGGTTCGGGAAGCTCGCTAGAACGGGGTGAGGTAGCCAATGGGCGCAGACTGCACTTTAACTAAGTCAGCGGCGGAGCCCGGCTGACTCGCAGGTCTGCCGAGGCACGGGCACCCAGGCGCGTCATCACGTGGTGCTTGGCAAGGTTCCTACACCGCGTCGCCCTTACTTCCACCTCACTTCCACCTCTACCAGCCTTCGTCTCAATACCCGTATCTTCAACATGTTTCAAGCTACCTGGTAGGCTTCATGTGTGCCTGCAGCATGACCGAATATGGCACACATTCTTGATGCCCCTACTCGAGCCTTGTTGCTTTGTCTGGACATTGCCCCCACAAGCCAATCACTATTCAACCGTCAACAATGCCTTTATTGTCACCCCAGTGAATCTATTTTCTCCTCTCTATTGTTGCTCACCGCTGTCTGCAAAGCTCCTGCCCAAAGATGTCACTGTCCTAACAATCCCTATTCACAAAGGAGCACCAGGACGTTTTGCCTATTGTCAGTTATTTTGGGATAGACTCATCAGAAGGTAGGTCCATATCAACCCAGGCCTGGGTGTTTGCTCTTGATTCGATCCGTCACATAACTCCTCTTCCACCTGCATCTTCGCCAGTAATAGTCTTGTTCCACGTATTTCATTCACCGCTACTGTGTAAGTATATCTTTCATACTCCCGATGTGCAAAGTTCTCGAATATCGATACACCAAGTGTAAGAGGCCTAGAAGTAAGTGTCCCGAAATCCCCAGCCTCTGTCTTATTGCCTAGCTTCGGCAAGCACTAACTTGGCGCAACTTTAGACGCAGGACCGGATTATGATGAATTCGCCCCTGAAAATCTTTGTGACGGTAGGAGACAAGGCATCCTCAAGGCCCCATGCCTCATCCAAGTCTGCGAAAAGCATGAGGGTGGTGTGGCCCAGTACGATATTGACGGCTCTGACGTTTCCAACCTCAAATGCACTCCGACCGTCGAGATCGTCTATATCAGGAGCAAATGCGGCTACTGCGGCGGTGACAGTGCTGGCCACTACGACGTGGATGCTGAAAAGAATAACCGGATTATGCGCAAGCCCAAATTGATCATTCGCACTGGCGGAGACTCGTCTTTCCGATCCATGGACGATTACAACGTACATGTGCCACAGATCCCATGGAAGGACCCTTCTTTTCGTATGCCTGATTGGAACCCTACAATTCCTCGAGAAAATGCGCTGGACGACGAGAAGGATGTCAGCCCTTTCACTGTGAAGGAGCGCAAGCCGACTGGCATCGTAAGTTCTCCTGTCCCGATCCGGTCCGAGGTCATGTTTTTGGCCTTGATTTCTGTCCCAACAATGACGCTAACTTCGGGAACAATAGATGAACCCCAACGACGAGCCTGAAGAATGGGTGGATGCCGACTTGCGGCCCATAGATCTCCTCGAAAACCACTACGACGAAATCGAGGATCGGCCAAGTTGTCAAGTTGACCGCATCCTCTATTCGGAAAGCGATGATGAATTGTCTCAAGAAGGTCTAGAGTCTCACGGGTCGCAAAGCGGCTCGCAGTCGCCACAGGAAGGGGGTTCCCAGCCTCGTGGTACTGAGAGAGAATCGCAACCCAATGACTCTCGGCCAGAGGACTCCCAGGGACAGCCGTGCGCTAATGAGTCGCAGGGAACATCCCAGACCAATGCCGAAGCTACAGGAGGTGCAGAGCCACCCCCTTCACCGCCACGAAAGCCACCGGGTTGCTCGGATAGCCAAGGCCGCAAGCGAAGGCGATCGTCCGGTAGCTCGGCGGAGTCAGAAACAAGCTCTGCACCGTCTCCTCGAGAGCGCGCAGACGGCCCAGATGGCACTGCAACAGCGCCGCAGACACTAGCGCCACAAGCACTTTCTCAACAGCCTTCACCGCAGGAAACATCACCAGCCGTCGGACCCCCAGCTGAGGGCGACACTCGCAACGTCCAGCGAAACAGACCTCTAACGGATAACCCCGCTACCGCAGACTTTGAGCAGAAAGTATACGCTCAGACTGAACTCAATGGACGACTTTTGGTTCTTCAAAGAGTGCAGGGGAGTACTGATTTTGCTTGGCGCTGGGGTGACGACTTTAGCATGGCTCCGTTCTCTCTGGCGGAGTGGGAAACGCTGCTCCATGACTCTGTCATCCATGATGAGGAGGAAATTGCAGGACTTTTGGAGACAATTCGCGAGGATCGTCTGGAAGGCCTTCGTCGAGCTGCAGCTCGGGAAGAGCTACGAGGTCACTTCCGCTTCGCCGGCTACGAAGTCCTGCCAGACGATGCGTTGGACCAGCTCTTGGAGCGCGCTGGCTGGGACGGGGGAGCTGTGTACGACATATGGCAGAACATAAACGAACCCATTCCTTCCGTGGAGACTGACAACGCTCCGAGCAACCCAGATGCCGACGCAGAGCACACTTTGGCGCATGGCGATTCTAGCTCCGGTGCAAACGGCGGAAAATCACCAGAAGTACAACGCACGCCAAGGCGGTGTTCAGGGCATTCAGCCCCCCCGTCGCCTCCTCGAACACCGACCCCATCCCTCGATCCCGAGATTCTGTTTGGACGTAATACCGGTATGCCAGCACATATAGAAGATATGATGGAGCGGGAGCTACTTCAGAGAGATGAAGAGGCCGAACGACAGCGACTTCAACGTGGACGTCGACGGCAGCCTGAAACTGGAGACGGGGACGAATTTGTAGACATAGATGACATCCGAGCAGGAAGCCAAGCAAATGCCCTTGGTGAAGACGAAACCCACAGACAGGTAAGTCAAGCCCCAACTGACACTCCACCAGCACCTCCTTCATCAAGTCTTTGAGAGACGAGTGGAGCGGTCACGGGTATTCATTGGCACAAATTCCAACTAACACAAGAGAACAGGACGAACGGGAAGCGGACGACCTACGTCGCAAACGGGAACTCGAACGGTTACAACGTATCGAGGACGAAAACGAAGTCGAGCGCGCACGACTCAGGAGTATCCGGGATCTCATGCGCCAAGAGCGGGAACGTGAACTGCTCGAGAGCGGCAAAGCGCTTGAACTTGAACTACTTGAAGAGACCCGCGCACTACGACGCCTGGCTGGAATCTATGACGAGGAAGAGAATGAAGAAGACGCTACTAATGAAGACCAGTCCGCCGATGATGGCCAGCAAATAGACGACGCTGCGGATGACGAACCACCTGAAGAAGAAGAGCCGCAGCCTGGTCCTCGCGTCAAACGGAGAAAGGCCAATGACGGCAGAGCCGTGCCAGCTCCTCCACCATCGGCTCAGCCTCGCATGAGACCTCACACTCGGAGCATGGGACCCCCATCGGAGAGTGTTCACCACATGCGCCTGCGACCTAGACAGAGACCGGCAGCATCGTCTTCCGCGCCTGCTAATCCTGCGCCCCTACCAGTGACGTCCAGCAATCCCCCTGCCGCCCCGATCCGAGGCCGTGGCCGCGCTGGCACAAGCAGAAGCGGAGGCCGTAGAGAAGCAACCACGACCACCAAGGGGAAACCTCGAAGCGGGAACGGTGTCCAGAAGAAGGCCAAGACGTCGAAGAAGTCGAATACCACGCGACGAACCTGAAATTGGACGCTAGCATGATACACTCAATTCCCTGCGACAACAACAACGACATCGCGGTCTTCTTGTACGGTTCCGTGGGTGGGTGAGACGCCAGGTGCGTCTCTAAGGGGAAACGTCCGACTCGATTCTCGACTCTGACTCTGACGCTGCTCAGTGAGCAGAACCGCATCTTGCAGGGATGTCGATGCACCATCTATGAGAACTGTATGACGTGGGAGATGGGATGGGTACTCGGCGGACATGATGAGACTGGACAAAGTGTTACGATACGGGCAATTTATGACAGAGGAAAACAGTTATGCGTACTGTCTATGCAATGGGTCGAAAAGTTGGATGGAACACGCGGGGTGGATATGCCCGGCACCGAGAATATGCAAAGCCGTCGAGGCTATCTCAGTGACGATACGACGACGACGATGAATGACCACGACTTCAGTTAGTGTGGCTGGTTAATATGCTACCCACGGGCTATCTCATGTCATGTACCTATGTACAACGAATATTATCACCATCGCGATCGGACCAGCATGGAAAATTTCCTCGGGGAGTATTTCATAACCGACGACGATGGTCGTGTCGTGGTTCATGGCCGGCCGTCCGCGTCTATGCGAAGGCGTGAGTGAAGCCGATTGATATACCTCGCAGCGTCCCGTTGATGCTTGGATTGTACAGAGAGACGAGTGAGTGAGCGGATAGTGACGCGAAGATGAACGATATACACTGGCGTCACGGCAAAAGGGAAGAGGAGATTAGATGTTTCAACTCGTTTTATTTGGCTTTGAATAGAGTTTCAAACCTCCGTCGAGTATCGAGTATGTCGTCGTTGCTCCGGTAGCTGAGACTCCCTGACCACAAGCCGCTTTGAATGCTTCATTCAAGCACCTGAACTCCGCCGGGGAGGATGTGTGCTTCCACCACGGCGCCGCGCAAGCCTGTGGGAAATTCATCCTACCGACGTCCGGTCCCTCACGCAGTCGGCAATCTTCAAAACGTGGAGGTATGCACATTTGACCGGCAACGCCCAGTTATGACATGGGACGCTCGGCGGGCCTCAACTCCAGGCTCCAACCCTGTATTCCGAATCCAGGTCCCTCCGCCATGCTCCGCCGTGAATCCATCCTGCCGGGTAGAGTGCACTCATAAGCTCATAAACGCAAACGCAAAAGGGGTATCTAGTAGCACTGATGAACCAAGATCCAGATATCAATAAGAAGCTATCCATAGGGTAGCTGGCCAAAATACTCGAAATAAGGTAGCGCATGTTGTTGCTGTCGTATCGTCGCCGGATTGTTTGTGCAAGTTGGCGCCGTTCATGCGAATCGCAACAGCGCTGATGTCGCAGGATTATGTACAAACGTTGTGTCTGTAAAGGGATAAGCCGGCTGTGGCATAAACCGCCAGACATAAATCGTAGAGGTCGTGAGGGCGAGATTGCAGCCATGACGACGTGGATATGACGAGCAAGATCAGAATAGATCAGTCGTCGCCATCGTCATCAAGAACAATGACTGTTCTCGTGTCGGTTGTTCGAGATGTTGCTGAGGTAGGTGGTGCTGAGTGTGCTACTGTCGGCCCTGTCGCCGCCGGGGCTGGTGGAGCAGGCGTCGCTGCGTTGGACGCGTTCGAGTCAGGCGTGTCTCTACCTTCGTTCTTCGATTTCTGCTCCAGCCTCGGCTCCCAAGTACCATCATCTCTGACAATAATTGCCTTGGCCTTGGCAGGCAGCTGGCCATTCTCCTCCATAGTTTTGCGAACCCGCAACAGGAATTCGTCAATGACGAGCATTGGAGGTCGACAATCGCTCTTGCAGATTGGACAGTGCCACTTGTCAGGATTCGACAGACCACCGTCCTTGACGCGACTCGACAGGAAAACTTCGAGGTCAAAACATTCTAGGTGCCTGCACTCTGATCCTCTGACCGGTGTAACCCATATGACAGACGTGAAGGGGTCCACCAGGTCAATGCTCATGGCCCGCTCGATCACCAGCTCATCGTCATCCTCTCCTTTGTTCTTCAATGAATTTGTGATGGCGGCAAGAGCGTCGGCGGCTGGAATCCGAGTCGGCATTTTGAGTAGCCTCTGATAGTCTGCTACGCAGATGATCTCAACTGCCATCAAGAATTTCAACTCCGCCTCTTGGGGGCCGAAGATGGCGCCAACCACTATCTCGTTGTCCCCTTCTCCGACCATCTCTGTGATGTCCGTGGCAAGATCTACGCCGTGGTGGGCTTTCCGTCGGAAGTCGACCCCATGACGTTCGTTGATGGAGACTGAGAGACACTTTGGCCATCTGGTCGGTTGAGTGCAGAACTCTGATAGTGTGGGCTTGGCCCGTCCTCGTTTCTCAGCAAAGATGACAGCCTTCAACCTAAATTGCACATTTCCATCTGCGACTTGACGTTGTGGGATCAAGAATTCCCCGAAGGGAGCCAGAGGAGTCGCCCTCCTCAGCCAAACTTGCCGTGGAATGTGCACGTTCCATCGAACCAGGCCGGAATTTCTCGTAATGAGCTGAGGTAGCTCAATAATATCTTCCACATACTGATAATAGCGAGCATCGGATTCGTTCCCCTCTGAGTCTACCACCTTATGGTACTCGGGGCTGCGGAGATCGACTTGATGAAGAGCGAAGAAGTCAGGATTTGGCACAGCCATCTGAGCCATGACAAAGTCGGGATCAGGGTGAAAGAAAGGCAGACCCTGTTGAGGGGCTGCGTGCTGTTGAGGCTGTCCATGGTGCGAGATTGCACTCTGCGGAGGTCTTGCAGCTGGCAATGTCGGTGGCGTCATTTGAGATGAACTATTGACTGTTGGCTGCGGTCTGGTGGTTTGTTGAGGCCAAGCACTCACAGGCGCGGGCGTTGAATTTGGTCCTGCAGATGCACTTGCCCGTGTCGGTGTGGGCGGATTCGAGAACTGTTGGGCATTCGGAGGCATTTGCATCGCGGGAGTCCAGGGAGGGCCACGAGAATTGGTTGGCGGATTATAAGCTGAGCGTTGCTGGAAATTCGGAGCTTGAGGGGACTGCGCCATCGCGGGATATTGCTGATGCCTCACAGAATGTGTGGCTTGCTGAGAAGCAGGGTCTTGTTGTGCTACGAGGTTGCTACCGAGCTGGGGTCCGTGACCGCGTTGCTGCTGAATGAAAGCGGAAGGCATTGAGTTGGGGCTGGCGATAGGCTGCCGGATTCGCGTCGTAGGCCCGCCAGGTCTCAGAATGCCGCCATCACGTTGCTGATTGCGGTGCGTGTTTGCCGCCGCCATCCTGGCCCGGAAAGCTGCGATTTGCCCTTGTGCGTTCTGTAAGTGAGTCTCTGGGAACCAAGAGTCGTTTGAAATGTTGGAACCATTCCATCGAATACAAAACTCAGTCCTCCCACCCCTCTGGCGCTCGCCTACGATCGTCAATTTCCCCCAATCCGGTTCAGGAGCGCGTCCTCCATCGGGAGGAAGGCGCATGGGCCCCATGGGTACTGTCGCCGGCGCACCCGGGCTGACCTGGCTATATTGACTGGGCAGTGCTTGACCGGGATTGTTGGGGTTCCAGTTCCTGCTTCGAACCTGCGACTGTGGGTTGGAGGAAGTGGTCTGAGGTGGCCCAAGAAAATTCGAGGATACATTGCCGAGGCCTGGCGTCCAAGGAGTTGCAAGGGGGTTTGAACGGAGTGTCGTCGAGTAGGATTGTTGTTGAGGAGTAAGGAAATTGGGAGGATGTGACGGCGAGGTGCTGAACTGAATCGGCGAAGAGGAGGCTGGGATGAATTGATCCGGTCGAAACGGGGGATCTGAAGGTGGAGAGGTATACTGAGCAGGTGCAAGTGACAATGAGCGAGGCGGGTGGGGGAGGCCGTGGACGTTGGCATGCGCGTCTTGGGATCCAGAGACCGGACCATTAAAGTGATGCGTTTGAACCGACTTGAGAGCCTGAGCGACATCAACTGGTTGCTCTGCTCTAGCCGGCGGCATTGCCATGCCTGCATTCCTCCCAGCCTGGTACTCCATGAGTTGTTGAGCATATACGTGGCTCCAACGACCGACGATTTCATCCAGCTGTTTGCCATGGTAAGCGTTCAGCTCAGCAATGCTTATGGCTGAACCGGCCGGATTGTCCATTTCGGCCGAGAACAGCGACAAAGCCTGTCGCAGCCAAGCTTGATCACTAAAGGTTCGACGTAGAATTGAAAGAAAAAGCGCCTTTTGCAGGGCAGGTGACGGCAGCTTCAAGCAGTATTTGAACTCGGCAGGACATGGCGGGCATTGTCTCTTCAATGCGGCCTCACGCAGAGTGGCAAAGCCAAAGGTCAGATGGTAGAGAAAACAGCGGACATCCTCAACTAGAGACACAAACTCACGGCTCTTGTCTTGAAGCCATGCCTCGGGTGGTCGAGGGAACGTCAAGAAGATTTGAAACACCCCTGCAGTCAAATGCTGGTTGGGCCCCAGAATCTGAACCAGAACTTGCATGCCTTGAAAATGCATTTCGGTAAAATGCAGCTGTTCAAGGATGTCGTTTCGTGCGACTGACCAAAGACAGAACAGGTTGTGAACCAGGAGAAAGAAGGAATCATTCAGCCGACAGGCGTCGCGCATCATCTCAACCCGACGGCTGTCAATGATCAGCTGTGGATCGATAGTGGGCGGGTGAACTGCAATTGCCGCCAATGCCGACTCGAATCTTTCACTGAGAGTAGCCATGTTGGAGGTTATGGGTGAGTCTTGAGGCGTTGGTAGTTGCAGCTGGTGATCAAGCATGTCCGCGCTCAGTCTCGCGCGGGTCCTTCGCTTTTCCGAGACCGTGGCATCAGCGACGCGCTTTCCACGGCTATCAGAATTGTCTGCGTCGGCTGGAGGAGTGGCGCCGACGGCCGCGAAATGGTGTCGAGTAGAGGGATTCGACGGGGCTTCTCTGTCGGTCCGGGAGGCGCCTCCAGGACTGCTTGCTCTGTAGAGGTCACTCTCTTCGGGAGATGCATTCGTTGGAGGCAGTTGTGGAGTTAAGATGGATTCTGGAGACCGAGAGGTGAATAAACCCTCAGCAGCGTCCCCGCCAAGTGTCAGTATCTCTGCCTGGAAGTTGTCTTCTGCACCTGTACCTGGGGTTGTATTCAAATTGGTGGCCGATGGCTGTACTGACACTGGCACTCTCGACAAGGCGTCGATCTCAGCGACGCCAACGACTGGAGGACGGTCCATGCTAAGGGAGTTCGAGGCAGGCACTGGTTGTTCTTGATGCGCATGGGCTGTTGGCTCATTTGCGGTTATATACGGTACGCCCAGAGTGTGTAGTGCCGCCTGCTGCTGTGTGTTTTTGTCCACCTCAGCTGTAGCCGTGGCCAGCCTCGATTCTCTCGAAAGATTGGGGGAAGCATGAGGACTGCATGACTGAGCTGCAGTCACAACGGTTGAACCTCCACCTGCAGGTGCGGTAGGTACAATAGTATTTGACCTCTGTGGCCTTGGTCTCTTGGGTGTGGCATTGCTGTACTGACGGGCTGGTTGAGGCTGCACGGTGCCTTGGTTGGCGCCTACAACACCATTGACCATCCACGACCTCGGGGCAGTGCCCAAAAACAAGTTGCTCGTGGCATTGGAGAACTGAACTGCAGCGGCTCTTAAGGGAGAACCTGCATTGTGGTCCGGCATGCTTAACGGTTCTCAATTCATGCTTGGTTCCGAGCGTGACAGAGAAGGCGGTAGGGGTGGGATGGGCGGGTGAAGTATATCGGGGTTCCCTTCACCCCAGGTCAGATAGATTCACATCGAACAATGGGGACAAGGATTAACTGACTCATGCCGTGATGTACCATGGCAGGGCTTCCTCAAATCTCTGTGCGCGTGGCACCCAATTGTCTGCGACAAGTCGTTGGGTGCAATTCGCGGCGGTCTAGACGGACTGGGTGGATATCAGGTCGGTGGGAGGAGCACGGATGAGCCAACAATACTTAATAAAGTCTCGCATCGTCGAATTGTGGAGTGCAGCTGCTCAAGCGCTTGGAAGACACAAGTCATCGCTTGCGGGGAAGACGAGCGGCCATGATTAAGGCACACTGTAAGGCCAATAATACCCTGGGCACGTGGTTGGCCAGGAGGAGACGCTTGAGGTCCGCCTGCGCCAGCGGCGTCTCGCTTTCGCTCTCTCCTCCCATGGCTCGGCCGTGTCTGGATATATCGGCAAGCAGGAAACACACTCGTTCACGAAGCAGTCGGGTCTTTACTGTGTAACGAGAGAGTGTAATTGCTGAGTTCCCTTGTCACCGTCGCTTGTTGTCACGCCCCGACTCCGCTTCTGACAGTGATACACACTCCCGGCCGGAACCTGCCTCTCGTGCGACCGAGTTGACCGACCTTTGCATCATATTTCAACCTCCCCATGTCCGCTACCCTGTCACTCTGCTAGAGGCGCCCTCTCTACCATGCAGGTTCCTGTCACTGCGCGTCCAGTCGATCTTCCGACGAAAGAGTTGCACCGGTTGCGCTAGTTGCGAGTCGCGCTCCGATCTACGACAGCGTGGTTGAATATGTCGGGCTCTCTGCAACAGCGGCCAAAGGCTGCTCCACAGCCGGGTGATATCTTGGTTGCCATCCGTGGGTTCACTTTGCCGTCACCATGTATGGGTGTTGACGCTGACTGGCCTCAGATGACTTCGATGCGAGAAGTGCAGATGAGTTGACACTTCGCAAGACAGATCAGATCGAGCTGGTCGAAATGGACGAAGGCTTTGGAGATGGCTGGTACTTGGGAAAGCACCTTGGTCAAGGCACAATGGGTCTCTTTCCCGGGGGTATGTTATTTGTTCTGTCAATTAGCCCATCAGCTGCCTCTAACATACGCAACAGTCTATACTGCGAAACTCCCACCGAACTTCAGCCCTGTAGGTGCGACAGCTGTCAGAAGCCCTCAACTCACTGCAAAGCTTCCCGCTCACACCGCGCCAAAACCTGAACCAGTCAAACCTGCAACCCCCACAAGTCCGATGATAGACAGCTCCACCCACCGCACAGTCACCTCCTCTCCACACCAACAGTCGAGCCTGCCTTTGAGAAGCTCTGTACCACCATCCCCAACGGCGCATGTCCATCGCAGCATTGGTCAAGCTCTTTCGGGCCGAGAAAACGGGGAAGAGAGTCCAGTAATGAACGAAACATTGAGCGTTATAAATGAACATATCACAGATTTGAGCACTCCGCGTCAAAGCCTGGCCTCACCCCACCCTCTGGTAGAGGACACGGAGAGCGAATACAGCAGTCACCTTGATCAGACTTCCTATATTGCCGGCCCAGAGACCGACAGTGAGGAAAATGCTCAGCCTACAGAAGCCGATGTCAGGCAATGGGACGCGAAAGAGACAGCTGAGTATTTGAGGGGCCTTGGCGTCGATCCAAAGCACTGCGACATCTTCGAACAGCAGGACATCACAGGCGACGTCTTGTTGGATATGGATCAGTCGTTCATTCATATGAAGGAGTTTGACTTTGGCCTCATGGGTCGCCGCCTGAAGACGTGGCACAAGATCAGGGACTTCCAGAATCAGCTTCGGGGTGGAAAAGATTCAAGAAAGAGCAGCCTGAAGCAGAATGGGTCAAGTGAAGATGTCGCCCGAATTCAGGGCCGGGGTACCACTCTCCTACCCCGGATACCCAGCTTGATGGAAGAGCCCGGCCTTTCAATTCGACCTTCGCAGCACAGTCACCCTTACATTCACACACAATCAACCTCTCCGCCCGCCGAACACCCAATGTCTCCATCTTCTTTCTCTCGATCACAGCTCCGAGGAAGCACGCCTCCATCTCCCTGGAGGGC
Source organism: Phialophora tarda (assembly GCA_016109495.1). Taxonomy (NCBI): domain Eukaryota; kingdom Fungi; phylum Ascomycota; class Eurotiomycetes; order Chaetothyriales; family Herpotrichiellaceae; genus Phialophora; species Phialophora tarda. The sequence goes on along the minus strand of JADWPL010000029.1, from coordinate 245,009 downwards.
TTCTATGGCAGCTGACAGTCCCACTCGACCGGCCGCTTCCTCACTCCGAGATACGCATCATTCCCGCCGCCATTCATCAATTGACTATGCGAAACCTGGCGCCCAGGAGCCGTCCACAGCACATAAGAAAAATGCGTCGTTTGACAGAGACTGGTCCATGAGCAACGCGACCACCGCGAACACCGGTGGCAGCACCCCATCACTCAAGCTGAACATTAGCAACCAGCCACCGAGCATTGATCTGTCTACGGATGCTGGATTTGATGGCGAAAACTCGACAGTCGATCTTGATCGTGGCTATTTCAGTGGTAACGAGCTTGACAACAGAAAAGCACGTAATCTACTGAGGAAGCGAGGTGGAGCGGAGAGTGCTGGTCACTCGCGCCAATCGAGCGCGATGGATGACTCGTCCAAGGCTAGCCTTGGAATGAAACGACATTCTCGACTCAGCAGTGTTGATTCCATCAGGGAGAGAGCACTTGTAGCCATCTCTCCAGCGGCGAAAGCCTATCACAGCAGCTCGTATAAAGGTCGGTTCCGCTCTTCAAGTGCTCGGAACTTGACACCGATTAGGTCTCCTGTAGCGCAGTCCCCTACCGTCACAAATCTGGAGGAGAACAGCCTATTAGCGATATCTTCGCCAAAGCCTATAAACGGATCTACCTCTCCAGCCGCCATGAATTCAGCTAATTTGACTTCCTCCACAAAGGCTCGGAAGTTGCTGGGTATCCGAGCAGCATCGGAGGCCGTAACCGGAAATGAGAAAGACGCAGCAGCGAGCTTCTCGAACATAACATCTGACGCACTTAAAGAAAGCCCAGTTGCCTCACCTTCAGGATCCCAGACTCCTTCAGCGACATCGCGAAGCTTTGATATGGATCATACCGATACGTCCTCTAAAGGCACCACCGAACAGCTCGGGCCGTTACTGCATACCAAGACACCTGTACGGACGAATCCGAAGACCAAGCGACAGACGAGTGCCTACACTAAGGGGCTCATGCAGATCTCACCCATCGAAGCACGTAAACACTGCGACTATTCTGGCTGGATGAAGAAAAGGTCGTCAGGTATCGTCGCACAATGGAAGCCTAGGCTTTTCGTCCTACGAGGGCGTCGCTTGTCGTATTATTACTCGGAAACCGATACAGAGGAGAAAGGCATCATCGACATCTCCGGGCATAAAGTGCTTGGTACCACCGCTGACCCTATTACCTCTCTCTCTACTGTCATGACGGGCAAATCTACACCGTCCATAAAATCCACTGGAACGTCTGCCGAAAGTTCTCCAAACCTTGCACGAAATTCCCCTGGCGGGACACCTTTCTACTTCAAGCTTGTGCCTCCCAAAGCAGGCTCCTCAAGGGCTGTCCAATTCACGAAACCAACAGTCCATGTTTTTCAGGTGGACAACATCACCGAGGGACGGAAATGGATGGCCGAGATCCTGAAAGCCACCATTGAGCACGATCTGACCAGCTTCGAGACCACAAACCGGCAAACGACCATCAGCTTAGCCAAGGCCCGGGCACGGAAAGAACGGCCTCCGGCTCTAAAAGGCACGGAAGACATGGACGAGGTTGCAGAGCTCCCGGAGCCCGCAGAGCTTGCGGCACAGCCAACGCCTCATCAGGAGAAGTCTGAGCAGGAGACAGGCTTGAACATCCAGGGCCTGGAATTCCACGACTCGGATATGAATCTTGAACTAGGGACCGGATCTGTGGATGTAAACAGTAGAATTCTTCAACAGGATGATGCAGAGCGGGAAGTAAAGACGTGACGACCTCGGGGAAAGAAACCCCCTTCTGATACTACATATAATCGGTCTTGGGGTAATACATAATACTACTGTTCACCGGCTTCTGCCTCCCAACAGGAGGTTCTGCTTTCGAGCAACCTGCCCAACACTAGGCTTTTAAGTGTATTTGAAGAAAAGGGGCACCCGGGGGGGTGGTCGACAGGTGCCAGCCAATCAAGTGTCGCTGTGGCGGCCAGCGGGCCGAGCACGTGACGTCCGTGAATCTGGGCGCGTCGCCGTCGCTGTCGGTCGCCGTCTTCGTCTTCGTCTTCGTCTTTGAGGCCCAAGTGACAAGCAATTGTTCTTTGTCTTTTCCGTTTGTCTTTTCTCATGGCTCAATGTATAAATATGGCGTTACTGACAGGTTGCCACCTCTTCTCCTCCCAGCCGCTCTTTGCTTGACAATTTATCTATATCTGTATCCACTCTTTCACGGATGTGTCTTTCCCGCGACAGATGGGTCGACGACGTCGGCCCTCACCAACACCGTCAAGCGTCACCTCCCCTTTGACCACGCCACAGACGTCGACAGCGATCTTTTGACTGCCCCTTTCCGACTGCTGGCCCTTGCTGATCCTCAGCTTGAAGGAGACAGTTCCCTTCCCAAACCTGACGATGCCTTCATACCCACTCTCAGACGACGCTGGGCACACCTGTCCACGACTGGGTTCCAAGAGATATCACCCTTTCTAGAGGTTGCTCGAGAGGTGGTCCTTCAAGACATTCCAGAGGCAGTGCGGGCGCTGCGAAAGCGTATTGACCTCTTGGGCAATGACTACTACTTGGGCCACATACATCGGACATTGCACTGGTGGGCTCGGCCTACCCACGTCGCTGTGCTCGGAGATCTCATTGGCAGCCAGTGGGTTACCGACGCCGAGTTTGACTGGAGAGGGTGGAGGTTTTGGAATAGGGTCTTTGCGAACGGCCGCAGAGTTGAAGACTATATCACTGTTTTGGACAGCAAAGAGCAGGAAAGGATCTTCGAGCTAGAAGATGCAAGCTGGACAACTCGCACCATAAACATCGCCGGCAACCACGATATTGGCTATGCGGGAGACATTTCTCGAGCCAGGATTGACCGGTTTGAGAAAGTCTTTGGAAAGGCCAACTGGGATGTTCGGTTTCAGTATCCCCAGTCCAACATCACTCGTTTTGCAACCGATGCAGCGGCGGTGGCACGTCCGTCGCTGCATCTCGTTGTCCTGAACAGTCTCATCCTGGACAGCCCTGCGTTGTCCAACGATCTCCGCTCCGAAACGTTTGATTATCTGAACGGCCTCATCAACCACCGTTTACGACCGGTAGAGGATCGATCGTCTTTCACTCTCCTGCTGACACACCTTCCGTTGCACAAGAAAGAAGGAACTTGTGTTGATGCTCCATTCTTCGACTACTGGCCGAATGACGATGGTGGTGGAGTGTACAAGCCTCAGGGGATAAGGGAACAGAATCATCTGAGCGAGCAAGCAAGCCATCAAGGCACACTGCAAGCCTTGTTCGGTATGAGTGGTGACTGTGACGCACCAGCCCAAGGCAAGGGACGGAATGGCCTGATCTTGACCGGTCATGACCACGAAGGCTGTGATACCTGGCACTTTATCCCTGCAGATTCTGCTTGGTCAGCATCCGACTTCCAACAGGAGGATAAAAGAGAAACACTGTGGGATGTTTCCAAGTGGAAGGACGCCAACCAAACCACATCTCACACGGGAGTGCGTGAACTCACGCTTCGGAGCATGATGGGAGATTATGGCGGTAATGCGGGACTCTTAAGTGCTTGGTTCGATCATGGAGAAGGGGAGTGGAAGTACAACATCCAAATGTGTGGTCTGGACGTCAAGATCTGGTGGGCAGTCCATGTCATCGACATCGTCGTCCTGGGCCTGTCTTTGTTCAGCCTCTTCACCCACCGCCTTCACCTTCACGCCCGGTCTGGGTCTGGCGCAGGAGCTGCTGCCTCACCACCGCCCATTAAAACAATCAAGTAACAGAACAGCCTCCGTCATGTCAACTTCCACTCACTCAGCGTTCATCATCTTCGACAATCTCAGTCAATCTTTCACCCAACCGCTCTCTTCTCTGCGAAACATCTTCTTCCTCTATTACTACTACTACTATCACCACCATGGGACGAGTGATTCTCAGGAGACAGATGCCCACTCGCATAGACCGAGCACAGCCTTACCGCCGCCGTCATGTTGGTCGCGACAGACCGGACAACTGGCGCCTCTGGTCTCGTGCGATGAAAACAGCATTTCTAAACCGCCCTCGTGAAGTGCTGGCACCCGACCTCGACTTCAGCTTTTACCCACTACGTGTCTGCCTTGACTGTGAGAGACCAGTGAAAGTCACAGAGTATTGCGACGGAAACTGGGAAATCATCAAGCAAACATGTCGCTTTCATCGTTACGTGTAAGTTTGCTCTCATTTCACCGTCCTGTCTACGAGCTCACACACCGCAGACCTGATTCGGGCTTAACAAGCGCGAAAGACCACCCAATGCTGCCGATCATGTTCCCTTGCCCACGTCACATCAAGACACACCACATCGGAAGCTGCATCATTGACAACACGCCGATCATTTCATCCAGTAATGGTCTGGCTCAATCACTCTACTTCTTGCGGTGCACGGGCACTCACATCAACTCCATTGGGCAAGCAATCACCGTCGGGAAGGCAATCCGACATGTAAAGATTGGTGATATGAAGAAGGTTCCGGTGGTTCGTGCCAGCATGCCTGCGAGTGTGCCCGAGGAGGTCCCCTTTGAGGTTCGGTATGCCAATGCCGTCCTCAATGCATGGGGCATGGGTGGCAACCAGGCGCTGAAGGACACCGTGAGGGGGCGCATCACCGGCGGGGGTGATGGCTTCAAGTGTGGGATGGGAGGCCGTGGCGTCAAGGCGGGCCAGGTTGGCGGGACCGGGGGGGTCGCAACCTGAGGGACAATGAGAGGTGTTGGAGATGATGCCCGTGGCGTGGTCTGGGGAGACGAGATGATGAGGGCGACAGCGTCGCCGTCGACAATGACAGTGACAATGGAATTGACACCCGCAATGGCCTAAAGTCCAATACACCAGTGAACCTGTTGCTGCTGACAAGCTGCTAACCCAAGGAGCTATACACAGATGACGAAGGATGTGTCTATCAGCCAACACCAACATCCGCTTCACGTCCAACAAGCGACAAGGCGCCATACTAGTGACAACCTCCCTGTCGTTACCTCCCCCGTCCACTTCACCGCCGCGGTGTCACTGACTCCTTGTCACTCCCACTCCCTTGCCCTTGTCCCACACCTATAAGTATACGCTTCCTATCCTTGCCTCATCTCTCCCCCTTCTGTATTCTCTCATCCCAAAAACGCCAACATGGTGTTCGTCATCCTCTTCGACTGCACCCTCGACGTCCCTTTGTACTACCATTGGGGCCAGGACATGTACGAGGCATGTCCGAGCTGCGTGCGAGCGCATGAGCTGAGGACGTGTGACGGGGAGACGGCGATCAGCTTCGAGATCTGCAAGAAGCATGAAGATGCGTAAGTTCACCCGCGTGATTTTTCTTCGTTCACAATTTCTGTTTACGCGGCTTTATTACCATGTTGTTTGGGGGCGCGGTGGTGGGATCACTACTGTTCACTTTAATGGACAATGGATATTGCGCGAGATCGACTGGAAGAGATTCGTGATAGTGACGGTGACGGTGACGGTGACGATACGATGACCACTCGCCGACCGGCCGCGAACAGAAGTGATTTTTGATTCTTGCGACATTGGCCTCACATGCCCGTCAGAATCACATTTCTTCACTATTTCAATATGGCTGCCGCGAAAAGTATATGCTGACTGTCTCTCATATACAGGGCCAAAGACCTGTTCTTCGACAACGACATGCTCAATCAAATACGCACGCTCATCCACCCATTGCACTCACCGGTCCAGAACTTCCCCGTCACCGCGGCCGGTGTAACCGCGACATGTGCACCCGAACTCAAAAAGAAAGTCAAAGAGGTCGTCAATTACATGGAGGATCACCGCGGGGTGCAGAAGCCTGGATATTCGGAATTCGACCTGTCGCCGCTTCCCGCGTTCACGTATGCCCACGCGAAGGGGTGTATCCACTCAGACAAGCCGGACGTGGCGCTCAAGTCCAAGGCGCACGTGCAAGGCATGGACGAGCTCGTGAAGCAGAGGCTGGCGACCATCAATGCGCTTCTTGAGGCCGGGGTCGACCATGACCTGAGTGACGACCTCGACGCCGAGTCTGATAGTACGGCCAGGACTAGCTACTGGTCAACTTCCAGCGTCAACGACGGCGACGAAGCCTCGGCCCCAGGTTCGCCCAGCCCGTCTCTCAGCGCGTCGAGCTCAAAGTCAGATGAAGAGCTCTCGCCCGAACAGGAAGAACGTCACATGGCCAAACTCGAAGAGAACGATGTGCGGTCGCGGCTCCGAGAGATGAAGACCCGACTGGAAGAATGTCTTGCCACCAGCTCCCTTGCCAAGGCCGTGTACTTAAAGCGCTGTAACGGTCGATGGGTCAGCGCGTTGGGCGATGTTCTCCCGCATGGGCATGGCCATGGTGAGGAGATCCAGGCAGATGCCAAGAACGGTATTTCAAGCGAGAAGGCGAAGATGCAAACCATCCAACGTTCTATTCAGATGGGCGGCTCGGCGAGCATTCGTGACGGAGGAAACGGAGAGGACAAGACCAATGTCACGCCAATCGAGGGCCATGGCAATGCGCGACCCGAGGACAATCCATCGCTGCCGCAACGTCAGGACGACGAAGAGGCTCAAAAGGACAGGGATTCGAAATCCGTCTTGAGCATGCTCACGACCTTGACACTCAATACAACCGCCGACACAAACACCAGCAGCCTCACGACTTCGACCAGCGCCACGTCTGTGCCCAGCAGCACCACTGCGGCCATCCTCGAGCGCAATGCCAAGTTCATTCAGGTCGTCAACACCTCCATCGCCAGCTACGACAGCTACGCGATGATCGACGCAGAGGACTCACTCGGCCAGTCAGCTCGCGCCTTGAAGCCCGATTCATCGTCCGCATCCTCGCCGCTCACCAAGCAGATCTCCGGCGGCTCTCCAGCGAGTCTGAAGAGCCGCAATCGTGCAATTCCCCGGCGGTTCGAGTATCTAACCAGTATGCTCATGGCGAGGGAAGAGTTGGTGCGGATCGGGCAGGCGAGTGACAAAGACTTGGCACTTACCAGCTGGGGATATAACCGGCTCATCAAGAAGCAGGCCAAGGCCCAGGAGGAAGAAGAGACGAAGGCAAAACTGGGCTGATAGTGATAGCCGACGTGGTGTAGATGCGGGCGGATCAGAGCAGTACTGAGGGCGAAGATGAAGAAGAAATGCTCCAGCCGTCAGGCGAATTTTACTTGGTCCAGGAAATGAGAGCCTTCTCAAGCGCTTTTGACCGTTGAACTGAGGGAGGAATGCTCCGGTATTGGAAAAGGTCTCTCGCCCCAGCGATCAGCCGACAGGAAACGGCAACCAGCACATGCAAATTACATACGGCGCACAGATGAACTGAAGTTGCCCAGTTCGCACTTGGACGGGAAGCTGTCTCGACGCATTTCGAGATATTCAGAAAAGCAATAGGCTCGAAATGAACATTAAGGCATCAAAACAGGATATCTTCATAGTTGAAATTCGGGATTCTCCATTCGCCGCATCTGCCTCCTCTTCTGCAAACACTCAGCACGTATCATATGCCTCCAAGCTCGAATCACAACACGCGACACCAGATCCGCGTGCAAGACATAACGTGTTGTAGAATACGGAGTAATGCCGTCGATGAAACGATCGCTCGCCCTCGCACATCGTAAGGCATCATACGTATCGAGATCATGCAAGATTTCTGGGTAGAAATCTACTATGGCGTACGGCGCGGAAAAGGCGGAGCGAGGCGCAGATCGAGATCTAATGTGCTGTATTTTTGTAGTCTGCCATGTGGAAGCAAGCGGAACCGATCTGGATACGTACTGTATCCGGAAATGCTGATGGCTAATGCAGTCGAAGCCAGTCGGGGGACGAGGAAATGATCCCGTTTTCTGCCACGCGCAGTACCCAGTACTGTGTACTGCCTATAACTGTTCCTTGTGATTAGACTAGTTCAAACGGGCTCCCAGTACAGTTCATCCCACTGAACAACATGCCTCTGGAAAGAACGTCAACTTTGCAGATTTCAGTATCGGCTGCAACTTCGGTCAAGAAGCAGCTGCACCCAGTGAGACCGATCGCTGTTTAAGCGCAAGGATCCAGAGGTCACAATTGCTCAGAACGATGCATAGTATCAACGTCCGGTCAGTAAATGTTACGACGGTCGCCAGCAATGTAGCTACATTCCTTGTATCGGCACGCGTCTCGGGCGGAATTGACAGTGACGTAAGGGAGAGCGATGATTGATATCCTGTTCAAACAACTTTGATCCGGTCTCATACTGCTATTTCTTCCTGCCTGGCTGTGTTGTGTCTAACAAGGACCTAGAGTAGCTAACCTTCAACCGAATCATATGCAGTCGCAACCACCGCCCAGGTCACCTCCTGCTGTGATCCGTTGCAAAGGAATCTGCGTTGGTAGAGTATGGGGATATCGGTTGAGAAAGGTAATTGGGAAAGATTGTTCAACAGCTGGTAGTCCAGCCGTCCATACTAGCCTCCTCCGCCATGAACCGGGGTATTGCTGCCGACCGACACCATCGCGAGCACAGATACGCTGACTCTACTCAGTCTTCTCCGCAGTGGGCTCTGGTGCAGGGGCGGCGGCTTCGGTCTCCTTGGGAGCTTCACTTGACTGAGCGGCAGGGGCCTCCTGAGGTTCAGCCTCGGACGAAGTCCAGAGGGTCTGCATGGTGTTAGTTGTGGTAGACGATGCAAGAGACAGTTGCAGCTTACCAAGTTGTCTCTCAGCAACTGCATAATCAATGTGGAGTCCTTGTAGCTTTCTTCGCTGAGAGTGTCAAGCTCGGCAATAGCGTCATCGAACGCCTGCTTGGCGAGATGGCAGGCCTGGTCAGGGGAGTTCAAGATCTCGTAGTAAAAGACCGAGAAGTTCAGCGCGAGACCAAGTCGGATAGGGTGAGTGGGCGCAAGATCGGTCTGAGCGACTTCTGTAGCAGCCTTGTAGGCCTCAAGAGACTTGTCCGCAGATTCCTTGCGCTTGTCGGCAGTAGCGAACTCAGCGAGGTAGCGGTGGTAGTCGCCCTTCCTAGCAAACCGTCAGAAAAGTGTTCGAAGGGGAACGACAAGATAGGCTTACATCTTGTGGTAGAACACCTTAGATTCACCGGTCTGAGCAGAGGCAATCAAGTGCTTGTCGAGAACCTCGAGGATGTCCTCGCAGATCTTTCCGAGCTCCTTCTCAATTGTCTGACGGTATTCCTTGATGAGCTTGACCTGAGCCTCGTTTCCTTTCGACTCCTCCTTCTGCTCAATGGAAGTGACGATCCTCCAAGAGGCGCGACGAGCTCCGATGACGTTCTTGTAGGCGACAGAGAGGAGATTTCGCTCTTCGACGGAGAGCTCTTGGTCTGCAGAGGCAACGACCTTCATGTTCTCGACCATTTCTGGGGCGACGATTAGCTGGGAAAGGGCGCAAGACGCGGAAAAAAGTTACCCTCATATCGCTCGGCCTGCTCGGCGAGCTTTGCGAGATAGACTGACTCTTCCACGCCCATTTTGATTGTGTTTTCGGATACTTGTCAAAGGAAAAGAGACCTGTTGTGGTGGACTTGGTTAGCCGAGTCATTCAAGGCAAAACATGTCAACAATGTCAACAAAACAGTTCGGACAATAACATGATCAGGACAGAGTGTCGACTTGAACGTTGCGACCACGCGGCGACGCCGCCGTCGCTTTCCACCAGATTCCGCAGCGACATGGACCGTTCAAAGTTGAGATTGTGGGATAGTGGGCAGGGTGCGGCAATTGACGTCAACCAGGGCGCTTGTGTTGGGATCGCCCCTGGAGAGTCCGGTCACAGGGTGAGGCAGATTCATCAGGCGTCGCTGTCGAACATCGTGAAGCGATGTCGACCTACGTGACGCTGAAACGACCAAGAGCGCAACTGAAGTTGTAACTGTTGACAATTCGAGACGTGGGGTACATGGTATCCCCCTGGAGGAGAGATGCACGATTGTTGGGGTGTAGCTTACCGTCTAAAAGAAACCGAGGCGTCAACGAGACTCGCACGGTAGGGGACTCGAGAGATGGAGCAGAATTAGACGTGTTCGCGGGGGGTTGGTGGTGGTGATTGCAAGGTGTTGTTGGTATGGGAGAAAGAAAGACGAAGATGAGAGTGTGCGCAAGTCTGCAGGCGTCGCCTAGTCAAGTTCCAGGTAGCCGCAGGAAGTGGGAGGAACGATGCAGAGTGGCTCGATAAGTGGGAGGTGGAAGGCCCAAACAGAAAGCAGCAGGACCCAAGAGAAGGGGGGATCACAAGCAAGGAAGGTCCATCAGCTGGACCCTGGCCGTAAGGCAGGGGCTTACACACGGCTGCTTTTACCATTCTTCAATTTCCCTCACAGCCTCGATTTGTTTCATCACGGGAATGTCATTTGATTAGATGCTGTCCACTTTCAGTGCGCTTGTCTCGGATGCTGCCATTAATCGTTTTCTAGCATCATGATTCAGGCCTGTGATGCTGGACTGGGCACACCGGTACATTCAGCATCCTGACAAACGTCACGTGCTCCAAACTGCCCATCGCTGTGTGTTCCGTTGCCCGTAGCAGCTATCGATATTCGAGTGAAGCATTCGGCGCCTTTGGCACTCGTCCTCGTCACTGCAAGGCGAGCTTCGATCGATCCTCATCCCGCAGGCCGAACTTCAACTGCACCACAGTAACCTTTGTTATCCTCATCCTGCACCACAACGAATCGACCACCCAATATGCTACGAACACAAGTAGTCAAGCTCGCAAGAGCTGGTGCTGCTCCCTCGATCCGCCGATCCTTCTCTATCTCGGCCATCCAAGCTGCTGAGGGAGATACCGGAGCCATCAGATCTGGCGGAATGGCTTCAGGGTACGGTCATCCCCAATGTAACATTGTGTTCTCAAGAAGTTCGAGGAAGACATGCTTGTTTGTTATTGAATGCAGAGCGCTGACATTCCATTTGTCACAATAGTGATAGCTGGACCAAGCGTGAGCAGGCCAACGAGACCAAGTTCATTAGAGAGAAGGAAATGGAAAGGTACGCCCAGTGCATTCCTCAGGGAGAAAGCTTAGTACGGGTGACTAACATGTTTCGGCCTCTGAAACTGCAGCTTGAGAAAGCTGAAGGAGAAGCTCGCCCAACAACGAAAGCACCTCGACGAACTGGACAAGCATATCCAAGAGCTGGAGGGAGATGCCGGCGAAGACCCGCAACAGATCCGTGAGAAGTAAGAGGCGACAATCGTGGTTAGTCCTTCATTCGGCCCTATTGTCGCGGCCCAGGAGCCTACCGGTGGCGACGGGAGTAAAGCTGGACGAGAGAAGGATTCCGTGGACAAGGACGGTACATGGGTCAGCTTCACCAGTAGCCCGGTGGTGGTAGTGCTTCAATAACATCGTCACTGTACAGTGGTCGAGACAGCCTGGCAATACCAAAATTCTTCTCTCCACGCTGAAGTGACCTTGGGAGACTCCAAGTCTACGAAGGCGGCAATCCATCTGGTCCTCTGACCGGAGCCTTTTCTTGTCACTGTTTCAGACTTGCAGGATCCGTCCGTCCCTTGTGTGACCCAAGGAATATAGGTTGTGCCTCATCCACGCAAAGTAACACTAACCGGCCGTGTCAAATACGCGCCTACAAACGAAGTGCACGCCAAATCCCGTGAAGCTCAACCTTTGTGGCTGAGTCAACATGCTTCACTTGAGTGTCTGAGCGGACGGCGAAGTGGTGTTTATGGGTGTTTTTCCACCCGAGCAGTAATTTGCTGTTTGCCAATTATCACGGGCCGACCTACCATAGGTAATGATGCGGGCATGTAGAGGAGATGCCGGCCATTGGAGCAAGCACCTGATTCTTACGATGACCCCTTGCTTATGGTATTATGTAAGAGCAGAGTGTGTTATTTTACTAATGTACAAGATATCCTCTGACAGGGGTGACTGGCCGACGACATATTGCGTGGCATTCAACATCAGAAGCGTCCGTCCGAGCATGGATCCATTCCGAACCACAGAATACAGTCCTGTAGAACGTGCTTCAGACAACATCCAACAACATCCGCGAAAGCTGGAACCGGGCAAGGCAAATCAACGCCCCTCCCACCATAGTGACTGCACCCACATACATGGAAAGAGCGAGGTAGCCGTACTTAATAAGCTCACCGCTGATGGGAGATCCGAACAGGCCACTGTTTGCAAACACTTGTTAGCAAGTGAATTCAACTGAGGTTCGAGATGCGTCGCGCGAGGCATTGTTGAAGCACAGGGTGAAACCTACGTTAATGACACAATCGCCATGATCATGCCGACGGCGGTACCGTAAGTCTCGGGCGTTGCTAACTTTGTCCCACAAGAAACTTGCAGAGCCAAGATCGACTAAGAATTGACAAATTAGCCAGGAGCCGAGAGTACATGAGAGCCGACTCACCCCTGAGCAGAACCCACCCCTGAGCAGAACCCATAAGCCAGAGCCCACACCACGATTCCCGCCGAGCTGGTGGCCGCGGTCCAGCAGAACGCAACCGCCGCCGACAGAAGGGCGCTTATCGCGCACAAATTGAAATGCCCATACCGATCCGCAAGCCACCCTGCAGAGACTCGGCCGAAAAGGGACGCGGCGTTGAGAATGGAAACTAGGTAGAAAGCGAAACTGGTCGAGAAGCCGATACTGACAGCGTACGAGGTGGTAAAGAAGAAAGGCGAGAACATGCCCAGGTAGAATAGACCTATTCCGGCGCAGAAGGTCTGGAACACCCGGTTCTTGACGATGGACAGGTCAGTCTTCTTCTTCTTTGGTTTGGCTGTTGTGCCCGATGTGGCAGTCTCTTCCCCTTTGGGCTTCTCAGGCGCAGGAGGACGCACGGTTGCACATGTGATGGCCACGAGTGGAAGCATGGTAAATGCGACGATGCGGATTGTCCAGCCAAAACTGACGCCGTCCTTGTTGAGGAGCTCATTCACCATGATCGGCCAGATGACTCCACCAAGGGAGGAGCCGGCGATGGTGAAGCCTGTTGCCAAGCCACGGTTCTTGTCGAAGTGCCTGCTGATCATGGCAAGCACTGGACAAGCGAGGAACGCTTGTCCAACGCCGAGGAGGAAGCCTTGTGCCAGAAAGAACTGGTAGTATTCTCGGCAGAGAGATACCATGAACATGGAGAAGAGGGTGACCGCACCACCACCGACGAGAAGGACCTTGGTACAATCTCAGTTTGATTGCTCTTCTGCCTGCCCGGGACATGCTTACCGTAGGCCCAATGCGATCAACAAGTAGACCTGTTGGCGCGGCAGCCAGGAAGAACACAAAGGTCGAGAATGAACCAATCCATGACAAGTCGAAGGAGGACTTGTCGATCAACAGATGTCTTTGATAGTATTCAATAAAGATTCCGAATGCGTTGAGGAAGCCAACGGTGCAGAAGGTCGACAAGGCAGCCCCGATGAGGGTCAGAATAGATCTCGCGCTGCGCCAAAGTCAGTCGTCGGGCCTCGTCGCAGGGATAATTACCAACTTGAACTCGCTTGCCTGCTGTTCGCTGGCATTCTTTCGGGGTTTAGCGGTGGGCGAGGCTGTGCGTGGCTTCTCGTCTTGCGACATGTTGAGCGAGGTACGAATATGTGGCTACTTGTTCGCTCCATCGTGACCGTTGAGTCGCAGGTAACGCAGTATTAATGGCATCTCGATACTCGGCGAAATGGACTCTCCGCGGCACCCACCGTGAACTAGCGAAGACGCCAAAGTCAAGACAACTTTGATTGCTTGTACCTACCGGCCAGACTTCTCGCTACTCATACCCGCCTGAGGCATTGGTGGACTGAGTCCCGAATCGTTCAGCGCCACATCAGGGTGAAGCGCACTCGTTGCAGGTGGCATCATTTCGTCCCGTCATAGGCTCGTGCATAGTAACAAAATGCCAGAGTCGAGCAAATGGTGTTGAGGAGTAACAAGAGAGGCAAAGGGCCACAGCATATACTTTCTCCCTACGCTTCTTACAGTAGTTCCGTAGCGGGGCCCGAGGACTGTTCGGGGCTTCCTGGCCAATTGTCGTTAAGCATCTCTGGCCCCCCCCGGGCGCCTCAGGCCCCCCGCGGCCAGTCTCGGCAACGGGATCCTCCCCCCTCCAAAGCGCCAGCTATCGCTCGATGTCCCTTTGGACGACTAGAAAGGAATCCTTTATGCCGCATTTCCCTCCTCGAAATTTCCGGGAGTGTCCGTGGAGTAAGCCTGAGTCAATTGCCGAGATTTTGAGCCTCTCCCACTGTCAGGCTCACAAGAATGTCCTCCGGTGTCCTCGAGACTCGCCCGGCCCCAAATCCGCTGAAGCGGCCACGGCAAGATCCAGTCTCCTGTCAATTCTGCAGGTCGAAGAAGCTCAAATGCAATCGCCAAAACCCGTGTTCTAATTGCTCATCGAGAGGCCTTCCTTGCGATGGCAATTCCGCTTCACATGCTCGCCGCCTTCTAGAGGCGGCAGGAGACGCCGGCGACTTGTCGATTTTGGCACGATTGAAGCGGCTCGAGGATATTGTGCTGGGCACGCCGTCTGAGTCCAAGCCGAATGGAGGCGGTGTGACTGCTTCTCATGATCTTCACTCGAAGAACACATTGTCGCCCAGCTTGGCCTGTGTCTCGCCCGCGTCGGAGTACCAAGAAGCCGTACACAGTCTAGAGGAGTCCGGCGCTCGCGATGCGCCATGGACATCTCGAGGCCTCGACATCCGGGTCATGTCCACGCATCAAATTGCTGTTGATCAAGACAAGCTCTTCCACCTCCAGACGGCGTCGAAGGGTTTGTGCCTGCCACCAAAAGCAGAAGCGACAGTTCTATTCAATCACTATTTCAGCTATGTCGACCTTCTCCAGCACGTCGTCCATATTCCTACCGTGCGAATGTCGCTGCAGACCCTCTACGCCAGCCTAGAGAGCGGGCTTCCGGTTGTTCCCTCGGAAGTGGTACTCTTATTGGCCATCTTTGCGAGTGCTGCTTCGCTTGGCACTTACTTTCCAGGAGAGACTCGAGCCTTCATGTCTGCTACGGACGCGCTCCAAGCTGCCACATTCTGGACGAACTCGGCCCTGGAAGCGTTGGAGTTCACTCGTCGCACGGTAGCCAGGCGTTTGGCCGACATTCAGGCCGGGATCGTTCTCGGGTTCCTGCTATTTCACACCGAAGGCTTCTCCACGCGAGCTCGCTGCCTCTTTGCCAGCGGCGTCGCAATGGCTCGTGATTTATCGTTGCATAAGATTGATGCACCTGGCAACCAAGCAGCCAGCTCGCCGAACAATCGAAATCCGTTGGAGACGGAAATCAAGCGCAGGGTCTGGTGGCACGTTGTCGCAACAGATTGGTACGTCCACGCTTATGCCAATGACTCTTCATCCACGTTGATAAAAACCCTAGGCTGCTGGCTCTGAGCGGAGGCCCGCAAGAAGGCACATACTTCGTCCAACCTCGCCACATGCGGGTGAACATGCTCCGTAACATCGACGACGACTACCTAGGGCATGAAATCCCACCTGTTGACAAACCCCTTTCAGAACCCACAACCATGTCATACTACATCCAGCGTATAAAGCTTGCCAGCATCTGCCGCGACGTGATCGACATGATGCCCTTGACCAGCTACGAGCTCGGCACGGTCAATTATCAAGACGTGATCAACCTCGACAGGAAGTTTGAAGCCTTCTTCCGCGACTTGCCTGTATTCTTCAAGATCGACGAGCACCACATACGTGAAAGCGAGCCGATTATGCGCCAACGCCCACACATGCAAATCCAACGGTACGCGCTGGGCATGATCGCCCAGACGCGCCGGTGTAAATTACACCAACCGTTTCTTATCCGCCGCTCTGTGGAACATCACTACGACTACTCGCGACGGATATCGCTCGAGTCGGCTCGATCGGTGATCCGCATGAAGGAACTTCTGCACATCGAGGGAGGAGGGGGCTTCGTGACCGTGAGTGCGAGACACACGGGCATTGTGTACCACATCTTCATGGCGACGATTGTGCTCGTCATGGATCTGTGCTTCAACAAGGTCGCTCAGCGCGACGAGGATGCTGCTCGCAAGGCCGAAGTCGTCGCGGCGTGCAAGATGCTGGAAGATGCAAAGTCGGAATCCGCCATGGCCAGTAACTTCCTGGAGTCGCTCATGGATGTGCTGAGGAAGCATAAGGTGAGGCTGCACCAACCGAACCCGCCTATCGCGCCGGCGGAGACCGCTGCCGCCCACGAGGAGAAAAGGCTCCCCTTTGTAAGTTCGGCTGTCGACTCGCAGCAGCAGCAGCAGCAGCAGCCGCCGCTCAATGGCGTTGTCGGTGGTGGCCCCAGCCGACATCCGCCGATGCCAGAGACACAGCCGCAATTACTATACAATAGCAACGACGCCATGCCCGTCCAAGATGCCCCACAGCACTATCTCTCGGACTTTGACGCCATTTGGCAGGAGTACGTCGAGCTGGGGCCGAACATGGGCATCCCGGGATGGGACAGTCTGTTTTCCGACCTGGATTCAAGGTTTTGAAGAGAGCGAGTGATGTTTGCGGCCAGCGAGGCAGGGCCACTTGTTGTTCAACCAAGCAAGCGACATCCCACCCGGTCGGTATAGTTTTGGTTCTCAAACAGAAAAGAACTGTTTGTATTCACATGTCAAAACCGCTATTTGTACATAATCGCCACACTATTTCCTGACCCGCCGCGCATGCCGCACCAGGTTCTCAATAACGCCCTCGAACGCCTCCTTCTCTTTCACCAGGCCATCCCTCCGTTTCAACCAGTACTCCAGCAGTTCACTCGTTCGGCTCGTCAGGTCGTTCAACTCCTTGACGTGAGCCTGTAACTCGTCGTCCGTGAAGCCGTCGATTTTTTCTTGCGTCGTTGCACATAGGCGCTTCACGGCTGTTAGGTCGAGTTCGGGTGGAGGTGGCTGGCCCTTTGGCTTCCTTGACCGAGCGTGCCGTTCTCTTGTGGTACCAGACTGTGTGCTGTCGAGTGAGGCGGTGGAGTCATTGACCCCACCCTGGGCTTTCAGCCTCGCCAGCGACCCGACTGGCTTGTCGCCTTCTGACTTCCGCGACGAGGGCTCCAGGTTGATGTCCGGGAGGACGAGTTTCTTCTGCTTCGAAGGTGGGAGGATCTCGTCCAGGTCGACGGGGACGCCGAGGCTAACGAGGAAGAGGCGTCGGATGCGAGATTGAGTCCAGTTAGGGGGCTGGAGAGGAGGTGGGGTGATAAGTTGTTTCCAGAGCGAGCGCGAGCGGTCGGAAGGAAAGATGGGTGACGAGTCTGGGATGGGCTCTTGTCGTTGGACGGAAGAGAGCGCAGGGGGTGTTGAACGCGGGAACATGGCATCCAGGTGTGCTTGGGTGGCGGCCAAGAGGTCGTGTATTGAGGACAGGGCCTCGAAGTCTACCAAGGGCTGCAGGGCATTTTATATCAGCGAGATGGCCGCAACAGGTGGAAAGGGCAGGACTCACGAACGGGTCAAGAGGTATAGTATTTGCTTGAGCGATAGGTACAGGAGGGGACTCCTCGACAGCTTCAGGTTCTTGGAAGCCGTCGTCAAAGTCCCCGAAGTCATCATCCGCTCCAGCCTGTGCACCTTGTTCAAAGTCATCAAAGTCGTCGCCGAAGTCATTCTCGTCGTTCTCGTCATCTTCTTCATCATCGTCGTCGTCATCATCGTCAGCCGAAGTGGGTTTCCTCCGTGATGGCTTCATAGATCTGTCGAGCGTGGGTGACCCTGAATCAGGTCAATGGTCCTCCTGAGTCGTGTATCAGACGCTGAAGTTACCTGCTGGTGCTTCCTCGTCCCCCTTCTTCTCTATGATGTCTGGTGCCGCGTCCAGCTTCCGCTTTTTTGCCGCCTCTGTGCCAGGAACCTCGCCATGCGCAGGGAAACTATCGACGCGCGTGACGATTGTTTCCGGGACTGGAATGTCTGAATTGGAACGAGACCTGCCCTCACTTTCTTCGGTGAAGAGGGTCTTTTTACCAGGCTCGGGCGTCTTCAGAATGACATCTGGCACTGCATCCATCTGTCGTTGAAGATAGCCAGAAGTCTTTGGCACTTCGCCATAGCTGGGGAATTCGGGGTCGATCTTCTCAACCACAGTGCGTGGAATCAATGTACCACCGGGGGTTGTGGGTGGTTCGAGGTATTGCGAAGATCGTTTACTGAGGCGACCGTGGCTTTCGGGGAGAACCTCGACCTCATCGGGGACAGCGTCGACCATTCGTTTCTCGTAAGCAGGGGTACCTGGCACTTCGCCATAGCTTGGCTGGTCGTCGACCTTCTCTATGCGGGTTCTGGGAATCGGCGAGGCAGGAGTGACTGGTCGTGAGGGTCGCTTCTGCCCTTCGGAGGCGTCTGAGAAGTGTTCGTCATCCTCGCCGTCTGAGGACACTAGCAGAGTATTAGCGGTGTGCATTGTATCGACGTGTCATGATCGTCTCACGGTCATGAGCACCGGGGTCTTCCAACTCGATGCTCTTCCTAGGTGGCTCAAGATGTAGACTACTCCTTGACGAAGATGGCCTCGACATTGTCAGTGATGTATTCGTAGTTGTCCCTCTTCTCGCGAACCCAGAAGTGTGCCAGGGATCACGAGCTGAGAAGCGGAGAGGGCTGAAGCGCAGGTGAGAAGGAAGCGAAGTGCATTTGAGGCATTGGCACCCGCATCGGCACCGGCTCCTCTTCGGCGCATCAACTTCAGTTTCGCGGCGACAGGCTTCACGATATTTTGAACGCGTCTCAAACAATTCCATCCCCGTCACTGCGCTTTGACAACCCTCTACGCCCCATTCCCAGACATCGTCCAATACTTTCAACCCAAACTGCGATGCGATCGCCTCCTTAGACCGTGACGAACACTGCGCCCCAGACGCCTCCGCAAACCTCTCTCTACCCAACATGGCATTCAACTTTAACAATTCAAGTGGAGGGGGCCTCTTTGGTTCAAACAGCAACAATAACAACACCACCCCTTCTTCCAGCGGAACGACTGGTGGCGGGTTATTTGGGTCAAGCACCAACAAACCCTCCCAACCTAGTCTGTTTGGAAACACACCAGCAGCAGGGGGAGGAGGAGGAGGGACCTTTAGCTTCGGCAACTTTGGAAAGCCTGCGGCCACCACTGGCTCTGAAGCACAGAACACGACTACAACTGCTGGGCCGACTGCGGCAACACCTAGTATCTTCACTGGCTTGGGCACCCCGGACAGATCGTCTGCTGGTAGTCCAGCATCAACATCAGCGCCGCCGCCGTTCGGCTCTACTACTCCTGCTACCACCAAGGCTTTCAACTTTGGCAATTCGACCACTCCAGCCGGTCCCCCTCCGGCCAGCTCAGCCTTTGGCACGAGCACAGGCGGCCCTACTCCAAACCTCTTTGGCAACAAACCGGCTGATGATGGAACAAAAACAGCCCCTACCTTTGGCGGAGGCTTCAGTTTTGGAGACAAGACCGGACAGACCGCATCGAAACCAGCCGAGCCTCAGTCCTCTGGGTTCAATTTCGGGGGACCAGCAGGACAAGCCCCCTTCAAACCTGCGGCACCTGCAGCGCCGTCGTTCAACGTTGGGGGAGGACCAGGATTCAAACCAGCAGAATCCACATCAACTACCACACCCTCTGTGACCGCCACGTCAGGCGCGGAGCAGAAATCTGCTTTCTCCATGCCCTCTATATCCGCGCTAACAACTTCGCAGCCAGTTACTACTCAACAAACCGGCTTCGGATTGACATCAAAGCCGACAGAGGGACAAAATCTGTTTACGAAGCCGGCCACAACTGAAGCTCCAAAGTCGCCCTTCAACTTCGCGCAGCCTACGCAAACGCAGCCAACGTCAGGTTCGTCCACTCCAGCAACGACGACTTCGAAGAACATTTTTTCGGGAACGGGGTCGTCCGTACCAGCGAGCACTGCTACCAACGCAACCACTGCTGCACCTGCTCCGGCTCCGACTGCGAATCTCTTTTCGTTTCCCCCAGCTAGCGGTGCCCAGTCCACTGCGGCCTCTGCTCCGGCGTCAACTCCCTTCTCTTTGGCAACCACCACGAGTTCTCAACCCACGACCACATCGCCTCCAGCGCCAAGTCCTTTCAATTTCACTAAACCGACAACCACAGCACCTTCTCAACCGGCTTCAACCTCCGCCGCTCCAGGCTCGACTCCGTTCTCTGCCTTAGGCACCGCAACGACGACTTCAAGCTCGCAACCTCAAACCACGGCTCCAGGCCCAGGCTCCACTCCTTTCCAGGCATCCACCACCGGGCCAGCACCTCCGGCGCAGTCCAGACTGCGCAACAAAACCATGGACGAGATCCTCACGCGCTGGGCAACAGACATGTCGCGCTACTCGAAGGAATTCAAGGAACATGCAGAAACAATTGCCCGTTGGGACCAGTTGATCGTGGACAACTCGTCTAAAATCGACAAACTCTACGTCCGCACACGTACGGCCGAACGTCAGACCGTAAGCGTGGACATTCAACTCTCGGCGGTTGAGAACTCGCAATCCGAGCTTGAGGCATGGTTGACCAAGTATGAGAACGATGTGGATGAGATGCTAGCCAAGGACTCTGCTGCTCCTTCCGAGCTGGGTGGACCTGATCAAGAACGAGAGCGCACGTACAAGCTGGCCGAGAAGCTGGGTGAGAGATTGGATGAAATGGAGAGAGACTTGGGCGGTATGGTTGAGGAAGTCAACGCGGCCAATGCAAGCCTAAGCAGAAATGGCAAGGGGGATGAACCGGTAAGGATTATTACCTGCTCCCAAGTCCGGTTAACGGCTAACGTGTCACAGATTACGCAGATCGTCAAGATCCTCAATTCACACCTGGTTCAGCTCCAGGCTATTGACCAGGGCACCCAGGCATTGCAGGAGAAGGTCGCTGCGGCCCAGAAGGCTGCCAGTCAACTTGGCTACTTGAATGGATCGTCATTGAACGGGAACGGTGGTGCGGCTGTGCAGGACTTCTACAGGAGTTACATGGGAAGACGCTCATGATCACAACACCTGATGACGGATTAGGTGAAGACAATGCCAGGATGTCGGCTTCCTTGCGTCACCAGGATGAAATGGATAGTGTCATCAGTCTTGCGAGTCTACGGATTGGAGGCAATGCATGATATCTGATATGTAAGACTAGAAACGGAAAGCACGGTATTGCTTACCACTGTGGGCATGGAGGCGGATGAAAACGACTAAGAAAGGGCTGGAAGGAGATGAAGCGACCAGCCACAAGGCTGTGCTTTGCTAAATCTGGTTAGGCCAACGGCGAGCAGGCTGAACCCCAATTCGCAAGCGACCTGCCTTCAATCATGCTTCTAATTCTGGCCGCCGTGAAGCAACAGCTGCCATACTTGCAATTGTGATCTCCTCTCCTTGTAGACCTTGTCATCATCCGCTTGATCGGTCCTTGAAGTTTGAAGCTACCTCGCCTCTCTCAACTCGCCGCAACGCGCATCTCGAGAAGTCAACGCCAGCGCATACGCGACGCTCAAGCAGAGCAGCAATGCCTGCAGCCATGTCTTCACAGTCTTCCTCTCTCGACTCAGTCCTCCATACTCTCCAGCAATCTCTCAGTCATGGGGACGCATCGCAAGCACAGCAGCAGTTACAAAAAGCCAAAATTGCCCTCCTACAGCAAAACGCCTTGATACCTTCGCAGCAAACGCCAGCCCAGACCCTAGCCACCGCTCGCTCGATATTAGAAGCTGGCGCTCTGCTCTCCATTCGATCAAGAGATCCCCAATCCTTCATAAGATACTACTCTCAGCTACAGCCCTTCTACGACTTCCCCGGTCTCCAACAGCATCCATCGAGAGACCGCTCAAAGATCACAGGGCTGTATCTCCTACTTCTGCTCAGTCAAGGCGATTATGCCGGCTTTCACACGCTGTTGGAGAGCTTAATCGTGGCCGAAGGAGCAAATGGATCAGCGGCAGTGGAAGAGGATCCATTCATCAAATATCCCATTGAACTGGAGAGAAGTCTCATGGAGGGAAGCTACGACCAGGTGTGGCGGAAGACGAATGGAAGAGATGTGCCTGGTGAAGAGTTTGGCCTGTTCTCAGACGTGCGTTCTCTGGCCCCCCTGTTAGATCCACGCACGATGCTGACCGCTATTTCACAGATCCTGATCAACACTATCCGCGTCGAAATTGCCTCTTGCGCAGCCCGATCTTACCCATCCCTCCCCATTGCCTCAGCGAAAAACCTTCTCTTCCTGGATTCCGAAGGTGCGGTCATGGAGTTCGCAAGTGATCAAGGATGGAGCCTCGAGGACGGGAGGATATACTTCCCCAGATTGGAGGATGCGAAGAAGACACAAGAGGGCGATCAGAAGGAGGTGATTAGCCACATGGTCGGGTATGCCAGGGAGTTGGAGAGTATTGTCTGAGCTCTTGTCACTGGCGTATCAGAAAGGACCTGAAGCACGGAGTCGAGAGAGACATGTAATCCTATTCAACAGCATAGGCTGGACTGCAGCACCAGGACGGCGAGGTTGTGTCGGCATGGGAAAGAGGCATAGACGAACGCAAAACGAGAACTAGATTCTTCTTTTGTGCCGACTCTCGGTATTATGTGGTATCTCGCTCTCTGTACCATGCCGATGTCTTCTGCCGGGGTACCAATATTGCGACTTCGCTCTATGCCAATACCAGCCGTCCAATATGCGAACATTTTCCCACCGTTCTGTTGTACAAAAATGGCGCCAGCCGCCGAGAATGGGATCATTCGGTCATGTCTTCGTTAAACGAGTGTGCTTGGGCCCCGACCTTGAACTCGTCCACAAAAGTCCAGGTACATATCTTCATGTCATAGAAGCTGGTACTCACGACGGTGTAAGTCGGCGGTTCTGTCACTTTGGTGTCTCCTTTCGTTACCCTGGTCTCGTTCCAGTTCCCGTCCCCGTTTCCGACAATCCCCGTGTAAGTGTCGTTGCGTACAGCCTCGCTTTGATTTCCGTTCTCGAGCCGCGCATCGCAGCAGTAGACCATACTCTCGTGGCCTGCCGAGAAGGTCGCGAGAGGTGTGATTGTCCACGTACCTTCGTCGAGCGGCGGTGCTGAGCTGGGTGTGCTAGCCCCGGCAGTGTAGCTGACGCGAATGATCGCAGCGCCCGCGTGCATCAGAGACGCGAGGGCTAAATAGTGGTGTTGCTGGCTTCCGCGACCGCCTCTCTCCTCAGGGTTGATGTTCACCTCGGTGGTGGTGGTATACTCGTCCAGGACTTTCAAGCGCCACACTCCGCCATTCAGGCGTAGTTCGGTTTTCAAGCTTGCTCGGTGGCTCTGGGCGTCGACCTCGAAGATGCGCAAGAACTCGTCGTAGCTGCCTGTGAGCAGTGGGATGGTTTGCGGCAACACCGGATCATCCTTCTCCTTTTCCACCGTGACACGAGAAGCAGGTGGCGGCGGTGGCGGCAGCGGCGGTGTAAGTGGCAGTATGGCGATCACCCCGGCGGTATGATTCCTGCGATCCTTCCACAGCCGCGTGGCTTCGAGGGCCCCTTCGTCTGACCGAAATGGCGTCGCGGGCGAGATATAACTTGCGACGACCGCACTGTCATCTCCGCCGCTGAGGATCAAGCGCTGGCCGCCATCACCACCACCGTTGTCCGCAATCTCCATGTGCTTCGGTGCGTTGAAGTTTATTGTTGCAACACTCCACGCCTCGAGATCGTGTCTGTGCACGACGTCACATGAGCTTCGTATCGCGACATCGTTCCCGTCGGCACGGTGGTCGCTCACATCCCGCACAGCAGGGATCCTCAGCCTCACGACGGTCGTCTCGCCGAAAGTCGTCGTCGCGGCCAACGCCACGATCATCACATCATCGACGCCCCTCGTGCCCCTGCGTCGCACCTCCTCAAACCAACTGCACTGCGTGATTAGGGGCGTGAGACCGTGTTCGTCGTCGCTGCTGATCCGCACACTCCCCAGCGGGAGAAGCCGCGTGGTTACCCTCCGGCCAAGGACATCCCCTCGCACGACGAACCTGTAGAAGTACACGGACGCATTACTCGTCGCGACGCCCAGGAGCGTCGGATCCGCCGGGTGGAAATGCACGTCCAGCACCGCGCAGGGGAGGTCCACTCTGTCGAGGCGGGGCGGGAGCATTCCCACGTAAGTTGGCGTGAACGACGAGGACACGGTCATGACACGCAGGCTGCCCTTACGAATCTGGCCCGCGTAGGAGGTGGGCGTGTCGTTCTTGATGAGGCTGTAGGTTCCCACGATTATGTAGTCGGGATGGAGGGGGCAGATGGCCACGGTGTCGATCTCTTGGTCGAGGGTCCGGGTGGTGTATTTGGAGATCGAGGGGCCGTGGCCGTCTGGGGAGTCCATGGCCCTGATGATCGTGGAGGTTGATGGTGGAAGTGGTCGCCGGTTGCTGGAGCCGTTTGGGCGCTGGCGGATTCGTTCTGCGCGAAGTCTTTTGACGTTGGCCTTTACGTTAGCTATGAGTTGCGAGATGGACGTGGTTCGGGGCACCGCCATGGTGGGAGGGAGCACTGTGGAGCAAGAAGACCAATGCAAGATGTCTCTAGAGGGCGTAGAAGGCTTACTCGGAGATTCCTCCGCTCAAGTTAAATGGTCGAAGCTAGCTTCTGGCTTGTTGTGGCGGAAAAGGAGTGACACTCTTCGTCAGGAACCGCGACAACAGACGGTGTGGGTGGGTGTGGCACAATAGTAAACCCATAGTTGTTCTAACGGCTTACTGAGTCATCTGCGCCCTTGAGCACTACTTTCGAGGCTCGACAGGCTCACGACAAGAGGGAGGGGATGGTATGGAGATTACTGTTTAGATTATGCTGGTCGAGGATGCCGGAATCTTCAGCCTTGTCCCAGCCTCAGCCTCGTCCCGAGTGCAGCCTATGACGGGAAGGTTCCCCGAGGGCTGCCATTAGTCCGTATCATCGGGGCCATTGTTCCGTACATTATACCAGCTCGCAAATTTTCGTTAGTCCGTATAACCGCATTATTCCGTATAAACGCTCTAATTAGTCGGATTAGCTAGCGCCTTCGGCATAGTTACCGTATATATGCTGTTAGTCCGTATAATTATCTTTATAGGTGTGGGAGGTATATAGTATATATATAATATATAACTCTTTTAAATAGCGCTAGAGACTATAAAGTCGGTCGGAATATATTAAATAGCATTATAAATACATATAACTAGTACTATACTTTATCCTCTAGTAGCGCGCGGCGCTTCTAACCTCTCTAACTACGATAGGGGCTAGTGGTCAAGTACACTAAACCCCTTATATCTATCATCTCCTGCTATATTACTGTCTCTTAACCTTTCGAACTACTAAATAGCTTATTTAATTACGATAGGCCTAAAGAAGGCGCCTAGACTTAATTAAGAGCTATAAACCTATTATATAGTGGAGAAATTATAACGTACCCTTACTAAGATAGGTTAATTAATAGAGCTTAACCCTTATTTAACTATTAGCTCTAGTTATTATCTCTATATAATAGTTCCTATATTAAACCTATACTAATCTATAAGAGAGATAGTAATATATCTTTACTAGTATCTTTAGTACTTATATTTATTACTTATAGTAATATAGGGTCGAGTTATTATAGCGCTAGATCTTAATACTATTTAACACCCACTACCGTATTAGATAAGGCTATAGTATTTAGTGAGGCTAAGGCTATCTCGGATACTATATTTAGTATCGTCCCTTAAGGTGCCTCTAACGATAAATTAATTACTATTAACGGGATAGTATTACTTAACGGCGATAGTAATCTTAGGGCTATAATAAAAGGGTGAGCCTATTAGGGTACTACTATAACTACCCTATTAATTTTAGCGTTATTCTATTATTATTAAGCTATTAGGGTCGGGATTTACTTATATATTATTTCGAAGAGTGAGGCCTAATAGGTCTTTATTTAATCTACTATTTTAGCTTATTTTAACTAAATCTTAATCGGGTCTTATAATAAGAACTTAATATTAAGGTCCTTATATACTATACGCCTATTAAGGCGCTACTACTTATAGAACTAGTTAAGTCTAAGAGCTCTACTCTCGCGTTAAGCGGCGAAGTAATTATAATTATAAGGAAGGCCCTAGATAGCTATAAAGATACCCTTATAAGGCGATATCCTTAGAGTAGTATATAATATAACTAAATACGCCTTTACCTACTCTAAAGCTTAGGATAATATATACTTATAAAGGCCGCGAAAAATAGTATCTCTTTATAGTACCTAGTCTATATATATTCTATTCGCGGCGAGCTTATATTAGAGGTTCGTATAAGAGTATAAGATAAATATTTAAAACTATTAAATAACCTCTCTTATATAGACTTAATAGATATTTAGTAGGTTAAATTTTATAGCCTTATATATTATCTTCGCCTTTAATATTATAGTATTACTAAAATAGCGATAATACTAGATCTAGATAGTAATATAGTACTCCTTCTTACTTATTTACTCCTTCTTAATATAAGTAAGAAGGTCTAGGTTACTCTATAACTATTTAGTATAAAGTTTAGCCTATACTACCTTATAATTATTAACTATTTTAGCGTATAGTACCTTATACTAATCTTTAATAAATTTACGCTACTAGCTATTAACTATAGTAATTATCTATAACTAAGGTACTTTAAAGCCCTCCTATTTAAGTAATTATAACTTAAAAAGCTTTTTAGTATACGCCTTAATATTCCTATTAATATACTAGATATAAATAAGCTATAGGATATCTAGGAAGATAAGTTTAAGTACTATAATAAGGGTATTATATTTATTAATAGTAATTATTATTAGGGCGCCTAAATTATACTATATATAAATTTATTATAACTACTCTAATATAAATATAAAGGCGTCTATTATCTTAGAGCTTAAGAATACCTATTTAATAATAAATACTATATTTAGAGTAGTAGTACTAATAATCTAGAAGAGATATAACCCGTATTTATTTATCTTATAAGTAGTATCTAAGGCTAGAGTAAAAGGCTACTATTTAAGTATATTAAGTATACTTATATAGAAGAGTACTAAATATACTAGATAATTATCTTTATTTACTATATAATATTATATAAACTTACTAGATAATAACTTAAATAAGGCCTAAATTATAGGCTAACTACTATTAAGAGTTATAGTATACCTCTAGCGCTAATTTTATATATCTTAAAGAGTAATACTAGCGTTAAGGAAGAGTCTCTATAAGGTTAATTAAGTCTTTTAAGGCTTAATATTTAAGTCCTAATTAGTATTAATATATTATAAAATCTAAGGGTTCGCCTTATATATATTACGCCTATACTATATAAGAGGTTTAACGCTAGGAATATACTCTATTAGGCTATATATATATATTTCGATAATAGTATAATAATACTAGTACTTATAGGCTCCTTCTTATTTAATATAAACCCGAAATTTATAGGGTACTTTAGTAATAATAGTAAAAGACCTATAAATATACTATTAGTTAAAGATCTTAGTATAGTATATTAAATCGCCTTATATATAGTTTATATAGTGTATATAGTATCCTTCTTTATTATACTATTAATTCACTAATTTAACCCTAAATCCTTACTCTTCTACGAATTCCTTAAGGGTATTAATTACTTTATCTTCTATACTATAGCGGATATATAATCCCTTTATATTATAGTTTAGTAGAGGCGAAATAGTTAGGGGTTTAGGGGTTATATAGTTATCTATACTATTAAAGTCTAAGTCTAAGTAGTTTACTAAATTAATTAGATTCCTTAATACCTCTAGTATATTATCGATAAGCGATACTTTAGAGGGGGTCGAAGGGTAATTATTATCCTTAGAGAGGCTTATAGGTTTATTTAAGAGCGTATTATAGTAGTAGTTTAGTACTATTTCGACTAGTAGTATATATAGTATAGTAGGCTATATAGAATTCACATAACTTAGCCATTTAATGTTTAACTCTAGCGAGTTATAGCTTCTCCTAAAGGTAGCTAATATAAATCTTATAAGGAACGATATTCTATAGGCGATATACACTAAAGCTAAGTATATAAAGAGAAAATAAGTAGTCTAGAAGGGTTAAGAGTAATATATCCTCTCTAATATTACGCGTCATAATAGCCTATAGTATAGCCCCTAATATCGTGTCGTTCGGGTTACCTACTGTGTATATAAGTAGCTCTAGGTCTATATAACTCTATATATAATTATACGGATTAATAAAGCTGTTTTAGTAGGTGTAGTGGCGTCGAATATTATACGGAATAATAAGTATTATATAAAATGTAGATTATTTACACGGACTAATAGGGGTTTTTTTATAGAATAACGATAATTCGATAGGAGAGTTCCCTATTATATATACGCTACTATATAATATACGCCTTATAGTTCATTATAGCTATTACGTAATTATTAATTATTTTATAATCGCGCATCTAAATAAGCTATTATTTTATAATTATTAGTATAAATATATAACTATCTTATTAATATAATTTATAACTCTATAAATACCTTAGCGGTATAATATTCCTCCGCGACTAAGTAGTATACTATTTAGTACCCTCCGCCTCTTTATCGCTATCGGCATTAATAATAAGCTATTATTAGTGCGCTAGTATAATAGTTAATACTATTAGTATACTATCTTAGTAGTTAAGGCCTT
Organism: Phialophora tarda; assembly: GCA_016109495.1. Classification (NCBI taxonomy): domain Eukaryota; kingdom Fungi; phylum Ascomycota; class Eurotiomycetes; order Chaetothyriales; family Herpotrichiellaceae; genus Phialophora; species Phialophora tarda. The sequence goes on along the minus strand of JADWPL010000029.1, from coordinate 216,345 downwards.
CTTAAAGCTGCTAGTTAGCCTATTTAGTATATATTATCTCGTCCTTTTAAGCCTACCTTTCGAGGCGCTACTAGTCTCTCTATTGTCGCCTTTACAACACTAACCGCTAGTTCTCTTTCTTCTAAAGCTGTTATTAGCGCTTAAGCTCGGCCTTCTGAGCCTACTTTTAGTCTTTTTAGTCTTATTAGTCTTAAAGTTACTATTAGGCGGACTAGATTTTAGCTAAACTAAAGAATATTACCTTACCTTTATTAATCTTATTAAGATTATAAAATAAAGGCTTCCCGCGCTATCTCCGCCTCTTTTCCGTATATATAGTATACTATAAGCCTTTATTCTCGGCCTTTAGAAGCTATATTTACACTAATAGCTTCTCTAGTAAGCCTTAAAGCTTTTATACCTCTAGATTAGGCTATAGGCCTACTAGTTATTTAAATAAGCTTTATACTTACCTTATATTATTCGTAGAGAGAGAGGAGACTATTAAATAGCTAGGGGCTCTCTATCTTTACTATATTTACTAGTATATCTATTCTAGGTTAAATAGCTATAATTCTATCCTCTCCTAGCTACTTAGTATATTAATATAGGTTATTATATAGTGCTAGGCGGTCTTAAATAGGCTAAAGAACTCTCTCTTACTAATATAGTATAAGCCTTATATCTTATAAATCTAAATATTAAGTTCTTAAGAGTAATAGTTCACTAGAGGGCTAAATAGGCTAACATTAAGTGGCTAAAGGCGATACGTTAAATACGGAGGGTACACTATAATAAGTACTCTATACTATTTACACTAGGTTAAAAACTTTATATTAATATAACTACTATACTCGTCTAAGAAGAGAAGGCGATAATTACGCTTATTTCGCGCTTTTAGCTTAGTGAATTAGTTAAATATAGTACTTAACTATATATACTTAACTTTATTATTTATCTAGCTAGTTAAAGAGGAGGTAAAGAAGGCTTTATCCTTCTTAGTGTTAAAATTATCTAGCTAGCTATCTTAGAGGTTTATTATAAGTGCCTAGTAAATAATAGAAGGGGGTAAATAGCTACTATCTATATAGATAGTTATAAGGACTATAATCTACTTATAGTTACTATCTTAGCCTATATCGAGTAGTTTACCGCTATTAAAGTAGCTTTTAGTAAAGACCCTCTTAGCCTTTTAAAGAACACTAAGTAAGAAGCCCTTTTTATCTATATTATAGGTGTTCTAGGGGAGGACGTTATATTAAGTAATCTTAATAGTTACCTATAATATATAAGTATTAAATAGATATAATAATAAAGCTCTAACTAGCTTAAAATAAAGGCGATACTATTATATATTATCTACCTTTTTACGGTTTAAATTAGCGCTAGCTAAATATCTAGATACTAGTATATTCTTATTAGTCTAAATAAACCGATATATCTAGTTCTTTCTAAGTCTTTTTTAGTAGATATCTTATACGAAGTTACGAACTATTATATTAGTCGAAGGAATACCTCTCTCGGTAAGCTTATTAATATAGATAATAAGGTTCTTCTATTAGTGTTTAGTGAGTAATAATATAGAGTCGGAATACTCTTATCGACTAGAGGTTTCGCCTCTCCAGCGTCGTGAGAGGGTTAAACGCTTAATACCGTGCTTTTCAGCTGTCGTAGCAATATTCGGGCCTCTTGCGATGCCAGATCAGTAATTGCGTCCTCGATTGACCCTATGGTTGTTAATTAAATAAATTTTGAAGTGTTGTGTGCGAAATATTCGAATGTGTGCATTGTGTGGTAGCGTGCACGTGACAGGGAACTCTCCTATACGGAATAGTGGCCCCGATGATACGGACTAATGGCAGCCTTCCCCGAGGGTCTGTGAAGAGCCGCCGGGGCGTCATAGAGCGTTCACACATGCGATGGAGCATCTCGCCTAATTATATAGCTGGTCTCTTGTGTCACGGACGACTACAGCAGGATCGAGGACGAAATTTTGCCCAAATTCTTCTGGAGAGATGGAGACCCACCTGCCATCAAAAAGGCGCGACGTGGCTGACGAGCGTGATACATTTTCTGCCGTTTCGGATTCTGGGGTGAATTTGAGAGGTTGCTGGACGTCCTTCATCTGTCGATAAATATTGCAAGGGTCTTCTTCAATACTTCGTGTTGAGCCGGTCGCTGGGTTGTCATTCAAAGTGGAGGCGCGTTGAACAGGTCTCTTATTGACAGTCTCACAATGGAAGCCACTTGATTTCCCACTCTCTGGATTGTATATCTTCAACAATCTCAACCCATTTTTCAACCACTGAAGTCTCAAGAGCACTCGGAATGCATACCCCCTTCAGAAATCCACCTTAAAACCTCCAAGAGTTACTAACCCCCCTGCCCAGCCGACTGTACCCGGACAGCCGAAGCGTCGCGGCTATCCCGTTCCAGAGCAAGGATATGATCTCCCGAGTCCCAGTCTCAGTATTACGTCGCATTCAGAACACAGATCTTACGTCTACCTCACCAAAAGGAGCCCACGCAATATCTGCTGCCATGACACACTCCAGACCTGAAAGGGGCCTACAAGGGAGAGTCGCCATCGTAACGGGGGCAGGGTCATTAGGAGCCGGCATCGGAAACGGGCGAGCAGCAGCAATCTTGCTGGCCGAGGATGGCTGTTCAGTGGTCTGTGTCGACTTGAATCTGGATCTCGCTCAGAAGACTGCGCAGATGATCCGAGACGAAGTCCAGGGTTCGGCCATTGCGTGCGCAGCGGATGTCACCAAGGAGGAGGAATGTCGAAACGTTGTGCGCTCATGCATTGAGCAATACGGTCGACTGGATATCCTCGTCAATAACGTGGGGATCAATGGACCCATGGGCACGACGACGGAAGTTGACATTGCGGCGTTCTACAAGGGGATGGAAGTCAACGTGGGATCGATGATCCTCATGGCCAAATATGCCATCCCCCAGATGTGCAAAAATCCCGGACAGTGGGCTGGAAGCATCGTGAATCTTGGGAGCACGGCGTCCTTGAAAGGCGGTCACCCGGCCATCTTCTATCCTACATCCAAAGGAGCCGTCCCTAACCTCACTCGCGCAATGGTACGTTTTGTCACAGGTCCATTCTTCGATTGAGCCCAATCTCACGCCAGGGGAAAATCGAGCAGGCTACACATCACGGGAAAGATCGTATCAGGGTGAATTGTGTCTGTCCAGGTTAGTAGTCCCCAGAGCGAGAGATCCCGTGCACTTGAACTGACCACCGTCTCTGCAGGAATGGTGTTCACGCCCATGGTAGAGTAAGGTGTCGCCACCAAGCTCTGCGTGCATGTGCTAATTTCATTGCTCAGCATCAAAGGTGGCATGTCAATGGCTGAAAGACAAGCCCGGGCCTCACGAAGCATTTTGAAAACCGAGGGTTCTGGTTGGGACATTGGCGCCGCCGTGCGGTTCCTGTCGTCGGACTGTGCCCGCTGGATCACGGGTGAGTGTCTTTGAGATTGGAGCCGTTGTGCACCTGCTGACCAGGGGCCAAGGGGCAATACTGCCGGTAGATGCTGGGGCCACAGCGGCTCTGGGGCTCGGTATTCCCAGCCTTCATGACGGGTTACGCGGGACAGTGGGTGCTAAATTATGAATGTGATAGAAGGACGAGGCCAATCATAGGATCATCCTGATGCAAGAGCATCCCCCTCGAGTTTGTAACCTCTATCAATGAAATGGAACAAGCCCGATTCCAAGCTAACCGGTCTTCCCCTCCCTCCTTTCCCCCACCTCCCAGGGTCTCCGTGGGTCTCCTCATCCCCGTGTTGCTCGGCTCTCGGCTTGAACGGCAACGGCAACGGCAAAAATGGCAACCGGCTATTAAGAATGCCCGGGGAAAGGTAGACGGGTCTCTGCAACTCTCGCCAGTCCTAACTGTTGACCACCGAAATCTCTCTTGCATTTTTTCCCCATCCCCGAGTACCGCAAAGCCGACGCTGCAGCTAGCACCATGCCATAGTCGACAGCCGCGAAGATACCTGATGCCTCCACTAACGGTGGATCTCCAGACCTTGCAGCATCTGAGATGGAGCGTGAGGACGTCGGTGATGATGCAGGGCCAAGGCCAGCAAGGCGCGCCCGCCTGGTGTGCACGGCCTGTCATGCCAGAAAGGTAAGGTACTGATCGTGGTCGTTCCAAGAACGTCGCCGTACTGAAGAGTCTCAGATCAAATGCGATCTTCAGAGCCCTGAGTCTCAGGCTGCAGGCCGATGTTCAAAGTGCATCCGTGATGGTGCTGTGTGTCGGTGAGCTGCAGCATTTGTCTTGCTACTCGGGGCACTTCCTCATCACAATTCTAGGCTGAGACCGTCAAGGAGGGGAGGTGCAGCGCGAAGACCACAGGCAGAGTATCCGTCTCTACCTCAGGTAACGTCGACATCGACGAGCAGCGATCTTCCGCTGAGCCATGGAATGTCTGGCTCGAGGCTTGACCCGGGCCTGGAACCGCATCAGACCGTGTTGACTAATGACGACGGTCAATACAATGTGGGCTTGGAGACTGCAAATTTGAACCCGCCGCTGATGCGGATGCCTGCTGCCATCGACGAGGTCAATGTCTCCGAGCCATCACAATCCGGCATTCGAGAATCCCTTCCCGAGGAACCTTGGACGCATTCGAATGATTCGGGCGCCGATGATGCTTCTGCCGAAGTTTCGCTGAGTCGAGGCTACATGGGAGAATCTGGATTCATGCAAATATTTCGGCAAGGTCAAACCACCACCTATCTACCCACGAGCTCGATCATCCCCGGTCTTCGAGCAGAGACGCTTTCCGTGTCACCACTCCTCCTGCAGGCCTTTGAAGAAACTCATCTCGAATATTGCTACCCGTTCTGTCCTATTCTCGACAAGTTGAATTACTCCAGCGACGACCCATTCGCGGGAAGCGTGCTGCTCCAGCAAGCTCTTGCCGTCCTGGGCAGCAGGGTGAACCCGCCCGTCATCCAGCACGACCACCCTTCACTCTACTACCGTCGTGCAAAGACATTGTTCTACATGAGTCATGAACCGAACCCTCTGATTCGCATCATCGCCATCATTTTCTTGCAGTGGTGGAGCGCAGGCCCTCCGAATTTGGTCAGTCTGGACAGTCAGTACTTCTGGACGGGCGTCGCCATTCGGCTGGCGCACGAGATTGGTCTTTACCGTGAACCGACGAGGAATCACTCGTTGAAGCTCGGCGAAACGTTTGGACTGCGACGACGGATCTTCTGGGCTTTGTTCGTAAGTGTCGTTGGCCGCGATTGATGCGAGGGTCATTCTTCTCACCATGTTGACAGGCTCGCGAACGCGTCTTCTCCCTCTGTCAAGGTCGCCCATGCCTCATCCATCTAGAGGACTGCGATATCCAACAGCCGACCCTGACTGATTTCCCCGCCGACCAAGCTGCTCAGGGGGAGATATTCATTCATTACGTGCGCTTGTCCGAGATCATCGGCCGTTTGAGCAGGCGACTGAGTCTTGGAAATGACCGATCTGCGCCAGCGGTCGACATCATCATTGAGCTGCAGAATTGGGTGCAATCATTGCCCCATCATCTGCTTCTGCCATTCGGCTCGGCCAGGACTTCGACCCGGGATTTCCGCAGAGACGTGCACCAGCTGCATTTGCCCTACTTGACGGCCATCATGCTACTTTATATGAATGCCTCGTCGCACGCTTTACCCAAAGCCTCTGCGACGGCGTTGCTTGCTGCTTCGTGCGTCGCCAGGATCTTTCAAGATTTCCTGGCACGCGGCTCCATCAATTTCGTGTCTGGCATTGGAGGCTGGTACGTGACGGTGGCGATCCTGGCGCTACTTCATGGCAGCCAGATACCGGCCTTGGGCGAATGCGCGAACGAGCAGATTGATGTTCTGATGATCGCCCTGCGCGAGATTGCAAAGTCATGGTATTCTGCCGAGATGTTTCTTCGTGCGCTAGAGAAGCATGTCAAGGGACACAGCCAAGGAGTCAGGGGCAACCCCAGTGCCGACACCCTGCAAGGGGATCCTGGAAGCACATCGTCGGCCTGGAGTGATCTCGCCTCCAGCGACGGAATGGACCTCCTCGGCTTCTTTCCAGGGCACACCGCTCAGACGAGCAAGCTGTTTGGCGTCTTTTATGCCGACGAAGCCGCAGATGTGCTGATGAATATGGCGTGGCCTGCTGATTTCAATACTTCTGTCATGGATCTCTTCGATCAGACGTTTGAGGGCATGAACGGGACCTTTGGCTTTCCGGCTGCTTGTTAGCGTTCACACGAGCGGACCACCTAGACAGCGACCATGAAGTCTCTGAACCCTTCCTGCCTTTTGAACTAGCCGTCTGCCCAAGGTTGATTAGCAATGATTCATCGGGTCTAAACTAGTCTCTCCCCTATCTGTGCCGATGGAACCGATTTCTCCAGCCCTCCACACCACCTCCCCGCGGTTCGGGAGTCTCATGCACCAGTTGCACCGTCCTGTAGACTCTGGAATAAGGTTGTCGACGGGGCCCTCTGGATTGCCGTTTGCCGCTTTGTCCACTCTAACGCCATCATTGCCGAGTCCCCACCCAAACTCTCCTTCCAACGCCACATGGCGCCTCTACCACCCGTTTTGTCTCCGCTCCAAGCACCTCTCTTGACCTCTTCCCCATGGGGAGCAGGAGGACATAACGAGCCCAGGGCCCTCGCTTTCCCGGTTGTAAACATGCTTCCTGGGATAAAGTGATCTCTGACCAGATATCTCCTGACGCAAAAAAATCATTCGATCTGGAACGGCGCGAAGTTATCACCATGGCAAGTGTGAACCCGACCAAAGTCGAATACTTCCACAGCGAGAAGGAAGCCGAGATGGAGAAGGGAAACGCCGGCGAGGCCGTGGTCCAGGAGAACAAGGTCGACGCGATCGTGGATAGCGACGCCGAGATTGATCCTGTCCTCGAGAAGAAGGTCATGTATGTTTTGTCGCGCCGTTGGACCACTTTCGACCTGCTTACCGTCACGCAAGGCGAAAAGTTGACTGGCGTCTTTTGCCCGTCGTCACCGCCATCTACGCTTTCTCGTTGATTGACCGAACAAACTATGGCGGTGCCCGGATTGCGGGTATGGACGAGGCCCTTCATCTTGATGTCGGCAACCGCGCCTCCGTCGCCTGTAAGCAAATCATCCCACCCCCCCTGCGAAAGGCCCCCGTTCGAAAAGCTCATGTCGTTTCTTTCCAGTGATGATTCTCTTCGTCGGATACATCCTGTTCGAGCTGCCTTCGAATATCCTTTTGAAGAAGTTTGGCCCTCGAATCTGGTTGTCGACTCTGGGTGTCTGTTTCGGAATCCTGACGATAGCCTCCGGGCTGGTCAAGTCGTGGGGAGCCCTTGCTGCCGTCAGAGCATTCTTGGGTGTCTTCGAGGCGGTGAGTTCATCTTCCCCTGATCTTCACACCAGAGACTAAGTCTTCCCAGGGTCTGCTACCGGGTTGCTTCTACCTGATGACCTCTTGGTACCGCAAGTATGAAATTCAGCGAAGGTCAGCAAAAAGTCCCCCTTACAATTCTGTTTCTCGCTGACCGCCGACTCAGGCTGTCGTACTTCATCCAAAGCACATTCGTCATCTCGTCGTTTTCCAACGCTCTGGCGTACGGTCTGACTCAAATTGCCGACGAGCCCGAGGTACACGGATGGAAATGGATCTTCATCGTGGAAGGGGCCATCACGATCGGGATTGCCCTTGTCCTCTTCATCGTCGTGATCGACCTGCCGTCGTCGACTGGCAATAAATTCCTCTCCCCAGCAGAGAAGGAAATCATCAGGCAGAGAATCATGGCCGAGCGTGGAGAGTTCGAAGGCGAGAAGATTACGTGGAAGGTCATCGTCTACACGTTCTCTCAGTGGCACGTCATCAGCATGTGAGTATACCGAAATCTTTTTTGGCCTGGCCATACGCAAACTCTGTGTGCTGACGGACTGGGTGAAACAATCAGTTCGTTCCTCTACCTGGCCGCCGCTGCCGGGTCCTACACCTGGATCATTTTCAACCCGATCATCCTCCGAAACAGCATGGGCTACAGCCTGGTCTCGTCGTACATGTTGACCGTCCCGCCCGCGGTGTTCTCCACCATCACCACATTACTCATCTCGAGGTACGCCGACAAATGGCACCTCCGAGGGCCGGTCTGCTGGTTTGGCACCGCCGTCGGACTTGCCGGCGTCGCCATGGTGGGATTCGCCGAGTCCCCCGTGGCCCGGTATGCTGGGATCTGGGTCGGCGAGATCGGCACCAACGCGTACATCGTCACCTGCGTGGCCTGGGGCCACAACAACATCCGCACCGATGGCGCCAGGGCCGTGCTTTCGTCGATCCATGTCGGATCGGCCGCCGTGGGTGCGATCTATTCCTCGCTCGTGTTCCGACAACAGGTACGTACACTAATTCTTCCCTTTTTTCTCCCCTTTCGTCTGAATCGAAGACCCCCGTGCAAAATTGCGTCTAACGAAATGAGTTAGGATGCGCCGGACTATGTACCTGGTCTGGCAGCGATCATGGCCATTCTCTTTGCGGGATTCGTTGTGAGCCTTCTGACGTCGTTCTTCCTCTGGCGTGAAAACAAGAAGGCCGACGCCGGGAAGAAGATCATCGAAGGGGCCGTGGGATTCAGATATACCTGGTAAATACAGGGATAGGGAGTCCTCGACGGGCGGATGAAAGGGCAGAGGGAGGGGGGGATTTGTGAGTTGTGCTGAAGGGGGTACTGGGGTAGGAGGTCAATGGTGAACAGACTGTGTCTCTCGTTAGATACTAAGGTCTGAGCAATTCCGATGCACAGAATTTGCTTGCTTGGGAAACGATAGGGGGATAACGGGATGAATAGTATAATTCGGCGGAGGATATCTGATTATGGTTTTACGTGAGTCTCTCTAGTACTAGGTATACCAGATTTTCCCAGTCTTTGTTATTCTCCTCGCAGAGAAGCAATAGCCCGGAGTCGATGTGCCTTTGCCATGCGTGCCAGCTGACACTGTCCCCCGAGAGAATCGTACGAATGCGGCAGCCCGGGATAGACGTGCAACTCGACGGGGACTCCGGCTCGCACATGCTTCGACGCGTACTCGATCCCTTCGTGCACGAAGATGTCGAGACTCCCGACCTCCAGATATAATGGAGGCATGCCCTCGGCTGAGACGAGTCGAGACGGGGACGCGGTGTCGGGGATGTCGATGCCATCATCATCATCCTCGTCGTCGCCGAGGTACGACGACCACCCCGTCGCATTGTCCAAGTGGTTCCACGACAGCAGCGGTGCCAGTCGCGGAACATCGAGCCTGACGTTGCGACAGTCGATCATGGGCGCCGTGAAGATCTGTTTCGCGATGGACAGCACTCCTCCACGACGGCGTGCCAATATCGCCGTGGCCGCCCCGAGCCCCGCGCCCGCGCTGCTCCCCATGATCGCGATGCGCGTCGGGTCGACGTGCAGGTCGCGCGCGTGAGCGTGCAGCCACGCCAGAGCGGCGTACACGTCGTGCAGCGCGGCCGGGTACCGGTGCTCCGGAGCCAGGCGGTACTCGACGGCGAGGAACGGGGTGCGTGTCATTGACGCGAGCGATGCGACGAGGATGTTGTAATCGTCGATCGTGCTGCAGATTAACCCGCCGCCGTGGACGTATATCACCGCCGGGTTTGTTGTTGGCGTCGTTGAAGTCGCCGTGTGCGATCCATTGACTGCCGGGCTACGAGGACAATACCACCTCAGCAAGACGCCGTGGCCGTCCTCGCTGGAAGTGTGGTGGTCGGAGATGTCGACGTCGCTGGTGTCGACGGTAGGAGGCGGTCTTCGCGACGACAAGTCCTTGAGCCGTTTGCGGCGCTGATCGACGTCGCCAAACGGGATTGCGGGCCCGCCGACGAAATCTTCGAGCCCGTTGGTCTTCAGGCATGCCTCGAAGTCCGGGTCAAGGGCGAACGGCGTGGCCATCGCTGTGAGAGGAAGGGCAATTGAACGTCCATCCACGTATCTTCCCGGTCGAGGGAGGAGTCCAGCTCGAACGTCTCACAACCTCCATCTCTCTTCATACCTACGCATTGGGGGCCATCAGCCGATCATTACTAGAAATTACAGACACCCCTGCGATCTACCCAGCACGCATATCCGGCAAGCCGGCAATCGGCAGGATTTGACATTTGCCTCTGCTTCGGCAATCGGCTATCGTCTGTATTGATGCTCAGGCCAGGCGGCGAATGTGCTCTTCCTCCCATCAGCCAAGGCGCAAAGCCGAAACTGGTAGTTGTCTCGAGAACTCACCGAAGATGTTGTACCGGTCGGCGATGCCTATTAACCATCTCATTGATGGTGTTCCTCGAGAAGCAGAGGACCGGCTCAGACCCGAGTAATAGGCATCGTTAGCAGGTGGTGACTGAGCTAGACTGGTAGTTCCAATGTCTCCTTCCGCAGTCATTCCTGAGGACATTGCTGTCGTGGAGTCGAATCTGGGCAAGCATCTGTCCAAAGACTACAAGTTGAACGATCAAAAGGTGACCGAGATCGAAATCACGCACCATGACGAGCCGATAGCGAGTCAAGACTGCCCTCCCTCGACTACGCCGCCCCAAATCCCACGGCTGGATATCTCAACACAATATCAGGTCAAGGAGCGGCCACTGGGGTGGATCCGTCCGATCCGAATCATCTGCTTGGGTGCTGGTGCCAGCGGTGTCAATCTGGCGTATCAGGTTCAACAGCGATTGAAGAAGACCGAACTCGTCGTCTATGAAAAAAACCCGGCGATCGGAGGGACGTGGTATGAGAATCGGTATCCGGGTTGCAAGTGTGACATCCGTAAGTTGAAGAAGAAACCACCCATTCCACGAGCTGGGCGCTGACCAGGAACCACCAGCTTCTCACAACTACCAATTCTCATGGGAGCCAAACCCGGACTGGACGGAGATGTTCTCGCCCTCATCTGAGATTCGGTCGTACCTACAGAGATGCGTGGACAAGCACAGCTTGGGACAGTATTTCAAATTGAGCCACAGCATCGTGGGCGCCAGATGGGACGAGACCACCCACAAGTGGCACATCAGTGTCCGCAACAACGCTACAAACGAGACGTTTGAAGACACCTGCGACTTTTTCGTCAACGCCGGCGGGATTCTCAACAACTGGAAATGGCCAGAGATCTCCGGATTGCACGACTTCAAAGGCCGGCTGGTCCACAGTGCGAACTGGCCGATGGACTGGAACTATGAAGGCTTGAAAGTGGCCGTGCTGGGGAACGGGTCGTCGGGTATTCAGATTGTGCCCACCATGCAGCCTCGTGTCAAAGAACTGGTCCATCTGGTCCGTTCGGCGACGTGGGTCACGCCATCGGCACCCGCACGGTATGCGGCCTTGCTAGGACGTCCAATGCCCGACGTCTTCTCGGAGGAGCAGAAGGAGAGTTTCCGAAAAGATCCTGAAGTCTACCTCCGGTTTCGAATCGAGATTGAGCGCGAGACGAACAAGCGGTTCCCCCTTCTGCTGCAGAACAGCCAGAAACAACAAGATGCCACGAAAGCCAACTACCAGGCCATGGTCGACCGACTAGGACCCGAGGCCGCCGCTCAGTACGCAAAGGAGATCATACCCGACTTCCCCGTTGGCTGTCGCCGGATCACTCCGGGCTTGGGGTATCTGGAATCATTTTCCCAGCCGAACATGAGGGTGATTACGGACGCGAAGATTCAAAAGGTCGACGACAAGGGCATTCTACTCGAGAACGGCGAGCATATCGAGGTGGACGCCATTGTGTGCGCCACTGGATTCGACGTCTCATTTACTCCTCGATTCCCCATCACTGGCCGCGAGGGTATCAGCCTGAAGGACGTCTGGTCGAAACCAAACATCCCATTCGCTTACTTGTCGACATGTATTCCTAAGTTCCCCAATTACTTCGGTAAGTTCACTATCCTTTTCCATTGACCAACGGCCTTGCACTAACCCGTCGACGATAGTTCTTCTCGGACCTAATGCTCCGATCGCCCACGGATCCGTCCTCGCCGTGACGGAGCACTGCTCAAAGTATCTGCTTCAAATGATCACAAAGGCCCAGACCGAAGGCATTCGGGCCATCGACGTCAAACAGTCGGCCTGCAACGACCTGATGACCCACATCAGTCACTTCATGCCTCGCACGACCTGGGCCGCCAAATGTCGGTCTTGGTTCAAAGGCGGCGAGGTGACCGGGCCCGTCACCGCGATCCACCCGGGGAGCCGCGTGCATTGGTTCCACATGATGGAGAGACCCAAGTTTGAAGACTTCGACTACGACTACGAAGAGGACAATCGGTTTGCATATTTGGGCAATGGCTTCTCGCGCCGCGAGATGGGCATCTACGACCCGGGCACGGTCGAAGGGTGGAATCCCGAGGAAGGAGACCTGGATGATCTGGACGATACTTGGTTTGTGACGGACACGAATTGGAAGTACCTCTACTATTGATCAAGTGGAGGCCGGCTTTATCTTAGGCATTTTAGATCAGGACGAGGTGGGGAGGAATCTGTCATGATCATAGAGGAATACGACGAGCGGCGATGGATGACAACAGATAGAGGCAGCGGTACGAGAGGCCCAACACAAGCCAATCCGAGTCTGGATCGCCTGGAGGCATTGAAACCTGGTCGAATGATTCCGTAGCGTCTTTGAGTGGATTGACGACCGTCGGCATTCGGCAATGCACAGCGCACTAGCCTCGCTCCACCCCCTCGCACCCCTGTAGACTCGGTTGTTTCCCCGTAATTCCCCCGCACCAACCCCCCCCTGACTCCCCCTGCTCGCTCGCCTCGTTGCCGAACCCGCCTGTCTTGTCCCTGGTGGTAGCCTCCCGACGGGGCCCCTTAACGCTTCTTGACTCCGTAGACGAGATTGTGGAGAGGCGACTACTAGTAGGAATTCATTCCAGAGACAAGTGAACGTTGGAGAAAGTCACCTTCAATCCTCTTCCATCCCTCCCCAGAAGACGACACGCCGACAACATGGTCATGCCACAAGAGACATACCGTCTCGTCTATCCCGACGTGGCCAACCCTTCGCCGACATATATCTCGTACGGACTGAAATATACCGATGCCTGCGCTCGGCACGTCGAGGGCACCTTCGACGCGAAACGCGTGTATATCATCGCGTCGACGACGCTCTCGCAGAAGACGTCGTTCGTTTCGGACCTCGAAAAGGCCCTGGGCCCACGCCACGTCAAGACATGGCGCGGCATCCGGCCGCACTCGCCCTGGGACGACCTGGTGCCGATCATCAACGACATGCGTGCGCTCAACCCGGACCTGCTGGTCACGCTGGGCGGCGGCTCGCTCGCCGACGGGGCCAAAGTGATTGTGTACGCGCTGGCGAACGGGGTCAGCGAGGTCGCCGACCTCGAAAAGATCCTGGCCTCGTCCGACGAGGACAAAGGCGCCGGGGGTGCGGCCGCGCACGTCCGCAACCGCACCGGCCAGGGCCACGACCCGACCGTGCCCATGGTGTTCATCCCCACGACGCTCTCGGCCGGCGAGTACTCGTCGCTCGCCGGCTCCGCGAACCCGACGACGCACCACAAGCCCGTGATGAAGCACGACCGGACGTACGCGCGCCTGGTCATCCTGGATCCCGAACTGACCACCACGACGCCCGAATGGGTCTGGCTCTCGACCGGCGTGCGCGCCATCGACCACTGCGTCGAGGCCTTGTGCACCAAGGACTTGCCCGCGATCATCCGGGACGCCGCAGACACATCCCTGCCGACGCTCGTGGCGACCCTGCTCCGGACGAAGAGGGACCCCGCCCTGCTCCAGCCCCGGCTCGACGCCATGGTCGCCGCGAGCCGAATCACCGTCAAGTTAATGTACGTCCCGCGCATCTTCAGCGGGTGCAGCCACGGGATCGGGCATCAACTGGGTCCGTTGGGCGTCGGGCACGGGCACACCAGTTGCGTCTTGTTGCCGGCCGTGTTGAAGTTCAATCGCGCCGAGCCCGGGCAGCGAGAGAAGCAGGAGCACGTCAAGACCCTCATCTGGCGCGACGGCGGCGACGAGGTCAGGCGCGTCTTGACCGACGCCGGGCTGCAAGAGTCCACCGCCGACGCGTCGAGTTCGTTGCGCGCCATTTTCGACGCCCTGGGCATGCCGAGCACGTTGAGGGACGTGGGCGTCGGGCCCGAGCATTTCGACGCCCTCGCCGTCAACAGTCTCGACGACTTCTGCACCATGGCCAACCCGGTCGAGATCGTGGACAAGTCGCAGATCTTGGAGATCTTGAACATGGTGGCCGGATGAAGCCGGCATTAGACCTGCAGGTGGACAGACTCGAGATTGGTCACGTTTGATACCTTTCTTGCTCCGTGGAGTAAGGTGCTCGACAAGCGGGAGAAGGTGATAGTTGGATATGAATATGATCTCGAGCAGGATCTCACGAGAGAGACAGAGAGACATGCTGGCTTCTGCCACCACAGTTGAGCCAGGGTCAATAGCTATTCCACTCCACACGCATTGCCGTTGCGCCAGACTCCATAAGAATTGCCAATCAAGATATGCAATACATATCCCTTTTCCCATCCCTGTGAAAATCTTCGAGCTGCGCTTCACCTCTCAATGGACCCGACTCTGCTTTGCTGACTGCGGCTCTTTCGCTCATTAAGGGCCCTGCAGTTTATTGCTCCATGCTCGTCGATGGATCGATGCTCATCATATCCTCGGGGTCCGGCGAAGAGTTTCAGTCCACTGGCTTCCTCCGTCGTGTCTGAGACCTTGACGAACCACATGCTGCATCCCATAGCGGATAATACCCTTTTCAGACCTCGATTGATTGCGCTTTCTACCTATCTGCAGGATGTGGTAATTGTACGTCTATCGTCTGCCCCATATTTATATCTTCAGACAACAGGATGAACGCATACCAAGAGAGTGGTGCAAGCGCAGAGGTAAATTAAAGCTGGAAGACGCAACAAAAGCATCTGACGAACGCAAACAGTCCGCGGACCGGCGTGACCGAGCCTGGCGCTCGGTAGCTTCGAGGCCTCCGGATCCTGGCGAGGAACACAAGGTCTGGCATCGGAAGGGAAAGGAAGCTTGACGGCGCAATAAGAGGATGCAAAACTTTCACCAAATCAAGGGAAGGATGACCGACGAAGTGCTTTTCTGAGCGTTATTAGGTGATTCACCACTCATAGGGAGAGGGGTCCCATTTGGAATTGGCATTCCGCTCGTCTGCTTCTCAATTGCCCCTCGAAGCCGCTGGCCTGCTGGGTTGCTGATAACCCAGCACACATACTATCTCGCCAACCAGCCACCAACCAAGACCCTATGCATCATCGTCGACGTTGCTGACCAACAACGGCGTCACTCATATCTCGTTCCGCTATCAAGCTTGAGATCGAATGCAATGACCGTGCCAAACCGCCGGTGAGCAGCCAGCACGTCGAGGTCCGCCAGCATTCGAAGAGTCAGAGCACTCCCCGCCCCGGACACAGTGCTGGGAGATTGACCCAGCATAATGACGAAGGAGAAATGCCGCAAGCGGGAGTTTGGAGCTAAGGCTAATCACCCGGGTCTCGACGAGGTATATAGCCTGAGAACGACGGTAAGGGTTGCTGTAGAGCATCGGACTCTCTAACGATCAGTCTTTGTTCTGACCTCGAAAGATCGTCTCGGAGGGCATGTCGGGTGTTCGTGATCGAGCCAATAGCAGGTCTGAGGCCACTCAAAACGGTTGATAGACTCAAGAATGTGTCAGCCGCAGTCTCGTGGCGTTGTCCCATGGCTGGATATCGGACTAAAGACGTATTGATTCCGCTCAGGCCGAGTTCCCAGTGGGAGATACGTCGCCCGCGCCTTCACACCAGACCTTTGACTCCTGCTCCTGGTCGTGAAAATTCATGATGACTTTTGTTCTTCGTGGTCATACACCTCGCCAATGTGGATATCATGCCGAAAGACAAACACGCCAACATTATTTCCGTGCTTGCTCTCTCTCGACCTCATACATGAAGTCGAAGTAGGACTTGTCGAAAGCATGCATTCTGACGTACCCGTCTTCACCTCCGCTTGCGTACGAAATGCCTTGCGGGTGGACTGCAATGGTGTTCAGCGGGCCAAAGTGACCTCTCACACGGCCAATCTCATCCTCGAAGATCTTGTGGTAGAACCGAGCCTCAAATTTGCCTTGCCTGGCTGAAGTAGTGGTAACATCCATGGCCGCTTGACCGCCTCCGAGAATGACGAAGTCTTTCTTTGGCGTGATGGCCGCAGTGTTCAGTGGTGTATCGGCAACGTAAGTCTTGAGAATGCTCAGATCTCGCGTGGACAAGATCTTAGCACTCTTGTCTTTTCCAGCGGTGATGAAGTATGTTCGATCGGGAGAGAATTGCAGGTCGTTGATGGCGGTGTCGAACTCGTGAACCTCCATGTTCATCAAAAGCTCGCCGGTCTTAGCGTCCCACTGCGTGACAGTCCCGTCTTCGTGGCCGGAGATGATGTATTTGTCCAGGTAACTCCATCCTGCCACTGTGGCTTTGCTTTCTTCGCAGGTGATTTTTAAGCTGTGCTCATCCGTCTGGTCCGTTAAATCAGTACCATAACGAACGTCGTAGACCACGATCGTTCCAAGATATCCCATTCTTTTCTCCGTGACTGCGAGCAGTTGCTTCCCATCTTCACTGAATTGAACCCTCTTGACAGCGGTGGGGAATTCCCACGTCTTCACACATTCTCCTGTCCGAATGTCCCACAACTTTATTGTGTTGTCTGCCGCTCCGGAGGCGAGAAGCTCCGTATTGGGGGACACGTCCACAGTCCAGATTGCGCCTTGGTGGCCAGTGTATGTTCCTAAGCGCTCCCCGTTGCTGGTGTACCACGCGCAGATGACCTTGTCTTTTGCGACCGAGAAGAGAAGATCGCCGTCCTTGTTGTAAGCGATTTGGTTGAGCGATCGCTCCTGAAGAAGTTTGTCAGTTAGGTTTTGCCCGATGTTGCTCAATCTCAACTTACATGGCCTTGCAAGAGAATGGGCCTCATTATGGAGATTGAAATTTGCTCGAGATGTCCAGTCTGGCGTAGAAAAAGTCTCCTGGGATTCACAGGGTCAAGTAATACCGAGTACTGGTGGCTGCCTTGGGTCGAGGAGTCACTGGCGAAAGATGTGGGCAAATTCAAGCCAAGACTGCGTTGCGCTCGGGGGGATCAAGTGGACATTGCTCGACCGTATTAGTCACGAGTCATGCAGTTTGAGATGGAAAATGTTGCTTGAGTCGGGTCAAAAAAAATTTCCGTGACGGGCGCTCGAAACCATCGTCACAACCTTTACCCGGCCTCCTCGCCGATGGATGTGGTACAGGTGCTAGGAATGCTCTATCCTTGGTCATCTGGAACGATATTTCTACGGAGCTGCGAGCTCTGATATGGCCAGCAGATTATCTAGTGCGACGCATCTCAACGATATATTGACAAGTCGCGTCGCTCTCAAGCTTGCATCGTTCTCCAAAATTCGTCTCCGCGCTCCGACTTCACCCTCTTCACTTCCCTCTCTCATCAGCCTGACCACTCGTCGAGCTGTCTCTCCGGTCAGCTCGACCTGTAGGGGCCTATCTTCGTTCGGGAAGGCAGCTGCTGGTCGGAGGCCGTCTTATTTCCAAGCTATCACCCCGCAAACTCCTCTCTCTTCAGCGGAAGGAGTCACACGAGCAGGACTGCTCCCCTCCTCACTGTCGTTGCGGTCACGCCCCTTCTCCAGAACGGCGGTCAATATGGTGGCTACCAAGATTGATGGCAAGGTGGTTGCCCAGAAGATAAGGGAGCGGCTGGCAGAGGAGATCAAGCAGAAACAGAAGAACAACCCCCGCTACCGGCCTTGCTTGAAGATCATTCAAGTTGGGGACCGACCAGACTCGTCCACCTACGTGCGAATGAAGTTGAAGGCAGCTCAAGAAGCCGGTATTGACTGCGCTCTGGTCCATTTGCCCGAGACCATATCGGAGCCCGAGCTATTGCAGCAAATCATCGACTTCAACAATGACCCTGCTGTGCATGGCATCCTCGTTCAGTTGCCCATCCCCAAGCACCTCTCCGAACATGCAGTCACATCTGCCGTCTTGGATGAGAAGGATGTTGACGGGTTCGGAACCACAAACATTGGCGAGCTTGCGAAGCGAGGCGGGAAGCCATATTTTGTCCCTTGCACCCCGAAAGGCGTTATGGTGTTGTTGCAAGAGAGCGGTGTCGAGCTCAAAGGCAAGAATGCTGTCGTCCTCGGTCGTAGTGACATCGTGGGCAGTCCCGTCAGCTACCTCTTGAAAGACGCCGACGCCACCGTCACGGTCTGCCATTCAAAGACCCAGAATATCAAGGACGTGGTCAAGCAAGCTGATGTCGTGGTTGCTGCCATCGGCCAGCCAGGTTTCGTCAAAGGAGACTGGCTGAAGCCGGGCGCCGTCGTCATCGATGTTGGCACAAATTACATCCCTGATCCGTCCAAGAATTCAGGACAGCGCCTTGTTGGTGATGTTGAGTTTGAGACGGCGGCTGAGGTGGCCTCCCAGATCACTCCGGTTCCAGGTGGTGTTGGCCCCATGACAGTTGCAATGCTCATGCAGAATGTTGTCGACTCGGCTTCAGCCTACTTCGAGAGGTTGAAATCAAGGCACATTACCCCGTTGCCGGTCAAGCTTCAAACACCTGTGCCGTCCGATATTGCAATTTCCCGCTCACAGCATCCAAGGCAGATCACACAAATCGCTGCCGACATCGGCATTGCACCTCACGAGCTAGAGCCATATGGAGCTTACAAAGCCAAAGTGGACCTGTCAGTGCTTTCAAGGCTTGAGCACCGAAAGAACGGCAAGTATATCTTGGTTAGTGGTATTACTCCTACACCTCTGGGCGAAGGCAAGTCGACTACCACGATGGGTCTCACGCAAGCACTGGGCGCACATTTGGGCAGAGTAACCTTTGCCAATGTGCGACAACCAAGTATGGGCCCGACCTTTGGCATCAAAGGTGGTGCCGCCGGTGGTGGCTACAGTCAAGTCATTCCTATGGATGAGTTCAACCTTCATCTGACGGGTGACATCCACGCCATTACTGCTGCGAACAACTTGTTGGCGGCTGCCATCGATACGCGCATGTTCCATGAATCCACACAAAAGGACGGTGCACTCTATAAGAGGTTGGTGCCTAGCAAGAAAGGCAAGCGAGAATTCGCGCCAGTCATGCTCCGAAGACTCAAGAAATTGGGTATCGACAAGACCAACCCCAACGACCTCACCGAAGACGAGATCAGTCGGTTCGCACGCCTCGACATCGACCCTGAGACAATCACATGGCGCAGAGTTCTTGACGTCAATGACAGACACCTGAGGGGCATCACAATCGGCCAAGCGCCCACCGAGAAAGGCCATACCAGAGAGACAGCCTTTGACATCTCGGTGGCTAGTGAGTGCATGGCAATCCTTGCCTTGAGTACGGACCTCAGAGACATGCGGGAGCGTCTTGGCCGCATGGTGATCGGCTCATCCAAAGCAGGAAATCCTGTCACTTGCGACGATATTGGCGCCGGTGGTGCTCTCACCGCACTCATGAGGGATGCTATCAAGCCCAACCTGATGCAGACTTTGGAGGGCACCCCAGTCTTCGTCCACGCCGGGCCCTTCGCAAACATCAGCATTGGCAACAGCTCTGTCTTAGCCGACAAGGTGGCCCTAAAACTGGCGGGTACCGAGCCCGATGAAGACCACGAAGCAAAAGCCGGGTTTGTCGTTACCGAAGCTGGCTTCGATTTCACGATGGGCGGTGAACGATTCTTCAACATCAAATGCCGAGCCTCCGGTCTTGTACCCGATGTTGTTGTTGTCGTTGCTACGATCCGGGCACTAAAGGTCCATGGCGGCGGTCCCGAGATATCGGCTGGAGCCTCACTACCAGAGGCATATCGCACCGAGAATATCGAAATGCTACGCGCCGGGTGCGTCAACCTGAAGAAGCATATTGCCAACGCCAAGTCGTACGGCATTCCTGTTGTCGTGGCTATCAACAAATTCGAAACCGACACTGAAGCCGAACTCAAGGTGATAGAAGAGGAAGCTCTTGCCGCGGGTGCCGAAGCGGCTGTGCCGGCAAACCACTGGGCTGAAGGAGGTGCCGGGGCCGTGGATCTGGCCAAGGCTGTAATTGAAGCCTCATCCAAGCCGAAGGACTTCAAACTCCTCTACGGTCTCGAGGGCAGCGTGCACGAGCGCATCGAGAAGATCGGCAAAGAAATGTATGGCGCGGACAAGGTCGAGTTCAGCGACTTGGCGCAGCAGAAGGTGGACATGTACACTAAACAGGGCTTTGGCAACCTGCCCATTTGCATTGCAAAGACGCAGTACTCGCTGAGCCATGATCCGGCGTTGAAAGGCGCACCCACAGGCTTCACGGTGCCGATTCGGGACGTCAGATTGGCCGTCGGGGCGGGCTATCTGTACGCTTTGGCTGCGGACATTCAGACCATTCCCGGTCTGCCCACAGCGCCGGGATATTTGAATGTGGATGTGGACCCCGAGACCGGGGAGATAGACGGGCTATTCTAAGGGGTGGCGGTGTCATAACGGGGTAACGGTTAATGCATGGCATCTTACGACTTTTCAACAACAGACGACTTCAGAGATACCCTCAACGTTTCAACAGGTAGATAAAATGGGCCCGGCCGGTTCAACCATAGAGACCATCATTGGTCAAGGCAGACCGAAAGCGATACGAGGAGGTACGCCATGTGTTTGTGAGTGATGCTTGTTGGTACCATAGTTAGGACCCTCAGGGGGCTTCGACACGGGTTCAACACGGAAGTTTTCGGATTCTCCATAGTCCATAAGCATCGCATATGTACCTCGCCTTCTCATGACCGACATGCTCGTATCCGACAAACACATCTTCCAACCCTCCGATAGGTCAACGCAGCCCGTTCTGCTCCAGATCCTCCAGAATATCCCCGCCCCACACACGTCCGTTCCTGGCCGGGTCCATGTCCATGTCCTCAGGCCCCGTCAGCCACGCCCGGAATCCAAGACGGCGTAAAAGTATTGCCGACGTCTGTCTCGCAGTCCGGGGTGCAGCAACTAGCGCGAGGGAGAAACTCGGGCGGGGGGGAGCGCACGGGTGCTGGAAGTTCGTGGGCCTGGGGCTGACGTTTTGCTGCCTCTGCATAAGCGCACGCAGGCCATAATTATTGGGACTTGCCTCCCGTGTCGCTGAGAAGACCATCCATCCTCGGAGCGATCTGCGCGAGGAGAGAGAGAGAGAGTGAGGAACCTGCCCGACCCCATCCCTCCCTCCTCTTCTGTGAGGTGCGAGAATCTTCCGGGTCGTGGGAGGACGGACCGCAAGAGTCACGACCAAGCCAGCTCAATGTGCAGAATGCGGGATGCGAGATGAAGGGACGGGGGGAATGCCACACACGATACGCGTCGATTGACCGTCTCTGGACAGCAGGTCGCGCCTCTCGCGCCTGTCTGCTTGCTCTACTCTGTATGGCTCTGCTTTGCTCACATCGGCGTCATATGTCACCCAACGTTGTCTTGTTTACAAGGCTGCAACCCCTTTCCCATAGACGAAGATCACACATTGGACAATACCACGCAAACAGGCCGACGAGCCTTTAACACAACTTGATCAGCCTATGCCATCCAAATGAAGTGGTTAAACCATTGGTTCCCCCAAATTTTCGTGTATCACCTGCTACTTATTCTTAGTGGCTCTTGACCCGTCTCCTCAGCCCCCTCAGATTGAAAGTCGCGACCTTGGCAAGGTAGAAGAACAGAAAAGCCATACCCGTATTGAAGGCGATGTATGCAAACATGAATCCCAGGTCTCTCCACCGCTTGTTGTAGTCCATGTTTCGGGTCAAGAGGTACTGGTCACCCGTGGCGAACCGACAGTACTGGCAATTTGACGGCGCATCCGGGTTCAAGAGGTATCCCATTTCCTGCTGGACAAAAGCGCCGGCGTATTGGATACACGTCTCACCAAGTGGAGGCTGGAAGATGTTGATCTCGCGCTCGGCACAGACGATGTGTGTCCCGTGGATGGCGTTGGAGACGAAGCCGCTCATAAGGTATGTGTATGGCGAGAGGTGGTACATGAAATGCCAGAACTGGGGGAGCTGGCTGAGAGGTTGGAGCACACCGTTGAAGGCGACCACAAAGGACGCGAGCAGCGTGGTCAGGACGGCTGCGGTCTGAGGGTTGGGTGCCAGCGAGGCGACCGCGGTGCCGAATGTAGACAGCCACATCTGCAGCGTCATCAACAAGAGCCACATGTAGAACCCGCGGATGCCATAGCCTGCCGTGCCGTCGGCCCAGCCTCGAGCGAAGTCGATGCCGAAGTACCACGGCAAGAAGAACAGAGTGCCCGCGAGGATGTTCAATGTTGTTTCAGAGACGAGCACAGAGAGAACGAATGCGCTCCAATGGTACAACCCCGAAGCGTTCTCCCGCTCCGTGAACAGCTTGGCCAGTTCGGCGAATTGCGGCTGAAACTGGTTCATCAGAGGCATGCCCAGAATAGCTGACGTGAAACAGGCAAACAACTGGGAAGTCTGTCAGTGTCCAAATCTCATGGCAGATTTTAATGCATGTCGTGTCTTACCTTGTTCTGAAGACTCTGCACCGAGCTGCCTTCCTTGAAGAACGTGAAACCCAGGAAAAGACCCGCAAGTACATTCAACGTAACTTTGCCCATGATGTACCTTGGCGTGCGCCAGTAGTGGAGGAAGAGCCTGGGTTGAACAGTAAGGTACTGAGTCGTCCAAGGCTGAGAGAAAGTCGTCGCAGGTCCGACATTGTGGTGTAAGTGGCCCCGCTTCTTGAAGTGTTCCTGGTGGGCCGGATGAAACTGCTTCTCCAGCTGCTGGATGTCTTTGGAGAGGTCATGGCATTCTGTGCTGTTCTTCCACGCCTCGTCCCAATTACGCGCTGTTAGGCCACCGTTCGTGGAAGATCCAATCACGTCCAAGATGAATTCCGCGGGATTGTGTCCAAGAGGACAACACAAGCCACTTCTCTCCTCGAAGTAACGGAGGACGGTCTGAGAATTTTCGCCAATGTCGCCAAAATACACAGGCACTCCCCCTTTGGCCAGCAAGAGAAGGCGGTCGAATTGCTCGAACAGCACCGACGACGGCTGATGGATGGTGCACAGAATCGTTTGCCCAGAATTCGCAAGTTTGCGCAGCAGCCGGACGATGGACCACGCGGCTAAGGAGTCCAGGCCGCTTGTTGGCTCATCCAAGAAGAGCAATATCTCAGGCTTTGCCACCAATTCGACAGCGATGGTTGTCCGTTTCCTCTGTTCGATGTTGAGGCCGCCACTATCAGGGGTCCCGATGATGGCTTCTGCGAAATCGTCCATCTCCAGCATCTTGATGACTTTCTCCACATAGTTCATTCTTTCAGTGAAAGGTACCTCTTCTGGTTGGCGGAGCTTTGCAGAAAACTGCAGAGCTTCTCTCACGGTGGAAGACGCGAGATGGACATCTTGCTGCTCCACGAAGCCTGTCATTCGGTGGAATGATCTGTCAGGAGGCTCGCCGTTGACGAGGCATTCTCCGCTGGTCTTGCCGCCATGGAGTCGTTTCGCAAGTGCTCTGAGTAATGTCGTTTTGCCCGCGCCAGACTCCCCCATCAGAGCGGTGAGAGACCCAGGTCGTACATAACCGTCAATACCGTTGAGCAATCTCTGCTGGGAGCCGTCGTGTAGTGCAATGTCATAACCGACGCCCTTCCACGTTAGAAGCTTCTGTGTGACAAGGTCTGTATTTGCAGATGCACGTGATGCTGTCCTTGTCAAGACGTCCTCGGCCTTGCAGTTCTCTTCTTCATCCACCGCACCCTTGGCTTGGTGCGGCCCGTGTCCTTTCCGATAGTAGAGGCGATCTCGAGTGTCTTTTGAAGAGGATGTCATGAAATCGGTTGCAACAGCCAGAGCGACCACAAAGCCACAGAGGAACACGCACAAGATGCCCACATTCCTCCACACGTGAGAGTTGCGATAGTCGAAGGACGCCTCAATATATACGTCCCCGCTAACAGATAGCTGCCCCGGCCTTGACCCTGTTACGGCGCAGACCTGAGTTCCAGCAGAGGCATTCCTGTACTCAGGCCCTGAAGGGACAACGCTATCGCAGGCAGCCAAAGTGTCGTGGAATTCGTTGGCGACCAGAGCTTCGAAAGCATAGGATAGTGGGTTGATGTATACGATCCATTTGAACCACGGATGCATGCTGGGCTTCGGTATCAGATATCCAGTGTATATGGAATAGGCCAGGACCGAAATGCCAGCCACTCCTATGGCAGATTCTGGGCTGTTGGTAAGCGCGGCCAGTGTTCGAAAGTAGGCACTCATGACAAGGGTGGCGAGATATGTAACCAGCCACAAGGTGAAAAAGGCGCTCGGCGTCTGCTTCAAACCAACCAAGAAGTAAAGAACAATGTCAAACACTGTCACATTCACAATCTTGTAGGGGTACTCGATCACCAGGCTCGCGAGGGCATCCAGGAACGGATGATACATGGCGTAGGTGTATTGTCGCCGTATGACGGGTCTCTGGGAGTAGAACATTGCGATCTCGCCCATGGTCTGGAGAGAGTTGAACAGGATTGCAAAGAACAAGGCGCCTCCTTTGGAGAAGAATCCCGAGGTTGAGTCGGTCACGTTGTAAAACAGGCTGCCCATGATAAGGGACATGTAGATGGATGAAAAGGCCGTGGCTCCCAAGAAAGCCTTGTCGCCAATGAACCGTCGATAGGCTCGTTTGAGATTGGCGCTGAATTGAGTTGGCAGGTCGACGGCGTAAACGCTGCTTATTCTTTGCCGCTTAGATTTGATGGCCGAGTGATAGGCTTCGTAATTGGCAAACGCCGCGTCAGAATGGCTGAATTCTCGGTGATAGTCTTGGATGTCTGCTCTCAGCTTCGAGTAGTCAGTGCTGCTTTTCCACAGCCTCACAAAATCCTCGGGAGACCTTGGCACGCGATCTTCCCATCCGGGTTTGGCCCGTCGTGCTGTTGGGTCGGTGATGGCTATGAGGAAGTCCGCCGTTGTCTGGTGCGGACGACACTCAAAACCGATAGCTTCAAAGTAGCGCTTTGAATCCGGCAGCGTTCCAAAGAAGATTTGTTCGCCCAGGTATAGCACTGTCACCTTGTCAAACTGGTCTGTTAGACTCTCACCCGCTTGGTAGAGAGCAACAACAGCCGTCTGCTGAAAACACTTTGTCATGCCTCGAAGAGTGGTGATGAATTCCAAAGAGGTTGAAGAGTCAAGCCCGTGGGTGGGATTATCCCACATGGTAACCGAGGCGCGCGTTGCGAGCTGCAATTGATTAGATACCAATCACGTAATGATGGGAGAGACTAACACCCTCCGCGAGCGTTACACGCCTTCGCTCCCCTCCGCTGATACCTTGGACATATTCGTTGCCGACTTTGGTTTTGAGAGTATGCTGAATTCCCAGTAGCCTGGAGTACAAGCTCGTCATATCACGAACGGCTTGAGCTGTTGACTGTCCTGCGACCTTGGTTCTCGGTGTCTTTATGTCGGAGGCAAAATCTAGAGTCGGGCCGGTGAGAAGATGAGGGAAGTGAACGTCGACTGCGTTTATTGTTAGCAGAGTGATCAAGTCGCGAAGCTGAAAAGAGTACCGTCAGGGACATATATTGAATCCCCTTTGAAGCGTTTCTTGAAATCTCGGGCATCGACCCCATTGTACTTGATTTCCCCGGTGATACGCAAGCCGCCCTGTGCCTGGCCGCTCAAGGCTCTGAGTAGCACACTGGACACATTACCTGGGCGGCCCAAAACCAGTAGCATCTCACCACTTCTGACTATTCCATCAATGCCACGCAGTAAGGGAGTCTCTGGTTGTCGTCTCTTCGAGAAGAGACGTTGTGCAGCTTCTGCCGGTCGTCGCAGGACGGCAGCAAGTGTCGGCTGAATCCCAAAGTCTGCCCCTGATTGAAGCGCAGCAAGATTCACGAACGCGATTGATGTGCATGACGACTTGTCTGGGAGCTTCCGGCTTTGGACTAGCTGCGCCAACGCATGAAGCTCTTTTTCGACACACTCGGACGGCACAGTGTCTTGAGTTGCAGATGAAGAGGTTCTCGCCTCTCCCGGAGCGCTGTATGATTCCTTCTCTCGGGCCGCATCGTCATACGGACAGCCCGACGTGTCAACAAGGTCCCTCATAGGAGGCGGATCTCTTCGCTCATGTGAAGACGTATCGATTCCTGCGTCTTTGCTTGTGCTGTTCTCGAGACTAGGCCCGCGGCTGTCGCTGTTGAGACAATTCATTCAGGGTCGAGTGTTAATCAAGGTATGAATCTAAGAGAATTGGCGGAAAAGAGCCAGGGACAGGACCAGACAAGACAACTCTCGAGGGAACAGAAGAGCGGTTTCTGATATAGTCAATTGGAGGTCTCGACACAGGGTGCCAGAGTCCACACTGATGAGCGACATTGTGTGCGGAATGTCGCTTTCCTTGAAAGCATAAAGGGTTGCATCAGTGCTACGGGGCCGAACGGCACCCGAGTTCTGGACCCGGTGCGCACCGAGCATAGCTGCCTGCAGAGAATGCTCCAATGATGGGATGAAGCAGGTAGTGTGGTTGCCATCGGACTGGGTGGTGAAATGAAAATATGCTGAGGCATCGTAAGAGAATCAGAAGACAATCTGCGTTTGCAGTTTAGTCTCCGCAGGCGTATCAATACCGTATCTCGGCGGTTTGGATTCCGTGCTAACTGTATTAATGCCAGATCCGGCCACTCAACAGCATTATAACTTTCCACACAACTCCACCAGTTACCGTAAAATCGACAAAGTCGTTCACAATCACCTGAGGTTCTTGATCGCCTTTATCTTCAAGAGATCAGAGTGAAGTGAAATACAAGCAAATTTCGAGTGAGATTAGATTTGGCCGAGAGCCAGCGCCACACTTTATTTGCTTCTAGCTACTATCTTGGCCTGGCCGGCCATCATTCAGCAGTTCGTTACTACTTTGCTTCAGAATTGACTGTGAAAGAGAGGCTCACCGAGCGTCGTAGGAGAACTGAACACAGGCTGTGATTTTCTCCAGCATCCGACCGTGGCCAGCCGTCAATTGGCGCTTGGGCAACTGCAGTGTTGAGCAACTCGGACAGTGTTGATTACCCCCGTGGCTTACTGGAGATGCAAATTGAGGAAGTTGACTCACAGACTGGTGTGGCAATAATGAGTCTCATCTTCCCAGTGTGCATGCGTATTGAGTGTCAACACTTTGTGAAATCTGTCTCCTGGCTCAGTCGCTGGTGTTATGGGCTTGGGCTGTCGCTCTCAGTCGGACCAACCGTCAATCTCCGCAAAACTTCTCCGCATCACATGAATCGACCCGGCGTCGAGAATCCTTCGTAAATCATCTGCAGCTCGGCACCATAGAGGGCACTGTGGCATTGTGATCTCAGTCTTGATATTTCCCGGGCTCCGCCAGCGCCACGCTCGAAAAATGGGGATATCACCCTTCAAGATCGACATACCCAACCGTGAAGTCGACCGGCTAAGAAGGAAGCTGCAAGACACGAGGCTACCAAAAGAACCGATCGTTCCCGAGGCAGGCAGCGATTATGGTGCGCCGTCTCGTGAAGAGCTTCGCTTCATTTCTGACCTTGTACATTCCGTATAGGTCCTCCTATAGATTGGTTTCATCGCCTCTATAACGCATGGCTCCATGACTTCGACTGGTCCTCTGTTCAGACGCACCTTAACCGACATGACCACTTCGTTGCCGACATTGAAGACGAGACTTTCACCCTCAAGGTTCATTTCACACACACCAAATCTTCCAGAGACGATGCCATCCCGCTCATTCTCATCCACGGCTGGCCGGGCTCCTTCCACGAGTTTGACCGCGTGGTTGACGCTTTCGCCAATCCACAGGCCCCATCGCACCGCGCATTCCACGTCGTCGTCCCCAGTTTGCCAGGCTTCTGCTGGTCTTCCCCGCCTCCACGACGAGGTTGGACCATGCAAGATACCGCTCGAGTGTTCAACAAACTCATGAAGCAGCTCGGATATGACAGCTACGTGGTCCAGGCGGGGGACTGGGGCTCATTCGTTGCTCGCGAACTGGGCGCCAAGTTCGAAGAATGCAAAGCTGTGCATTTCAACTTCTGCCCCGTCGAGTTAGACGAGAGTATCACCGACTTGACGCCGCGGGAGAAGGCCATCAAGAAGAGGCAGCACGATTGGCTGGATAACCACCTGGGCTATGCAGTCGTCATGCGCACCCGTCCACAGACCATCGGCGTCGCCCTCACTGACAACCCAGTCGGCATTCTTGCGTGGGTCGGCGAGAAATACATCGAAGCCGTTCACCCGTCAAAGATCGATCCACCAGATCCAGCCTGGGACCGAGCAATTCTTACGACGTGCAGCTTATACTACTTCACGGACTGTATCATGTCTTCCTCGTTGCCATACTTTGAGGGCGTGAAGCACTCTGATTTCGGGAATTTCTTCCTCAAGAAGGAGAATTATGTCAGCGTCCCGATGGCGTATACAAGCTTCCTGTATGATACGAGGCCCGGGACTGAGAGGAGTGTGAAACAGACGGGAAACTTGGTATATTATAATGGTAAGTCCTTGGTGGCAGATTGATGACACGGTGCTTTCAGCTGACTTTACGCAGAATGGGATTATGGCGGCCATTTTGCAGCGCTCGAACAGCCCGAGGTCATTCTTCGGGACTGCAGGAAGTTTTTCGGGCAGTGGTTCAAGACCTGATGCCGGGTCTGATGGTAGGTGGATCATTCGATTGACAAGGGACCCCCTCTGGCCGAGCCTCGATTCTTCGGACATTAGATAACACCCTGTTGGATGGAGATGGTGGCACAGATGGTCGGATAAGACGCTGAGTGAAATAGACATTGCACGCTCTGGGCGTCTTCGGCTGGATATCCCCCCTCTTCCAAGAAACGGAGCACACATTCGACGCCACGTCCGCCATGTACTTAAGTAGCTCCCCCGGACGCGCCAACTCCTTCAGAAGTCGGCGTTGCATCCATCACCATCCAATGCTGGCTCCCCTGCGCTCCAGTCCAACCCCTGAACTCTGAGAAAGGCGACCTCTGCACCTCATATCGTCTTCCTCAACGCCCGAATTGCTGACAGGTTTCCCGGTGGCCTCTGGGCGACCCCCCTGAAACGATCACCGACGTCACGCCAAGGCGGCTCCGGGAGCTGCCACTTGTACGACGCTTGCATCGATTTCAAACTCATCTCTCGCACTTTCTTCTCTTTCTCCATTTACATTTCGATGCTATCCACCTCGAGCATGCAACATATTTGGCATGCCGCAGGGGGGACAGAGTCCACTAGACATGCAAAATCGCAGTGAGTGGAGCTCGGCGCTGTCAGCGACATGGCCGGCCTACGACGACGGCTCCCTAGCATTCCTGATCCGGGAGCTCAGGGCCCTATTCTCCAAACGACGATTTGGCCGTAACCGATGCTTCTCTCGCAGATTGACCAACCAGTAGCATCCGCCTAAGTACGAAAGAATGCAGTCGACACCGAGCTCGCCGAACTCAATACCCCGACTCCTTTCACCTTCTTGGCCGCCGAAGCGATGCCTTTTTCCCGAAGAGGAATCTATCACTTGCCACCTGTACCGCAGCATATTACAGATACGACGCGTCCTTAGGTAAGAATGCAGCTTAAGTATTCTCCCGCTGCCATGCCCGCGTTTATTGGTTGTGGCTGGCCCCCTCTCCTCGCGCGCCATCGAACGTTGGTGAACAGCATCTCCGCTGATAAGGAGCAACATTTTCTTCGTTTGTTGTGGTCGGGCAGTACCTAGATACAAGAACTTTGTCAGCGAGCATTGTTGGTCGTCCCGAAACCGAGTCTCCCTGCGCCCATCAAATCGATCCGAGGTACTTGGTACCACGACGGCTCTTTGCCGGGTGCAAGAGCGATCTTTGCACGGGGGCTTCTTCTGACCAAGTCCCGCTGTCTGCGGGAGACAATTTCTGGGTAACACTGAACAGATGGCATCAACTACAGCTACCTTCCAGTTTGTGGATTCGCATCCAGCCCGTGGGAGCGAGCATGACCAAGAGCTGCTTAGGGCCGAAGCTCGCTCTCATGCCGCCAAAGTCTCACATGCGAGGAGGGCAAGACAAGGTGATCAACATGACGACGAGAGCTCAGTCTCATCTGTCCCACAATCAGTCCCAGTGCCGACCATTCCCTCGTCGATAAGCAGTGCCAGACTAACCACGTCGACCACACCTCCTTCTAAGAGTGTCCCAAAGGCCTTGCCGGGGCGTCCTGTCCCACCCTGGCAAAAGTTCAATCAGAAGGATGTACCGTTCAACAGGTTCCGTGTTGGCGCATATCAGCCGGCGAGAAAAGCAGCGAAACAAACCGAGGTGCCACCCGAGGACCGTGAAAAACAGCGCGACGTACAAGACACGGCGCATGAGCTCGTTGTTCGGTCCTTCGTTCCCACACTGCGAGGGAACTCGGACCCTTTCAATTCGACCGTTGTCCATCTCAGTCCGGTTGAGCATGTACTGCTGCAACAGGCTCGCGACCAGTTGATCTGGTCCGTTTGGCCCTCGGAGATAGCAATTCGTCACAACAAAGATGCCATTGCCCATAGCTCCTGGAAGATCGTCCCTCCTACCTTGCACGACGAGGCTGCAAATTACGCCCTTGTAGCCCAGTCATATTACAGCCGTGCAACTCGGCAGCGAGCGGCAGGACTACCACCCGATAGAGGGTTGGTCAAGGCGGAGAAATACAAATTCCAGGCCCTGAGAGGTCTCCAAGAGCAACTGGAATTGAATCGCCAATCTCCAGGAGACCGCCAGAGGCTGAGGGGCATGTTCCTGGCCTGTTGTTGGCTTGCCGGCAGCGAATTGCTCTGCCACAACTGGGACGCGGCGGAGCTGCACTACAAGGCGATGCGACAGATGGTCGACTTGAGTGGTGGCTGGAGTGCCTTCTCGCGCATGGAGAGGGAGATCCTGGTCACTGCGGCGTGTTTCATGGCCACTGGTAAGCGCTCTCGACCGGTGATCGAAATCGACGACTTCGATCCGGGATATTGGCAGACGTACAAGGCATCGAAACCTCTTCCGCCGGACGGCTTGGATCTGGACATTCGCCAAGAAGACCTTACTTCATCAACGCCGGCGCTGACCACTGTGCCCCCCCGACTCAGGAAATTCTTCGACGAGTTCAGAGAACTCCTTGCTGTCGAAGAGATCAAGCTGCAGCACAGGTCCTCCAGAAAGCCTAGCGCCGTCCAAATGTTCCGCTGGTCTCACGCTCGAAGAATCGCGGTCCGGGGCCGAGGCCTCCACTATTGGTGTGACTTACTTGACGAGGCAAAGGCCAACGGCGCACCCATCATCGTGCCGATCGGCACGCCTTTGGCAGTCACATTCGACTTTGCGCTCTGCATCGCGACACGTTGCTTCGACCGGTGTATCTTCGACGACCATTACCTGCCTGGTGGCGTGTACGCGGAAAGCAAGCGTTATCACATGGAACTGTTGAGCGTCATGCAGCCACTTCGGCCTGTCGCCGGTGACTTCTCGCTCGTCCCGGACGAACATACCTTTGACGTCCTCTGGATCTATTCCATCGGCGCGTATGTCGAAGATGTATTCATGCGACCGGAGTTGGAGAGCAAAAGCCCCATGTTGGGCCCGCCCCTTCCTGAATTTGCGAAACGGTTTTTCAGTACTCGATTCAGCTATCTCGCCGCGGCGAACCTACAATTTACCAAGTTCGAGGACATTTCCCGGTTTTTGCGCGAGAATTACCTATATTGTCCGCGTCTGCAGGATCAGAGTCTGCGGAAATTGGTGAGTTTCAGTACGGATGAACAATTGACGCTGGAGGAGGTGCTCAGGGGGCCATAGGAGGAGGGCAAACTCGCCGTCTGGGCCTGACAGGTTAATGGTCGGGTATCTGAGAGAAGAACGGTCCCTCGTAGGGCGTCGGGTGTGGTATGGTAGAATCCTGTCCATAACGAATCTCCATGATATGTTCCCACTCTTCCCTACTGCAGTATATAATTCGGTAATGAAGCAGCGGTCGTACTGTACGTGGGTGTTTGGGAGTTGGCTGGTCACGTGTCGTAATATCCCACGGGCAGTGACGTCATAGGCAATCTGCGAGCACGACGACATCGGCGCAATTAAATCTCAAGCAGCGCTGAGGCTGATCATTTTCTTTCCGTGATAAACTCGCAGCAGCCTGCTATTATACAGGACAGCACGTGGACTTGATCTCGGTCTCTATCGCGACCTCTGCTGCCCATTGGGACCGCAGTCGATCAGCCCGAGGCCAAATCAGCACCATGCGACACAGGTGACAATCGATAATGCGCGCGCTATGAGCATTTGTTCTTCACCGCTCAGGCTTCCGGGCTTGAACTGGAGCTCACCCTCGTTCCTGTCCCTGTCGCTGATCCCCAAGTGCTCGTCTTCCCGGCGATCAGGGGTGCGAGCGCAAGTGCAAGTGCCACCTCAAGTCCAGCGGCCTCACGCCCGTTTCTTATCGTCGACCAAGGTTGAAGGCCCCCGACAGGTGCGAGTGGATGTACGACGGCCTTCCATCACGAAGACCGCTTCGCGATCAAGGTCATCAACGCTATCATGGAGCCGCGCAATATCCGCGCAGAGACTCGCCACAGACCAGGACACCCGCCTGGTGGATTCGGCGCTCGACACCAAGAACGGCAAGATCACATGTGTCTACTTCGACAAGTCCGGCCGCGTGGACAGCCAGCACAAAGAGAAACCCCTCCAGCTGACAAAGGCGGAGATCGCGGCCCAGTTCGAGCTTCGCCACCGTGACCTCCGAGACATCGACCTGCGGAGCGAGGGCGTCACGCGTATCCTTGTCCGTCCGTCGACCATCCTGCTGCAGTTCTTCCAACTCTGCATGATTGTCCAGGCCGACGAAGCACTCCTCATCAACAACGCTGCCACTGCTGCTGCTTCGGTAGAGACGCATGCAGATCCCAACGAAGATGACGACGACGACGCCGCCGCCGCCGCCGCGACCGACAAGGAAGTCGACTCTGAGCTGGAACAGGCTGAAGCCCGCCACCAGCAGCGGCAGTTCTACAACGACTTCGAGCTGCGCATGTCGGCCCCGACGGCCGAAACGGCCGACATCCCGGAACTGCCGTACGAGCTGCGCGCCGTCGAGGCCGCGCTCGTGGCCGTCCTCTCCTCACTGCGCGGGGACTTTGTCACCGCACGCCAGAAGGCCGAGGACGCGGCGCGCAGCCTGCGCCTCGACTCGGGCGCCGGCTCGATCGGGCTGGACCGCGTCTTCGAGCGGACCCAGGCACTCTCCAAGATCGAGCAGAAGGCCCGCCTGGTGCGCGACACGATCCGCGACGTGCTCGACGCCGACGACGACCTCGCCGGCATGTACCTGACCGACCGGCTGGCGGGGAAGCCGCACGACGTCGCCGACCACCAGGAGGCCGAGTACATGCTGGAGGCGTACCACAAGGCCGCGGACACGCTGGTCGAGGCGGCGCAGGCGGTCATCGACGTGCTGCGCAAGAAGGAGAACACGTTCCGCTCGTCCCTGGCCGTGCAGCGCAACCAGATCATGTTCCTCGAGGCCAGGATCGCCATCCACACCCTCGGCCTGGCCGCCGGCACCCTGGTCGCCGGCCTGTTCGGCATGAACCTGGTCAACTACCTCGAGGAGGCGCCGTACGGCTTCTTCTACATCACCGGCACATGCGTCGTGCTGAGCTCGCTGTTCTCCATGTACGGCATGCGGAGTTATTGGCGGATCCAGAGTCTCAAGGGCATCCAGCGGTCGAGGCCGGGTGGGCATGAGCGTGCGCGTGCGCGGTGGCGGCGGTGGCGGTGATGATCTGGGTCCCCTTGCCCTTGCTAGAGAGTGAGATGCGAGTATCAGGGAGGATTTCGTTTCCTGCTCGAGGGATCAGGATGTCGTCGAGTCCTCGTAGTTCTTGTCGATTGTCGATTTTGAGGCCCAATGTTGGCATACGCTACAATAGGCGGCGGGTTAAGAGGAGTCATATGCAACATATGTGTACAAATGTATTTCCATTCAAGCTCCGAGGCACCCGCGCTTTTAACGGCCTGTCTGTCATGACAACCTTCTTCGGTGGGTGCTTATACATACGAGACAAAAGTCCTTCCCAGGCGCTATCTCCCAGCTCCCAGCTCCTAGCTACCACGAGGGACCTACCGCAAAGCGCGCCAAACCCGACTCGCCCAGTAACGCTGAGTTGAAGCACACAAAGATATACCCGGCCCGCCATCCTTGACATCACAGCACGTACTTTTCTCCAACGCGGACTCGCAGTCAGGTCCGGGAGGTTAGCTTGCCGGCAATCTGGCTGTCCTGCCATGTGCAGCTAATTAATTAGCTGGACGGGCTGAACCCCATAGAGTGATATACTCACGTTTCTGATCGGCTTCTGCACGGACACTTTCGATGGATGTCTCCCGACAGGACGTCCGTTGTTCAAGTCTCGAGCCCCATCACCCAAGTTCAGTCGATGATAACTCCCACGGCCTCACCTTGGGCAAGCAGGAATTGCGCCGGAAGGCATTTCGAGCAGAAACCCTCCATAGGACGCACAATGAACACTTCCTCTGCTCTCTTCTGCTGGCAGACAGCCAAGACGGCCAATCGAGCGGCCCAATTCCCATGGGCTCGCACGATCCCAACGTTCTCGGGCGGATCTAGCACCTCTTCCCAGCAATCAATCGAAGTCGTGTTTCCGTCTCCCGCGCCGCCACATACACATGGAAAGTCCCATGTTAGCACGCCGTTGCCGTCGCCTAATGCCAAAACATCTAGGTCGGCAACCCATTTCCCCCAGTCATGCACAGACACAACGCATTCGACCAGGAAGATTCTCTCGTCGATCGTTCTTCGATTCTTCTCGTCGAACGGTCTCCTCCAATTGGTGAAGGACAGATGCAACGACGTCCCTTGAAAGTTGTTTTGTCTTTTGTGGTCGTAGGTGAGGTGCGGAACAACGCGTAGGTCATAGCCCAACGTTCTGATCTGCAAGGGTGACTGGGGCAGCACCATCAGAGATATCCCCGGCATTCCCACATTCCCGGTCAGCCTGCGCACCTGGCCATCACATGCCTTGAAATCGAGAGGATCGGATAGTAATTGCGCAGCAACGAAAATCGAATTTCCAAACGAAACAGCAATGATATTTTGACAATCAGAGGCGGCAATGTGATAACCAGCCTCGAATGTGACAATGCAAGCAAAGGTTCGGGAAAGCGATGGCTTTCCGTAATTCCAACGATCGGTCCCCTCCATTCTAGTCACAACCTCCCAGACCGGCTCAGCCGGACGTTGATCGCCCTCGTCCCAATCTGTTTTGGATTTCGCTTCGTCAAACCACTTGACCATGTTAAGTGGCAAAGAAGCGACTCGCAAGGGTATGCTGGACCCCTTGAAAGACGAAAATGTCTCTTCAGCAACAGCAAGTGCTGTCAACGCGGTGAGGTGACCTTTGCGCAAGCGCCGGTTGTTCAGAAAAGGAATGTTGGCAAAATAAGATCTCGTATTTGCCAAGATTCCAAAGCGGTCTGGTCTCGGGTTCTCATAGTCATCGAGATATCTAATGAGCGACTCAGAGTCGATTTCCCCCCCGTCAAGCAACATGGTAGCCTCTTCAACGTCAAGCTGTGAATTTGTGACTTGATCGGCAGCTCTCTGAACTTCTGAAGTCTTCGAGTTGCCAACGATAATATCCGATTGTTCTGTTTGCACCTGGACGAACAATGCAAAGGCATCGAGGTTCCCATGACAGTACGTGAACTTAACTTCGTGGAAGGCCTTCGAAGCTTCAAAGCAGGGAAAAGCGCATCTGCATTCCGCCTGTGAGGGACAACATTGGGCTGCGGGTATTGATCCTGGGATCGAATGGCTGTGAAGCATCAACGGAGGATTCCGCCATGTGAAACTTGAGCGATCTTTCGACTCTTGGTCATCTGTGGGAAACGGCGCAAGGGGCTCAATTATGTCTCTAGAAGTAACCCAAAGACACTGCTCTCCTTGGGCAAGCACTTCGGCGCGTCGATTCAGGATTGATGCGTCATGGACCTGGCTTGCCCCTACCTCTCCTGTCTGACAAGGTTCACGACAAGCAGTCGCGGCTGAAATGGAATCGCAGGAACTCTTGCGATCACTGCAGAGGCACATTGGTCGCGCTCCTGCTTGGGAAAAGAGCCAGCGTTGGTGCGTATCTTCCCATTTTATAGATCCATCGAGTGAACGTTTGAGGGATGGTCTCCGATGTGGTAGTGCTGTAGCGATTTCATAGTAATAGGAATTGCCTCGGGTCTCCCGATATCGTATGACATATTGGGCTGCTGGGATGTTCATAGACCGCGCAACGGACCTGAGATAGACGATGCCGCTCTCGAAGCCAGGCTGCCTCGATAAAGCTTGCAGAACAGGAGGATTGAGGAGGCCGAAGAAGCGATCAGGCTGAACCTTTCGGAACCCGAGAAAATCTTTAGCCCGTCGTCGACCCCAAGCGACGAGCTCAGAGCAATGTGCAACATTCTCGTCGTTGAAGTTCATGAACTTCTGACTTGCACTTGCCAGGACCCCTAGCCAAGCTCGATGTCCCAGAAGCGTCTCGGTCAAAGAACAGTCGTTGGAAGAGTTGTCGACACGGTTCAATCTCACCAACCACCTAGCAGCTGCAACCTCCCCAGCTTTGGGTACATCCCACGCCGAGAAAAGACTCCCAAGGGCCACTACCAAGAGCTCGTCCATAGAGATCCGGTTCGTCCCGTTGGTTGAGTCGACCCTTGTATCGCGCTCGTAAAAGCGGTATTGTGACAAGGTTAAAGACCAGTGCATTCCCATATTCTCAGCTTTAGTCGCATTCTGCAGACCGACGGTGATGATCCCTCCATCTTGCACGAGGGGATCGTGGAACTTCTCGACCTTCGTGGGGCTTCCTAGCACGGTGAGGTCTGGGTAGATGTGCCATGACGATAGAGCCAGAAGCACCGATCCATTAGATGCTTCTTGTGGTTTGCCTTGTACCAGGTTCTCCATGCCAATGAGTGCATGACGCCATGCGTCGATGACATTTTGGTAGGTGGTTTGACCATCGCCAACGTTGAGACAAATGTTCTTGACGATGAGCATCAACTTTGTCTTTGCAGCTTTCTTCACCTCATCGGCGCTTTGTAACCAAGAACGGGCGCTGTCGTCCCATTTGGCAAGCTCTTCTCTTGAGATGTCCTGCCGTGCAGCCATACAGGCCGAGAGAAATTGCGGTTCATCGTCGATGGAGTTGCCGACCTCAGTCTGGCGGGCCTTTACCAGCTCGGCCCATATTGACGTTGCTTTCTCCGCGTCCCAAGCTCGCGCGAGCATACAGGCCAAAAGGTGCATTGAGAGGGCGGCATGTGTACCAACACTAAGCTGGCCGGATGTAGCCGCGGCCCATAAGGACGTCCCGTCAATGCCAACAAAATCTGCAAAGGGGCCATGTTCTTGCGATCCCTTCGGGTTAACGCCCGGTTGGCTGGCTATTTCCGAAGCTCGTGTACCATAGGCTTCGAGTAAAGCGGGGGTGGGAGGCACGAGAGACTCGAAAAGTGCAGCAAGCTTGCGGGCGGTTTTGTGAACCTTGCCCTGTTCTGCATCGTCGCGCCTTCGCAACGACAGACTGTTGCCAATTGCACGGAATTCTTTGGGAGCCTCGAATTTGAACAAGGTGAAGTCGAAGTTCAGGTTCGCTAACGCGAGAGTGTTCTCGTTGTTGACGCTGAAGAGGGAATTTGCAAGACGTCCGAACGCAGACATGTCTTTCAGACCCCGGAAGGGAGCCGTGGGCAATTCGAAAGCCGTTCTAGTAGGAGTAGGACGAGACTTCGTTCTTGTGCAATCTGTATCTCAGTGAGATAGACTTGGGACAATAATCCTACATAGAACAGAAGCTCCTTGATGAGAGTTAGTCGCGGTCTAAGCCTCAATCGAGACAGCCTGCGAGACAGCCTGCGAGACCGCCTTGGCTGCGCCGTGCTGTGTAGTCGTCACACCGAATCGCTACGCCCCATTCGTTCTTCCCTGGCGAGGTGCAGCTGCATGCATAAGGCTCTGCAGCATTGGGCTTCGAGTCCGCGCAGGCTCAGCATCCCGACAGCCTTCCATATGCGATGGAGGCTCAGAGGGGAGCACGATGCAGAAAGACCCATGGCAGTGAGCATTGCTCCAAGAAACAGCATCCTACCCAAAAACGCAGAATCAATTCATCCACAAAACAGAAGGTAAAATCTCGCATTCAGCGGCATTCATTTCTAGATCGAACCCACCCGCGGACGATCCTCTGAATGATTATCTCTTAGAAATAGCCATCGAAAAGGATGGAGACAGGCAAGATGATGAAGATGACGAAAAGGCCCAAGGGTATTAAGAAGCCAGGAGCGACTGTACTCCAACACTCTGTACTAAAAGTTTAAATACACCATTTGACGCTAAGATGCGTTAAAGGTAATGAGGTAAATTTGATAATTACCTAAACTATTGGAAATTTTCCTATCTTTAGCTGTATTTAACTTGTTGCAGCTCACTATAGTGAGCTCAGCGGAAGAGCCAGTCGAAAGCGACGACCCCGAGTCCTCATCAAGGGTGAGATAGCTAAGGGGACCGGGGAAGTGAAATTGGAACGGGCTTTTAATTAGTTGAGTGCCAGTGGTGTTTAACGCCTGCTCGTAGTCGAGACAAGCCTCACGATCGGGGCAGCAGAGGCTGCCGGAATCCGGCGTCAGATGTTGGGAATTTGGCACCTTATACAGTTCAGAGACCCCGAGAGAAGCGGGCACAGGGTCACAACGTTGTCAGAGGAATTCTGGAACAGACGCCTCCATGACAGAGCAGTAGGGCCCTGCAGAGGTAGTCTTTGCTTCCCAGCTAACATCTGCAGACCCCTTCTCGTCGATGTTGTGTCCTACAATTGGCTGCGGAAATGGAAGAATGTTTCTTGCCGCAAGCGAATGCTCAAACTGTATGCCTCGATCCGCCCTCTGTCGTACAACTTTGCTAACCGTGGATCATTCCCGTGCGCAAATTAGCGCTCCTGACCATTGCTCGTGTCTAAAATGCATTTCCTCCCGGTGTAGCCCCTCTCTATCGTGACCCTGTTCGTTACGGCTTTGGTACATGTAGAGTTCTGCTCGTCATCAAACAGCCATTGATGAAAAATATCACTGCTACAGGATGGAATTCCAACGCGGTCCCCGTAAACCAGGTGCCCAAAGGGAGAGAGTCGTGTATCAGTCCCAGAAAGGTGAAGGTGGCCATGATGCTCGAAGTCGTCAAGCAAGCAAATGGTATCGGGGTTCCCTCGAAATACTTGGACTTTCCGGATTCGTCCTTTGGTAGCATTGCAACGGTTACGTTGAATCGTGCTAATCTTGTCAATCCACAGAGCACGTAGAAACTCAAGAATATCTGGTCGACAGAGGTGCGAAAGCCAATTGCAAAGCCGGCGGCTGCGGTAGCCACACCGAACGTCACCTGGAATTCACCTGTCAGAGCCCAGTTTTATCATGCATGGACGTTTCGCGTAGCGTACTAAATCAGCCAGCGAGTCCAGCTCTTGACCCATCAGAGAGGACTTTTTTCTCCATCGAGCAACTTTGCCATCGAAGAAATCGAAGAAGAGGCCAAAGGGCATCAGGGCGAATGCCAGCCATAGATTCGAAAGGTTGCCAGCGTCAGACAGACAGTATCGCATCGAAGACAGGACAGACATGACTGCGGCCGGATGTCAATGGTGATTCTAGTTAGCAGCTCTGCGAGACGTACATCCGCAGAATCCTGGGTGATATTAGCAATCGCCTTCTGTTGCTCAACACCTGAGCGACTTACCATTGAGCTCGGTGATCAGGTCGGCGAGATGTAGCGCCCTGTACAATATTCAGCTCCTGTCTGACTGTATGTCAGACCTGTCTCTACTGTACCTGATCAGGCTAAAGTGCCCCGCGTCTTGCGAGAGCAGCATTGCCTGCTTCGACTGAGTCTTGTCCTGGGGTTGGACCGCAGTCTCTTTTTGGCCCGCATTGGTGCCCGCATTGGTTGTGCCCGCGCGCCGCGACATATTTGCGATCAATGAGATGAAGGAGGCCAGAGGTAGTCGGGGAGTGATTTATGGAAGACTCGCGAGGAGGTAATATGAGAAGAGGAAGGATGCAGATGCAGGAGGATATGTCCCAAGTGTAGGCTACGTCCTCGTAGGTTTGCGAAAACAAGGCGCAATCAATTGCGGTGGACCGCTGCAATGTGTGACAGCAACTTGGTGAGGAGGCCGGCCTGTTTGCCATGTGTCGTCATCACGCAGCTTCCGTCACAGCCACCGACGAGTAACAGCCACCACAGCCACCTGACAGCCACCTGACAGCCACCTGGGTGACGGCTTCCGTCACAAATGAACGACCGTGGGGGTCACGTGTTATGGCAGGGAGGGTGAGCGTGAGTGTCTGGGATTTTGGAGATAGACCAGTCCCGGTCCCTGTGCAAGTGCAAGAGCGGCCTAGCTTCTACATATCCATCCCCGCCGTAAGACACCGAGCCAGTACAGATCCATCTGAGCACATTTTCATGATGGGTATCCCTCCCGAAACGCCAGTGCATGTACCCTGCAGAGTCAAGGCCAGTCAAGAGTGAAGACAAGAGGCTTTTGCAATTCAACCTCTGCCCCGACCTCTCGAGCCGAATCCGCCGCCCCTCGAGCCGCCGCCTCGTCCGCTCGAGAAACCTCCACGGCCTCCACCTCTAGGACCACCCCGGCCACCACCAAAGGAACCTCCGCCAAACGACCCTCCTCGGCCTCGGGGTGCTCCTCTGCCTGGAAAGCCTCGTCCTCGGGGGGCACCTCTTCCACCTCTCATGCCTCCTCGCGCACCGGCGGGTTTCTTCACTCTTGCGGCGCCTTCCAGAATGTGAGCCTCAATCTACGTGTCCCCGTTGGGCGGCAACTTACCTGGCGGTGGTTTGGGTTTGGGGAGGAACCTGCGACGTTCTCAGCATTATATTCCTTTCCCACTGCATCGTAGATCTTACTTCTCCAAAGGTAATAGCTTGTCCCCTCCAATAAAGAACTTGTCGCCCTTCTTGAAAGATGTAGCTTGAATCCCTTCCTGCGGCTTGATCGTGAAGTAGACTTGATTGATCGGCCCTAGGATCTCATCCACCTTTCCTATTGTTGTCTGCTTCCGTCAGCGAGGTCGCAATGCAGTCTGCCACACCGTCGCACCTTGTTCTCGAGGTATATCGGGGCGTTGAAGTAGGGGACCTTGGGGTTGATGGATTCGCAGACCATCTCTCCCTCGGTCGCGTGCAAGAAGGTGCCCATTTCTAGCCCAAGTCAGTCTCAGCTCAGTCGGATCAACAGAGAATATCTCACCGAGCACCTGCGCAGGCGGTCCGAAGCTCTGCTGTTGGAAGCCGCCCCGTCCTGGCCATCGTCTCTCGTCAGTGCCATTTTCGCGGCCGCCGCCAAAATTGTGCGCGGAGACGAGTTTGGGAATCTAATTTACCTCCACCCCTTCCACCAAACGATCCTCGTCCTCTGTCACCACCTCTGAACCCGCCACGACCTCGCGAATCACCTCGGAACGACATTGTTGCTGCGGAAAGGAGTGGGTGCGGTCGGCGGTGCTTGCGTTCTGGGGAAAAAATAATTTTGCTTTGCACCACCTCCAATTCGATGTTTCGGCGGGGGCACGTGACGCGTCTCATCATTGCACACAGATCCAGAGCCACCAATACCACCAATACCCACACGGCCGCTGCCACAATATTTAACGGCCTCCATTCCCCACTCAGACACCTCAGCATGAGCCACCAGAAGAAGGTCAGTCTCAACCCTCACGATCTTTGGGGGGTTCTGAAAGGGGGCGACAGCATGAGTCACAACGGTACGCCCGCCGGCACTGACTCATCCCTGCCTCCATCAAAGACATCAAATAGACCCGTGAGCCCAACTTCAAACAAGAAAGTCCCGAGCAGGCCAAAAGAAATGTCCTCTCAAGCAGCCCCTGCGGCTCATCAAGCCCCCAAATCATTACCCGATTTCGTCGTGGAGAGAAACGAGTTCTTCGATCAGTTGAAGAAGGAGTATGACCAAGAACTGGCCAGCAGGGACAAACCCGCAATTCAGATCAAGCTCGTTCCTGCCCCCGGCCAAGAAACCACGGTCGAGGGCAAAGCATGGGAGACCACGCCCGGCCAGCTATTGAAGAATGTCCCCAAAGATCGAGCTGGTCAAATCGTGGTTGCCAAAGTCGACGACGTGCTCTGGGATCTGGACCGACCGCTCGAGAAGGATAGCAAGGTCTCATACCTCACCTTCAGTGACCCCGACGGCCGAGATGTATTCTGGCACTCCTCCGCTCACGTACTCGGTGAATGCGCCGAGCACGAGTATGGGTGTCGTCTGTCCCACGGCCCTCCCACAGCAATGGGTTTCTTCTATGATATGGCTCTTGAACCAGGTCAGGCCGTGCGCGAAGCAGAATGGCCCAGCCTGGAGAGCCGCGCAAAAAAGTTCACGAAAGAGAAGCAAGCCTTCGAGCGCCTTGAAGTTTCCAAGGACGACCTGCGCAAGATGTTCGGCTACAGCAAGTACAAGATGCACTACATTGAGAAGTTTGTGCCCGATGGCGAGTCCTCCACGGTCTACCGCAACGGCACGCTGGTCGACCTGTGCCAGGGTCCACACATCCAAAACACCCGAAAAATCGAGTCTTTCAAAATCATGAAGAACAGTTCCGCCTACTTCTTGGGTGACCAAAAGAATGACTCCCTTCAGCGCATCCACGGCGTTGCCTTCCCCACGAAACAGCAACTCAAAGAATGGGAGAACTTCCTCGAGGAAGCCAAGAAGCGCGATCACCAAGTCATCGGCCAACAGCAGAAACTGTTCATGTTCAGCAGGATGTCTCCGGGCTCCCCATTCCTTCTGCCCCATGGCACGCGCATCTTCAATGCCCTCCAAGCCATGCTCCGCGACCAATACTGGGAGAGAGGCTACCAAGAAGTCCAATCCCCCAACATGTACGACGTTGAGCTGTGGAAAACATCTGGCCACTGGCAACACTACCAAGACGACATGTTCCGGGTGCAAGTGAAAGACGACTCGGCCGACCCAATGCCTCTATCCGACAAGAAACCCGACGGTAAGACGCCCCTCGCAGAGATCAAGGACAAAGATAAAGGTGTCTTTGCCCTTAAGCCGATGAACTGTCCAGGCCATTGCATCATGTTCCGCGACGAGGACCGCAGCTACCGGGACCTGCCGTGGCGAGTCGCCGACTTTGGCGTCCTTCACAGAAACGAAGCTTCGGGTGCTCTTTCGGGCCTCACCCGTGTCCGAAAGTTCCAACAAGACGACACGCACATTTTCTGCACAAACGAGCAAGTCCAAAGTGAAATCGAAGGCCTCTTCGATTTCATGTCCCACGTCTACGGCCTGTTCGGGTTCCCTTTCAAGCTCAAGTTCTCCACCCGACCGGAAGGATACATGGGCACCTTGGAGGAGTGGAACGCCGCCGAAGCGCGCCTCAAGCAAGCCCTCCAGAATTTCCGCGGCGACGACTGGGAGATGAACGAAGGAGACGGCGCCTTCTACGGGCCCAAGATCGACGTGACCATCTCCGACGCCCTCGGGCGAGAATACCAGTGCGCGACCATCCAGCTGGACTTCCAGGGCCCGCAAAACTTCCGCCTCGAGTACCGCACAGCCGAGGGCGGCGAAACCAGCAGCAGCAGCCAAGCCGACCAGAAAGACCGCGACCCCAAAGCCCTCGGCATAGGCCGGGCTCGACCGGTCATGATCCACCGCGCCATCGTCGGCAGCTTCGAGCGCTTCATCGCCATCCTGTGCGAGCATTTCGCGGGCAAGTGGCCGTTCTGGCTCTCTCCGCGCCAAATCCTCGTCATCCCCGTCATCAAGACGGCGGAAGATTACGTGCGCGAGATCCAGGCCATCTTCCACAAGGCGCGCATGTACATCGACATCGACGTCAGCGGGAACACGCTGCAAAAGAAGATCCGAAGCGGCCAGCTCGCCCAGTATAATTTCATTTTCGGTGCGTACAGTAATCTGGCCCTTAGCTCACATCTTCCCTTCGTCCCTTGCCCTTGATTGAAAGGCCGTTTCTTCGTATCGTAGCCTAGCGCCGCTAATCCTGCCAAACAGTCGTCGGTGCCAAAGAACAAGAGACCCGCACGGTCAACATCCGCAACCGCGACGATCAAGCCACGCAGAAGATGGGCGAGCTCATCCCGCTAGAGAAGGCGCTCGAACGGCTCACCAAGCTGAGGGACGAGAGACGGCTCGAGAACAAGATCGACATGAGTGAGTAGGACTCACGAGCCCAGGGCACCAGAGCCGAGAGCCAGGCCGCTGGTTTGGGGGCGCGTCTGGACAGCCGAAATGCGCAGACACCAAGCGTCGCTGGGACCCTGAAGGGATGGTATGGGGATGTGTGTTGGGAAGTTTCCAACGCGATGTAGGCGAGAGGGAAGAGATTTTCACTTTGAGGTAGACAACACGAGGATGTGGGATGCGTGGTGGTGACGGAGGAATCCGAGCAAGATGATGGACGCATAGGC
Organism: Phialophora tarda; assembly: GCA_016109495.1. NCBI lineage: Eukaryota > Fungi > Ascomycota > Eurotiomycetes > Chaetothyriales > Herpotrichiellaceae > Phialophora > Phialophora tarda. Next base: position 171,659 of record JADWPL010000029.1, on the reverse strand, counting down.
ATACTGTATTCCTTTCGGAAGACGGACTACATAGTAGTGCTTGAAGAATACAGAGAATATCATCGCCGTCCTTCTAACGAGTGCATGCGCAGCGCTTTCAATTCGGCCAAATCGACCCTTACCATTCGAAACGCTTCTTTCTATCCTAAGGATTGAGTCTGCTCAATTCAGTCTTCAGTGTTGTAGTTAGGGCTGATGAAAAGCTCATGGAATTTATATCTGTACAACGCAGATCCAGAATCGGTCGCGTTCTTCAACTCGATAGAAAACTCAAGGAATGTACAGAAATTCAAGCAGCTTGCTCGGGAGTCTCGCCCTCAGCAACAACCGGGACGGGCAATCCTCTCGAAGGAGACTGTAGAACCAGCGCCTCATGCCTCCTCGCGCGTAGGAAATCAGACACCGCTCTTATCAGTATAAACCAGCCAATAATCATGAGAACGTAGGATATCCAATCTGCACTCGTAAAGCCGCCCATCCCGCTACTTTCTCCGGACGAGTCTGCTTGTCCATTCACGGCGTTGGGATCGAAATCGTGACTGTTTGGGTCTGGTGGTCCAGAGTTGCTGAATTGGCCGGGATTCCCAGTGTCGGATGACCCGCCTCCGGAGCCACTCATGTAGAAACCGTATTGAACCAGCGTTAAGCCAAGCCCAGCCCGACTACCATGCTTCGCGGCATGTGTAGTGTGGAGAAGATAAGTAAGCAGGAAACCGACGAGTTGGAATGACATGGAGATCATGCCGTTCCAGACGAAGGAGAAGACGGAGCCGACAGGGAGGCCGTCAACATAGACTTCGTCCGAGGACATGCCGGGAGCGAGGATGGTGGTTTCCCAGTATGGCGGTGTTGCATCTGCAGCGGCTTGTTCGTAGGTCTAGGAAGCAGTCAGTATCGGATATAACGAAGTGTCACGCGAGTGCTTACTGGAGGCTTTTCTTCGAGTTGTTCACCACGTTCCGGCTTTGCCGACAGATTTGCGAACACGCCGTCTGTGGCTCTCATAGATTCCGGCATGGGTCGGAAAGCAGGCAGTTCGGTGACTCGGCGCTCTATCACAGGCGCCGGGCGAGTCGCGGGAGCAGATGTCGTCGAAGGGGGGACATCCTGTCTGCTGAGTCCCGTGTCGGCTCTCATCAAACGTTGTCTATCGTCGCCATCGTTTTCTGCGTCAGAGCCCTCTCCATCGTCAAACGTGTCCTCCAGATGGTCTCGGTCAGTTTCTGGTGATAATGGGTCTTGGCCTAGTAGGCGCCTGGAACTGGGCGAGGACGTTCGGGATCGGAATGACGGTGGGGGAGACGAAGGGATCGGATGAGGCGAGTCGGGAGAGATAGGAGAGTCATCATCGTGGTCGTGTGAGTTTAACTGCGACATGCCTGTTAGTTGATGAAACCGATCTGCTGGGGACAGACCAGGACATACGGCTTCATATCGCTGAGGGGCCATCGCAGGCCAGGCGCTTCCGTAGGTGTATCCCCACTATAGCACAATCCCGCCGGAGAGTGTAAGAATGGCGGCGAGGAGGTCGGGTCGATCTGGTATATGAGGTGAGAGAAGGAAATAGGAACCCGAAGTGATGAATGATGAGTGAGGAATGAACGAGGTGGAAGTGAAGGGAGTGCGTGAGTGACACAGCCTCAGCCGCCCTCGGCCTCGTTGTGTTTGGGCGAGACGTCCTCCAGCGCCACCGACTAGGCCAGCTCTGGGCTAGCCTGGATTTGGCATCGTGAGCGTCATTCTGGTGATTCTGATTCTGCTATCAACACAGTGTATGAGGCCTGTGTACAGGGTACCGCGTGTCCTCACACAATCCCCAACACAGCTTCGCAATGGCTGCAAATAACTCCGTGAGCATGGTCAGACTCCCTGACTTTGGGCCCTCCCGCTGACTCTCCCAGCAGGTCATCCTCAAGCACTGGGCGCGCATCATCAAACAATGGCCCGTCGACCGTGTCCGCCCAGCACACGTCCATTTCCAAAAGGTCATGCAATCGCGCCTGCAGAAGCTCCAGAACCCTGCTGCTGCTGCGACCAACGTCAAATCCAACGAGGCACAAGCCATCCCGGTCGAGCCATTCAATGAACAGGCGGAATTAAGACAAGTCAATGCTCTTTATGCGCTGCTGGAAAACCGATTCGAGAAAGAATACCCTATCCCGCAGCGAGTTCGACACCCAAGGAGCGGTGTGTCACACTACGATGATTTGATCAAGGAGCTAGATGAGGCGCCGGGTCGGTCATGGTTCACAAATGTCTGGAATCGCTTGAAGGGCTCTGTTCGACTTCGATGAGTGCGATGTGATGGACGATTGCCGAAAGCAACTAGGCGATGACAATTGCAGGTGCCTCCCAACAACTGGACGATGACAATTACAGATGGCCTTCAGTCCATGCTCCAAGCAGCCCGCCAGGCTTGATCGATCAACCACCAACAGACAGTCATCTGGAGAAAGGCCACCCTCAGCGTTTAACGTGGTACCTTCCATCAAAAGCAACCGCCGATAAAACCTGGCCTCAGAGTTTGACGCATTCGTAGGGGGATCGATACAATGAAACAGCCATCAAAGAGCACATCGGTTCTGGCTCGTTTCTTACGAGAAGATGCCGGCCAGGGAGAGGTATTTGCTATATCTGGCAATGGAAGTGTCGTTTCAAGACGCGTGCTTGATACAAATACAACCCAAACCCGAGTCTAGCTAGTGTTAAAATCGCGTCTCCGGCCTCACGAGCAGGTTGCTGAACAGGCAAAGTTGAACGCAATTATAGAAGCGGTGCGCAAGGATGTGTCTACACAGTGAGGTATTCGACGCCACGTGTTTTGGTCAAGAGGTGGCATCTGTGGGTGGACAGGCAAGGAGTGCGACGACTTCACCGCGAGATATACAGGCACCTCGGAACAGCAGTCTGTAGTGAGAAATCATACGATGGTGCCAAGTTCAAGTTTACAAATTTTGGGACTGTGTCTCCAATGGCAACTGTGCTGAGTTCTTTTCCCTGTCTTCCTCGCAGAGCCACTGACGGAGTATGTGTCTCTGCTATTTCGATGTGGACGGCGGTGTATCGCTTCTGCTGGCCAAAGGGTCGTCTATCAATAACAACTATTACCCTGAAGGCCTGTAGGATGTATTTTCCTGTTCTGGACGAGCTGTACACTAATATACCACCTGGCCGTACGCAGCATCCAGTATGTACCCTATTCCGGCTGTGGAGTGCCGCGTGACATCTCTGCGTCAGCATGCCGCGTCTCGAGTACTACTCATATCTTGCTCCCCAGCCTACCGGCGCCCCCTCCTGGCGCCATGTCCATCCCACCGACTCTCTCATCCTGTAGACTCTCGTTGACAAACCTGACCATTTCATCAACCATCCGGCTGGGCACCTCATGACCCACGCCATCAAACACCATATCCTCGAGCACGAGGCCCGAGCCTTCGAACCAGCCACCCTTGCCACTTACTGTCTTGAGCCAATCGACGAACGGTTTCGAATGCGCATAGGATACCAGCTTGTCGGCGCCGCCGGAGAGGTTTAAGATGCGCTTGTTGCCGAAACACCGCGTCATCACAGGCAACAGGACCTGCCTCTCCTCCTCGGTCAGACTGGTGTGGAGACGCTCCTGGTCCTTCCGCCAGTGAAGGCCCGGCAATGACCAAATCAGCCCGGCCGGATCGGACTTCTTGACCGCCTCGACCAGCGAGGGAGGGAAGTCGGCCGACCCCAAAAAGTCTCGTCCGGGAGGTGACGAGGAAGTGTACGTCTTCCGCTTCGACAGGCGCGCCCGGTCAGTCATCAGTCGCGTGTAGTCTGGACACCCTATCGTGACGACCGCGGCAGAGAAGCGCGCGTCGTGCATGATGACGTGCCACGCCGCGTGGCCGCCGAGCGATATCCCCAGGACGAGATTCTGCACGATCCGTCTCGGATCGCTGGGTTCGGGAAAGATATACCCTGGCAGGTAGTCGAGAAGTAACGAAGTGTCCTGCGCGGTGCCAGCGTAGCAGGAAAACATGTCTGACGCGTGATGCTCATTGCCCGATCGCCACGCCTCGTTCGCGATCGCAGACACGAGCCGGGAGCCGTGGTTTCTCTGGTCAAACGAGACCGCTATCAGCCCCTTCCTCTTCTTGCCTGTACTCCACTTTTGCTGCTTGTTCCACTCCGCAATAAGGTGTGCCGCAAAGGGAGCCATGCTCGCCTGCGTCTGGAGTCGCGGGTGGAGGAGCCATAATACCGAGACATCGGTGACATCTGACGGTAGTTCATCGAGGCCGAAGACCGTCACCAAAATACCTGCGATATGGTGTATGCATGATGACACAGCCTCCGGGTGGGGGATCGAGTGGGCAGTTGAGCCCCCGCTCTTCGTGGGCGGCGACCCGTAGGTATATTCCACGGGGTTCGGCGTGGCCTTTGACATCCTGAGACGATAGCGATGGGAGCAGCGGCAAGATGGTGGGAATCAGAGAGCGTTGGGAGGGAACTTTTGAGTCAACCGAGAATTAAAGCATTCAAGATGGGCCGCGGTTGTCCCTCTGCCGGTATGCGGAGAATTAATTCAGATGAACTTCGCCGAGGCCGGCGATAACGGCATGGATCGCCGAGTGTTGCCAGACCTTAAACGCCGATCAGGGGACCCTAGGCTCGAATGTTTGATGCTTTGTTACGACAATATCGGCTCAAGTATATACACTTCGAGAATACAAACATTTCGGGCCCGCCAGGCCGCCCAGAAGTCTCCCTGGCGCGACGCAATTGTCTTCAGTGGTGGACAGCAGTGCTCCAGCGTAGAAATCCTCTCAGGCAGCCTCGAATGGCCCCGCGGACAGAATACCTGGTACCTAGCCCGCAATCCATTCGTTAGAAGTGCGGCTGCGTTTGATGAACCGTGGCGGTTCATGTCCGGCCCTGGACTCTGCTATGAGCTCTCTGCGGAAAAGTACCCAGCAGCCTCCCGCCACCTCATACCTGCCTCAGTTATCTGTTGTACCTAGCTAAGGTATCCATGATGTTCTGCACATTCTGTTGTGACTGCTGTTGTCCCACCCCATAAGCGGGCGCAGCAGGCCCGTAACCATGCTGTGTAGGCGACTGTTGCTGGTGAGGGGGAACCTGCTGGTGGCGAGCGACATTGCTGAGAAGGCCGGCCAGATCAGGTGTCGGCTTCCCACCGGGGGAGGCAAGGTTCGGCTGCGGGTCACCGGGCTGTCGCAGGTTTGCCAGCAGCTGCTGCAGATTTGGAGCAGCCGTGGCCGAACTGGGGGTCACGGGTGTCTGAGCCTGGTTCTGATACTGAGCGTTTTGGTTGTACTGGTACTGATGGTGTTGCTGGGATTGTGGAGGGTAAGCCGCTGGGGGGTATTGAGGTGGCGGGGCGTATCCATAATGATTCTGTGGAGGATAGCCTTGCGGCGGATGATACGACTGTGGACTTTGATGCAAACCTCCTCGTTCCTTCTGTCGGGCATTGAGGACAATGTCGGCAGCCACAGTAACATCAAGGTCAACGTACTCATTGAAGCTAACATTCGTCGTCCCTTGGCTCCTGTCAAAAACTTGCAACGGGATTTTGCTGTTATACTGATTCGCTTGCACGAGTTTGACAACAGCTTGGACACCTTCGATGATTTGACGCTTTACAACGGCGGGAAGAGGCAATCGAGCGCTGAGCCATATCGTGGACGCGCGCAGGCCCTTGTTGCGGAACCCTTGCTCAATCCAATTGATAAAGCTTTGCGCGACGGATGGCTCAAGGATGAGGATTTGCACATCTGGAGCATCTCGTGAATCTCTTCGCGGCAGGGGTAGGACAGCCTCGTCGTCGTAACTTCCTTGAGGAGGCGGATACGGGAACGCAGTGGTGTAAGGCGAGCTCGGTCTTCCACCAGGACCAAAATGAGGGCTCTGAGCAGGAGGCCGATTATCTTCTCGGGAGCGATAGGCTCTTGCTGGGGAAGGCGAGCGTCTGTAGTCGCTTTGCCGACCGCGCTCGTCCCGAAAATCACTGTAGTTTGGACGGTCAAACCGATCGTTCTGGCGTACACCTCGGCGTTCAGGTGAACGAGATCGACGCCTCTTATTTCCTTGCTGTCCTTGCTGATTTCTAGTGTTCTTTTGAGGCTTTGACACCTCCAAATGTACCTTTCTGCCTCGTATCTCTACCCCTTGTTCTGCCTGGAGAGCTGCATGGCACGACGAGGCCTCCAGGTATTGAACAAATCCGTAGGCCTGCTTGATGGAAATCTGAGCAAGTCTCCCATGCTTGTGAAAGATGTGGAAAATGTCACGCTTGGTCACCTTTTCACTCGGTAAGTTACCCACAAAGAGTCGAGAACCTGACGGAAATTTGTCCCATATGCCTTCGGTCACGTATCTTCTTTCGTCTTCAAGGAAAGAGTCGTATAGCGCTTGGGTACGTGGCGTCCACGGTCTTTCCATCGGCTCTGCTGATCTTGTCGCATCCGAAGGTTGGAGAGATTGAGCTGGAGATATGGGTGACATTTGATTGCCGGCCTGAGGCCATGCGACCGAGCCCGGAGCTTGCATAGGAAGTGACTGTGGGAGAAATGAGGCTGGAAAGGTCCCAGACGAGCCAACGCCATTAGCGTGACTGAAGGTATCAGGGCTCACAGGTTGGTGCTGCGCCTCTTGATTGACAAGCAGGGACTGTCCTTCTTGCGGCACTTGCTGGAATTGTCCTTGCTGGTCGCCGCTAACAGTAGGAAAAGTATAGACATTGGAAGATTCCGAAGATGGGGCTTGCGTCGGTGGCTTTGGCGGTAGACCTGGAACTGGCAACACTGGTTGCGCTCCTTGATAAGTCAACGAAGCGGCAGTAGTAGGGGCAGAGACAGGGTCTGCAGCGGGAGCAGTAGAAGCAGATTGAGAAATAGTATCCAGAAGTGACTGGTAATCTACACCACCTTGGTTTGACTGAGGTTCATGCTTCACGGTGGGCTCTGAGTCAGACGAGCTCGCTGCGAGGGCGTTCTCTGTATTATTGCTGGCATCCGGATTGGTAGTGGGCTCAGGAGCTGGGTTCAAGCCATCGCTTGTGTGCGATTCATCTTCGGCATTGATGGGTTGATCTTGGGGTGGATTTGCATGGGCATCAGATGACTGTGGATATGTAGAAGCATTTGCAAGTGCCGAAAGGAGATGTGCCTCGACGTTGGAATCATTCTGGGTCATTTGGCCGTGTGTGGATGGGAACTGAGCAGGATCATTCAGACGAGCATTTTCCTCCTCGGCGCCTCGCAGGAAATTCTGGACGGCGTCCTGCTCGTCCGCATTTGGTTCATTCGTATCATTCTCATTCATGGCGCGCGCAGAGTCTGAGTAAGGAGAGAAAGTCTGGTTATGCGGAATATTGTACGTTTCGGTATCATTGAAGACCGGATCCATCTGGTTCATCAGGACTGGGATGGTGGAAGGTTCAGGAAGATGGACCGGACGTGGAGATTCGGGCGTCTGATCTCTACCAAAGCGCTGAGCCTGGGGCGGGGGGTCTGCATCAGTCATGACGAGGCGCAGGAAGCGATGCAAGTCATGTTAGAGCAAGGTGAAGAAGTGCGCGGCCAGGTCAGGCTGGTGACGCGGGGCAGATGCTCAAGAGGTCGAACAGTCAAGGGGAGTCCAGCGACACCGACGCGTCAGAAAGAGACAAATGAGGGAAGGAACAGAGAGTTTGAGCTTCAGGATCGAGATGAGATTGATGTTTTAGAGGACGACAAAGTGATGCGACTGACTGCTGGGGGGAGAATCTGAGCAAGGCGCAGGAAAGGCAGAACTCTGCGAAAGCACGCCGCCGATTTTCGTCGGAAGGTGCACTAGTCCGTTTTTAGCGAATCGCAGCCGCATTCCTACGAGCACCGAAGTCGATTTGGTTGGCGCGCTGCTAGTCACGTGGCTATATCACGTGCAATTTGCTTGGCAGACCTATGAACGGGAAGGTTACCCGAGGGCCTGGAAAGACGCTGCTAAGGCGTCACAGACCGCTGGGAATATTATTAGCCCTTCGTATATTCACGTCTGCGCCGAAGACGTCTTCTGATTTGCCGGATCCCCGCTGGCATCATCCAGCTCACCTCTCTGGGAGAAACACCCAGGAATACCTAGATTCGCTGCTTGTTCTCAAGCGTATGATTAGCTCACTGACATATCGGTCGTCCCACCAGTGGTTCGTCGAGCCTATGTGTCTGGCAGAGTCCGGGATCCGGCTCATTTGATAACGCGTGCTGGATGACGCGTAACATGCCAGCCAAGAGCTCGCTTTCCTCTTGAGAGGTCCCCCTCTTTCCACCGCACCGGGAGCTTAGGTGTCGGGTGAGAGAAAGCCTCGCTTGAGGAGCGCAGAAATGTTCATGGATGTGGTGGACAATCCGGGAGACAGACTCGGCACCCCGTGAGCGATGTCTCAGATGATCTACGGCGTTCACCATGACGGCCAGATTGGAACTTTCCTCGAGGTCCGTGTATGATCTGGACGCTGCCTGTAAAAGATGCGTGGCGATGGGAACGATGATCCAGGCCAGTCTAGACGGAGCTCGGGTTAGAGACTCTGCACAACCACCCAGTCTGTCTAGGCACTCACATGGTCGAAGGAACTACTTTCAGCCCCACACCCTTCGACATGGCTCGTACGCTTGTGGCGGTCTCGAGCGATAGCTCCCTGATCTTGAAACGCGCCAGGTCGCGAAGCGGACGCGATGTCGTGGCTTGGTGGCATCGAGAGACGAGAGAATCCTCCCATAGAGCGTTGCGGACACCCCTGCAAGGTGGTCAGAGAACATCACAACCGTTGAAGATAGAGTTCGACTGACAATGAGGTTATCAGGAGGATGTGAAGATAGCTACAGTCGTTGCTCGTGAGAGAGAGGTCATCCAAGGCGCGGCGGAACATGTCAAAATCGTGTCTCCAGATGTCTAACTGTTCTTCGAGGGCGGTGACCTCGTCCAATCGACAATATTGACCCATGCCCTTATGGTCTTGCCACCAACTCACCCAACGGACTTTCGTGCGCGATTCAATGATGGCCGCCATGATCTCGCTCAGTTTGCACATCAGGATGAAAGCGCCCGCCATGCACCGCTTCGATTGATCGGCTTGTGTCGAAACTCCATGGAACTCGTCTGTGAAATCGCCCAGGGCGGGAAGACGCCCCGGATTGACACTGAGGAGCGACCGTGGTTGGCGCAGGCCGAGCATGATGGTCCTGTCGCGCGACAAGCAACACCAGAGGATCACGCGCTTACGCTGTGTGGAATTGGGTTCGCCGCAGCCTACGGCGATGGCATGGCGCATAGCCCAGTCCACCCAATAGACGTTGACCTCGAGAGTCTGATCAAGGGGGCTCCAGAAGCTCAGGATGAGAGCGGTCTGAGCCAGAGCTACATCTCTCTCGGTCTTAGCATTGGCGTGGAATAAAGCTCGGGCAACCCGGAACAATTCGGTTTGACCCTCTATGACAGAACCAAACTGACTACCTCTGAGCTGATGATGGTCAAGGTGTGAGAAAGCCCCAAAGAAGACGGCGTGTAAGAGCATCTGCTGTAGAGTGGTAGCCGGTCTCTCGTCTTGGTTGCCATACCACCCCATGAACGTCGTCTGACAGATCGCTGGACAAAGCGGATGAAAGTGTCGGAAATAAGTATCGACCAACAGATCTTGAAACGAGTTGCTGAAATGGAAAGGAGCGTATTCCTATCCCAGCAGATCAGCCTGCACCGCTGCCTCGAAGGGAAGATCGAGATGCATTACCACCGCGGAGACTTTTCGTACCAGCTTGCTCTGCCCGACGTCCACGTATTCCATGCCAGGCGTTATACGCTCGAGACCAACTGCTTTCCAGTCAACAACGATCATGCCGGGGAAGTGTTTGGAGTCACCTGAGTTGCAGAGAAAAGTATGCAAGCTAGAATCGCTTACCAAATGGCGTGGGTCGATTGACTCAACATCGCACTTGGACGGCGGCGGGGAACCACAGTTGGACAGGACGGTATTCGGCTTCCCATTATCCTGCAACAAAGTGAGATCATTAAACATTGCTGCTTTCAAGGGTGAATCGAAATCATGGGAGGATTCCGAGTCCATTCGTGGAATTGAAGGAATCGGATAGGGATGAAGGGAGGAGTCGACAAGAACTCCGGCTAATAATGACTGATTAACGAGGCTGTAAGTGCCAATTGGCATGCGTAGAGAGGTTGGATCACTCGAAGTGCAGCATAAATCATGTCGTGGAGCTCCAAGGACGAAGACAAAATAGCAGATTAGCTGAGCACAGAGCTCGATATAGCCAGTGCATCCGTACTTTGAGATATCCGTAGCATACTTTCTCCATGTTGCACGCGGCACTGCAGCCTACGAAGATCGAGGCCCTAACGGCGTGCCGGTATCGCATGCTACAGATGCACGATCGTTAAAGGACAATTCGGAGCGAGTAGACATTCGGCCCTCGGCGGGCGTCTTAAGACGGGGCCTCGGGACATGGAGATCTGACCTCCCTGGACGGTGTTGTAATTGGTTCGTTGACAAAGAACAGGGGGTTGTACACTCCGCATGGACTTTTACCTCCGAGTCGGGAGTCCGGATCTCTGACAGTATCCCTATACACCTCCTGTGGCAGGCTTTGACAACTATGGGCCGGGTAAACTTCCTCCCAACCATCCGATACACATGATTAAGCCATGGTCCGCAAGAACCGAGCGGTAGTTACAGGGCATCATGTATCGCCTAAAGCCGGCTCTTTGGCTGTCCCTGCTGCCCTTCGAGATACGAATCGTGTGCAAATCTCTCGAAGAAAGGGAGACTCTCTGGATTCATGACTGCCCCCGACGGGGTGATTTTGGCACCGGACACGATTTGTTTGACGGCCAATTCGATCTTCTTGCCGTTGGTGGTGTAGGGAATCTCGGGAGCTTGGAAGATGTACTTCGGAACGTGTCGGGGACTCAACGAAGTCGCGATCGCCGAACGCACAGCGGCGATGAGCGGCTGTGTCAGAACCTTCGAATCTCTCATCTTGACGAAGAGTATCACACGCTCGTCACTGTCCTGTGTGCGTCGTTGTCCAACACATATAGTGTCTTCGAACTCGTGAAATGTGTCGATCGCCTGATAGATCTCCGCCGAGCCAAATCGAACCCCTGACGGGTTGAGCACTCCGTCACTAGAAACTCGTGTTAGCCCACGGTTGCCACCAAAGCTCGAGGACGCTCAAGTCTACAACGGAGCCCCCGGGACGTACCTTCTGCCTAACATGGTGTAACCACCTGTGGCCGCAGAGGACGAGACAAAGTCTCCTTGTGTCCACACGTCGTTGCCGAATCGTTCAAAATATGCCTTCTGATATTTCTCCATTCCATCCGAGCCCCAGAACATAACTGGCTGCGAAGGGAAAGGTTGACGACAGACCAGCTCTCCAGGGGTGCCAGTATTCTTGATCGAGACTGCAAAGTCTTTGGAGCTGTCTAGGATGTCCACCGCCATTCCTAGAGCAGGAGCTTGGATCTCGCCAGAGTACAGCGGACCCGTCGGGTCGCCGGTGACCACTGCAGGAAATGCCATGTCAGACTGCCCCATCATTCCATACAACAGGCGTCTCTAGGTACGGGGCTTCCTTACGTGAACATGCCAAATCAGTGCCGCCACTCCCAGACACCAGATGCACTTTCTCTGGAAAGCCAGAGTCATAAAACCACTCGCACACTCTCGCCGGAAGTACTGAGCCTGTGGAAGAGACGGTCCGTAGACTGTCCAAGTTGATAGATTGTCCTACGCGGTCAGACTGGAGGTCAATCTTCAGACGGAACCAGACACTCACTAGGGCGAAGCTCTCTTTCCTGAAGCTCGGTCAGAAATCTTGCCGAAGTACCGAACAGAGTGATTCTAAAAACTGGAATCAGCGACTCTCGGGTGGCTACTTGGTCCCGAGTATCCATACTTGAGCTCTTCGACCAGGCGAAGGGTGACCAGAGGATCCGGGTATAGCGGAGAGCCGTCGTACAAGACCAAACTTCCTCCGTAGGAGAGGCCGCACAGCACGATGGCCCACATGATCCATCCGGTCTAACCTCTCGTCTCAGTCATTGCTGCATTAGGTGCTGTCGCCACTTACGTACCGTCGTGTACTGGTAGACAGTGTCGCCAGGTCGGACGTCCAAATGTAGAAGATAATCTTTCTTGACCTGCAACAGAAGACCCTGTAGCACGGAATTAATCTCGAGTGAGCTTGACCCCGATGGTGACTTACACATGCACTATGCACTATGCACTTTGGTGCGCCAGTCTGTGAAGAACCGTCAGCCGCCCTGTGCGATCTATCTGGACCTTGGACCTCACCGTTCCCGACGAGTATACAATGAAGCCTGGATGGTTAAAAGGCAGTTGCTCGAAAATGAGTGGCCGTCCTGTGGCCGTGGCGATGAATTGCTCATATGTCGTACTGTCACGGCCAACGTGACAGGGATATGGCTCATCACGGATAATGAGAACAGCAAGTTGAAAGTTGCGGACCCTTCGTAGGCGCGCAAGGCAGTCTTCGTACTTTTGCGTCAATGACCGCTGCTTTCCGCTGTACTGTGTCGAGCTCTCAAAAAAGACCAGTTTCGGCTCGATCTGTTCCAGTCGTTGCATAATGCCGTCCGCGCCTACGTCGGGAGACGTAGTGGACCAGAGGGCTCCTAGACTCAAGGTGGCCAGGCACGCGACTACCGATTCGACGCAATTCGAAATCACGGCTGCTACGCGATCACCTCTTCTCACGCCGTGCTGGTGCAGAGCATCGGCGAGGATCCTGACCTCCTCGCGCAGCTCTTGTCGAGTCACGCTCCGGATGGTGGTGGCACCTTCGGCGACGGCATGGAGGGCAAACGGATTGATGGACGGATTATCCAGCAAATGTTCTGCGAAATTCATGCGGACCTCCGGGAAGAACTGGGGAGGCGGGAACATGCTTGACTCCTAGCATGGTTTTCAGCAAGTGGACCTCGAAGCGATGACATCTCGTACCTGTCGCACAATCGCAATTTTAGGGACGGTGTCTTTTGCGAGCCGCATGAAGTCGTAGAGGTCTATCCAGAAATCGGGTGCGGTGCGAGGATCCGTGGACCACGCATGCAAGTCTCTGAAATCTCTCATGGAAAGACTTCTCTTCGCGTTCGCATGGCGGCGGAACTTGTCCATGTTGGACTGCGAGGGGGTCGGATTCTGCCACAGCGGGCGCGGTACGACTACCTTCGCCATGTTCTCGTCGAGCAGCAGTTGCGTGAAGACTGATATCTTAAGTGGCCCAACACCTGGTCGGTTTTAAATAATGAGCTTGGACACAGAACATGGATCTCCTCAACCAGTACACCGGTATATGGCACACTGGCCCGTGCCATGCCCCGGCCACTTTCGGACTGCACACGAGGAGCTGCGGGCTCGATGCTCGACTCTTTCCACAGGGTTCGGACCGCCCGGGGTCGTGCAACTTCTTCCAGCTCCGAGATGCGCCGGAGGAACTGACCAAATCCACGTTCAGTCCACTCCTGACGATCGCGGTCAACTTTCTTCGCATCCGGTTTCTTCACCTGCTCAGATCTGGAGCCGGCCGGTAGATAACCGGGTGGGTACCGCCCATCTTTCATGGCAGTGATTCTTCGACGGCGGTCATGATTTTTGCGAAGGCTGCACCAAAGTTACGCACCCAACAAGGTGCAGCAATTGCTGGCTCGCTCATCTTCTGGAAGTCGAGCAGGAAGAGGTTAAATACCTTTGCTAAGGTACGGTTGACCTTCAATCCATTGCCGACCCGCCGCATCGTACTGTTGCCTATCGGTGTGCGTGGTGGGACGAAAACGGCTGTGCTAAGAATACTTATGGTGTGCAGAAAGACCCCGCCAGCCTCCAATTCGATGTCATCGTGTTGGGATCTGGTGCTGCCGGGCTGACCGCCGCTGTCGTTGCAGCTAAGCAGGGGCTGAAAGTCCTGGTGCTGGAGAAGACGAGGTATTTTGGAGGGACGACGGCGTATTCGGGGGGAGCACCCTGGGTCCCAGCGAACAAGCACCAACTCGACGATACCAAGGATGCCGCCGCAAAGTATCTCCGCAACGTACTTGGCGCCGCCCATTTCGCGAGTGCGGAGAAGAACATCAACGCATATCTGAATGCGGCGCCAAAAATGATCGAGTGGCTGGAGACCAACACGGCTGTCAGATATCAACCGACCGGGCTTCCCGATTATCGCCCCGGCCTTGAAGGCGCGTCCAAGGGCCGGACGATCGTCCCTGTCCCGTTCAATGGCAGGGTCCTCGGACGGGAATTGCGCCGTGTTCGATACACACTGCAGGGCATGACAGCGTTTGGGTCCATGCAAGTCAGCCCCTTCGAAACGGGGATTCTACAAGATCCGTTCGGTTCGGTGTCGAACTTCGTGCACACCGTGAAAAAGGGCGCCAACTGGGTCCTTGATCTCCTCTTATACGGCAAAGGCTCCTTCATGGTCGGAGGCAATGCGCTGGTCGGCGGTTTGCTCTATACGGCCATCGAATCCGGTGTGACCTTGGAAACTGAAGCAAAGGTCGCAGAGCTCATGGTTGAAGGGCACCGCGTCGTCGGAGTCGTCCTCTCGGGGAAGTCAGGAGAGCAAATGCCGATAAGAGCGTCCAAGGGTGTCGTCCTCGCCACCGGGGGATTTGGCCGATCCGAAGAAGGCAAAAGATACGTCGCCCAGGAGTGGAGCGCCGTCCCCAAGACGAACCTCGGCGACGGCATCAACCTGGGGCTGAAGGCCGGTGGATATCTTCCCGCCCCAAACGAAGACAACGCCATCTACGCGCCCATGTCTGTGCTGAAATCCAAGGGCGGGCAAACACGCCACCTGCCGCATTTCGCCGGCGACCGCGCGAAACCCGGTTCCATCATCGTCGACGAGGATGGGAATCGGTTCGAAAACGAATCGAAAAACTACCAGGACTTTGTCAAGACAATGAACGTCCGGAACATCAGCAAGGCCTACTACATCGCGGACGCGGACCATCTGCACAAGTACGGGATGGGCATGGCCCTCCCCTGGCCCTACTGGAACTGGAACGTTCTGCGGAAAGGCTACTTGGTCCAAGCCGCGACGATAGCCGAATTGGCGGAAAAGCTCGACATACCCGTCCAAACTCTACAACGTGCGGTCGAGACGATGAACACCTTTGCCCGGACCGGCAAGGACGTCCAATTCCACCGCGGTGAGGATATCTACGACCAGTTCTATGGTGACCCAGCGGTCAAACCTAACTCGAGCCTGGGCGTGGTCGCAAAGGCCCCCTTTTACGCGCTCCCCCTCTATCCAGGCAATGTGAGCATCGTGTATGGGCTGTCGACCAACCAGCATGCGCAGGTGTTGCAGAAAGACGGCGGCATCGTCGAGGGTCTATACGCGGCCGGCTGCGATAATAACAGCATCATGAGGGGCGCATATCCTGGTGGCGGCAGCTCGATCGGGCCTGGGATGACTTTTGGATATATCGCCGCGCTTCATATGGCCGGTCAACAGGACCTGGCTTTGTCATAGATGTTTTGGCAGGAGGTGACCGTCTTCGTCCTGCCCGGGTCAACGTGGCGCCGACGGTAAGGAGGCGAGGAATGAACGGGATGGTATTTGCCTTTGGCCAACTGTCCTGTCTAGTCCTTTGTTGTGGGCTCGTCGCGCATCCGTATGAATCTCTACAGCGAAATGACTTCCGATACCAGCTGAAGCGTCGCCCCTGATATGTGCATCTCTCTGTTCGTCCCCGGTGAACAACGCTCAGACATT
Organism: Phialophora tarda; assembly: GCA_016109495.1. Classification (NCBI taxonomy): domain Eukaryota; kingdom Fungi; phylum Ascomycota; class Eurotiomycetes; order Chaetothyriales; family Herpotrichiellaceae; genus Phialophora; species Phialophora tarda. Next base: position 155,868 of record JADWPL010000029.1, on the reverse strand, counting down.
CTCTTCGTGGCAAGGCTGCGACTACTCCTGACAATATCAAACATGAGCAGTACCCAACAACGTCCCGGGGCTGGGTGTCACCTTCGGCCTCTGGGAGCTCCTCAAGCCCCCGAGTTTTGCCACGGCATACGCATCCCTACAAGGCACAGTCAATCGAGATGCCCGAGCACACACTCCGAGTGGGCTCACTCACCTCCGTCAAGCCGCAAGCTGGTACCATTGATATACACGTTTTCGAAGACGTGCGCGACAAACGGAGCAAAATCTTTGCCGGGGTCCCCAAACCGTCGCGGGAATGCAATGGCGCCCAGATCCTCTGCTTTCACGGATTCGGGCAGTTTCGCAAACAGAGGCGTATCAAACGCTCCCGGTGCAATGGCGACAACACGAATGCGGTGGACGGAGAGCTCCCTTGCCAGTGGTAGCACCGCGGCCATGATGGCGGCTTTGGAGGCGGCATATGCGGTCATTCCGGGCGTGCCTTCAAACGCTGTGATTGATGACACGAATATGATGGCTCCGCGCTCGTCGTCGTCGTCGTCGTCGCCGTCACCTTCCACGGCATCTCCGTTCTGCGTCCAGTGCGGCAAGAGTTGAGTCGCGAGGTCGATGCTGCCACGCACGTTGACTCCGAAGACGGTATCCCAGTTCCGTAGATCCAACGTCTGCCCATCCCGGCTGATGGCCAACCCGCCGATACCGATCCCCGCCGCAGTGACCACACCTGCAAGCGGACGCCCACTGCTCTTGATCCATTCCACGATGCCGCCAACCGCGGCCGCAATACTGTCTGTCGACGACACATCCGCGGGATAGAATCTGCAGCTCTCTGGTCCGACTTCCTCGATGACTCTCTCGCCAGCCAATGAGTCTCGGTCCAGAATGGCGATCGAGCCGCCGGACTTGACGATCTGACGGACAGCCGCAAGACCGAGCCCGGAGGCGCTGGTAGAACCGTCAGCGGATTTGGTTACAGTGGAAATTAATTTCTGAACTCACCCGCCCGAGACTACGAATGTACGGCCTTTGATGTTCACCATGAGATAATATGTCTACTTGACGCGGTGGGACGGCCAATCCATGCCGGCAATCGGTAATCTAGTAATTATGAGGGCATTGATATAACCCTAACGTGAAACCCGGCCCACCGCCTTTCTCGGCCAGGCTTGCCTCAAGAAGCAGGTCCGATGCCGAGTGAGCGGGTGAAAGCGATTGATGCCCCTCCGAGTCGCTCGGTGTGTCTGTGTGTTGACCTCACATCCGGAGCCGGGCTGGTCTCCGCATTTGGGGACACGCTAATTACATTTGGAAGACACGTACTGTACTCTAATATCATCTGGTGTTATTGGCGTCCCCCTCGGCCGTGATCGCATTGATTCTAAGAATTGTCGACGTCGCTCCAGAAGTCGGCCTGTTGATTAACAGTTGTTTGAACTCGAATTTAAGCATGGCCATGGACCCCGTCGTTCTTGTCACCGGTGCTGCGGGTGGGATTGGTTTCGAAATCGTTCGACACTTACTGGAGGAACTCAACGGCCGGGTGGTCGCGGTCGACATTGTCAGAGGCGATCTCGAGCACCTGGTGGCAGCACACCCTGAGCGCCTCGAGGTGGTGGTCGGGGACATAACCGACGTAAGCGATATTACATATTAACGCGCTCGACAACCTCAAGGCCCCCGGATGTGTAAACTGATTGATCATTGGCACAGGAGCAAACGTCGGCCCAGTCGGTGGGCCGAGCAATTGATCGGTTCGGTCGATTGACTGGGGTGTGTCTCAACGCAGGCACGTTTGGACCCTGCCACCGTCTGTGCGGTTCTGAGCCAGCAAAATGGACCAAGGCGTTCCAGGTCAACGTGCTGTCGCATCTGCACACGGTGAGTGAACATGCGCCCGCGTTGCATCATCTCCGTGCTTCCGCCGGCAAGTTGTCCCAGGGACCACTAACGGGGACATATTGTTGAACAGTTGAAGCACGCCATACCTCGGCTGCGCGAGGCGGAGGGGAAGGTCGTCTTCACCACGTCTGCCGCGGGCGACAAGGCTCTGTTTGCGGGCTGGGGTTTCTACGGCGTGTCCAAAGCTGCCGTGGCTTTTGAGGTAAAGCAGCTTCACATCGAGGAGCCGTCGTTGACCGTCGTGGGCTTGTCGCCTGGGTTGTGTGACACTAAGATGGTGCGAGGGTTGATGGAAGGGGCATGTGAGTCAACCAACGGCATCTCTCTGGAGACAAAAACCGCTGACGACCCGGGAATCTGCAGACGAAGGATGGTCGCAGGAAGACGCGGCCGGGTACAGGGCAGCGTTCGAAGGCATCGAAATGAGCTCTCCCCGGATAGTAGGCAAGGCTTATGCTTGTGTGGTCACCAAGGCATCACGCGAACTGTCCGGGTCTGTTTTTGAATACACTGAGCCTCAGATACAAGCACTTGTAGCATGATGAAATAGTGGATGATACTGCCATTAGATCATCGTCCACGCATATTGTTTGAAAGCTATGTACTTAATGACCCGACAGGCTTCTCGGACCAGACTCTACTCGCCTCTTGATGAGCCGATGATCCTCGCCGCGTTCCAAGCGACGACAAAGCTCCTCCGGATCGAAGTCGGTTCCGATCGGGTTCTGGGCGAATTCCGCACTCGCCATGAACGCGCTCGCCTCCTCGGCCGTGTCGAAATTGTCGACCTGTGTCTCGATCCGATTGCCGTCTGGATCCGTGTAGTACATGCTCGTGGTCGGCCCGTGGTTCAGGCACGTCGTCGGGAGGATGCCCAGCGCCTTTCGTTGCCGATAAGCCAGTGCGAGATCGTCCAAGGTGTCAAAGGCAAAAGCGACGTGATCCATGCCGATGGAATCCGCGGCGCGATCGGAAGCTTGGGCCGTGTTGATTATCGCGACGCGGTGATGTTCTTCGTCATACCGCAGGAAGCTCAAAGTATCATTCTCGTAGCTGGCGTGTGCGCCTAGAAAGTCTTTGTAATACCGGACCATAGCTTCGTACTTGTTCGTGCGTAGAACCACATGCACTAGATTGGCGGGGGATTTGGTCCGGATTCGGCGAGTGTCGGCCATGGTGAGACGGCGAGCAAGGTTGATGGGAAACTCAACTTGTCTCTTTGCGAGTCTTGTCCTGGGGTTAACTGCGAAGCAGGATTTGCGTAGGCTTTAACCTAGATCATGGGAATCTTTCCCGGGGGCGTAATGCAGTTTAAATGCCCTGAGGATATGATTTTTGCTGCACCCTCGTTCGCCCGGAAGCCGGAGACGCCAAGTAGTTGTACCGCAAAGCCCTGCTCCGGGCGAGGTGAAGGGTTCTGGGTGCCGGTAGGGAGCTCTCTCGGCTCGGATGTTGATTCTGATCTAGGTCTATTGGCTTGATCTGTCTCGTCCATGCTGTTCACTCCTCGTAACCAATGACCTTCAAAGGCAGACCATCCGGATCGCATCGATCCAATCATTCGACAAGCCTGGCGACGTCGGCCTTGGACGCTTGAGGAGCAGGTAGGTGATGTACAAGTAAATTCCAGGATGTCCTGATCAGGGAAGGCTATGAGACAGGTTCCAGAGGAAACTCGTCAAAGGTATTATATTCGCTCGGTTTCTGACCCAATTCATGCATCTCGCGCTCGCGCGCCTCCAAGATTGACTTGTTTTGGCCCGTCCTCCTTGACTGGAGGGACAAGCGAACACATCTACTATGTACTGCACAAGACAAGTTTGTGATCGGAAACCCTCCTCACCACCGCGTGCATCTCCATGCCCGACCACCCTCCACAAGTACAACCACGAATCCACCACTATTGCTCAGTGATTGAGTGTTGCCACAATTCGGTTGGTCATATATGGTGTGATGTCGCCGAGCAGAAAAGCGGCGATCAATGCTAGAACGCCAAAGGGGATGCTCGTGTAGAAGATATACTTCAACGAATCTGCGAAAGCCCACTGACTGCCCAGAGCGCCAGCGGCAATGATCTCTGGGCTAACTCCACTCACATCTGCCAGTCCAGTGGCATTGGTGAGGAACGCGGTGACAAACTCGGTGGCGGAGCTGACCGGAAGGCCTGCTTTGATGGCGTATTCTGCAACATCGGCGGGAAGCTTTGCATCGAGCTTGTTGATGAAGATGTTGTAGTAGATCGCGAAACCGATGGAGCCGCCAACCGCACGGATTGCGAGGGTAAGGCCTGCTGTCGTGGCGATCATTTCGTCTGGGCAGGCAATGGTCGCAATTGTGGCCGCAGGTACGATGAGGCCGCCCACTGTGAAGCCCGCAATGGTCGCGGCAGCCGTCACAAACGCCGGGTTGGTCGGATTACCGGCAGCAAGGCATCCGACAAAGGCAGCTTGATGCAGGAGTCAGTGCCGTGTGCTACAGAGGTGGGAGGATCGACGACTGATGACTTACTCATGCCAGCGCAGGAGGCGGCAATGGACCATCTCGCGTATCTTGGGTACCGCGAAAGGAACCAGTTCCCAAACACCGCGCCGAAAATGGTGGTGGTCGGCATGCCTGCACCTCGTGCTCCTACCACAATGGGGTCTGCCGGATATACATTGCTAAAATATGTAGGGGCGAAGTTGGTCAAGGAATAGAAGTTTATACCGGCGATGAACGAGATGACAAAGGCCATTCGAGTGACACGCCGCCGGAAGAGCTCTCGGGGCGCAATTGGGACCTTTGCAAAGCGCACCTCCCATGTCACAAATGCAGCCAGGACCAGGATCCCGAGGATGAGCGGGACCAAGACCTGAGCACTGTCCCAATGGTACAGATAGCCGCCGTTGTTCAAGGCCACCAGCCTGAGACGGAAGTTAGCCATTGTCACGTTGGATTGGGTTCGTCTTACAGCAGTGTCAAGCCAGCCAACGACAAAAGACCTCCGATGTAGTCGATGTCTCGGATCACTTCCTTCCGGCGCAAACCTACGAGTCTAGAGTGTTTGGTGGGAAAGTAGAGCAGTGCGACCCCAGCTAACGCAAGGCCTTGGTAAATGCTGGATCCGACGGGTCAGTCGACGGAAAGTTGATGACAGGGTACGCTGCATACCAGGTAATCCAAAAACCCCATCTCCAGGTGGCTCGCGTGGCCAGCAGTTGACAATAGAGCGTGTACGGGCCGAGCGGGGTCGCAATTGCCGTCATGATTGCTACACTGTACCCTCGAGCCCGGATAGGAACCACTTCGGTAATCCTATACAGTCAATATCAGCCACCTTTGTCCATATCCAGGTCGATAGTCCTTTACCCTGCGAGAGCAGAAAGCTCGGCGACGCCAGCTCCAGCCCCGCAAAGTGCCATGGCAATCACCCCTTGAGCAAAGGAGCGAGCTGTTCCCATGACGATTGCACCCACCATGAGCACCGCAGCGGAACCAAGGGCAATAGGACGCCGGCCAAATATATCCTGGAGGTAGCCACAGAAGGGGATTGGCACTGCCGCCGACAGCGTATATGCTATCGGCAGCCACGAGCTTGTGGACGCGCCTCCGATGTCCGCGACCACGTATTCGAGGCCGCCTGCTGCAAAGTACAGCGGCATCTGGGAACCTGTCAAGACACTTAGCAGGCGCTCCACAAGCGGCCAGTGTGGTTGGGCACACCAGTGTAGACAAAACAGAGCGAGACGTAAGCCATGAAGGACTTTGCAGTCCAGTCAAGCCTGCCATCTGAGTCATCGCCTTTGATAGCGACATTGTGGGCGCCAGCTTCGTTCATATGCTCGGTATCTTTCGCGACCGCCTCGACATGGTACTCGACCGGGCGGACGCCGGCAGCTTCGCGTTGACCTTTTTCGTCCATCCTGATATCGCGTTGTTGGACTGGGTGAAGAGACGATCACAAAGGGGTATGGCGCAAGATCGGGCCAGGGGAGGACATCTGAGGAGGACGTCTGAGGTATTCATAGTCGAGTAAACGCCTTCTCCAGCTCTGGGGCCCCGCATGTCCAGACTGTACTTAGTTTTCCAGTAGTGTCCATCGAGCTACCATCCACATGGTCTCTGTGTATGCTTGACCAAGCCGAGTCCTGAGTTCCGGCCTCGGTGGACCATGAAGCTCCGAAGCTAAGGGTGACCACGTCTTGAGCTCCAGAGAGAAGAGTAAAGTTAAAATAGGCCCCGGCGGGTGTGAGAGCATCTCAGTCCTGGCGCCGGACAGCGTGCAAGACGTTTTCATGTATCATGATCTGCCCCAGGCTAGTTTCTGGACTATGGACTTGACATGCACGGAAGTAGACAAATTGAACGACCTATTACCCGAGTCGCCTCGTCAGCTAATCAAGCACTTGTGGTGCACGACATTCGGAGGACATGGCGAGGCAAAACACGCATTAATTAGTCCATGCATGACTTGTTCGATCGAATTGCCCCAGACTGGGAGGCCCCCGTTCCGGAGGTCGGGGTACATCTGCCCAGGCACTAGCACAAAAGCGGTCTTTGTGGGTCAGTGAGCTAGTCATCATCCTCGGGGTGGAAGCCTCGCGGGAGAAGCCGCTTGCCCGGAAGTGGCTTAGTCCCGGATGCGATCTGGAGGCGACGATATGCCGGAGCTCCGATTCGTCGTTCATATGTCGAACCCCGGAAAACATTCTTGACCCGCTTCGGAAGTCGACCGAGGTGATACTCTCCACATTATTACACGGTACCTGACAGGCCCCCGAATTGAAAACAGTCCTCAACAACGTGAGAGTAAACTCCCCAGCTGCACACGAAATACTGCCACCAAGATGAGTCCAGCAACAGAAGTGGCTTTCCTCCCTCTGCGCCCAGGCGTTGACATCCTTGACACGTCCTGCCATGAAGGCAAGGTGATGGCGCACATGCTCGAAGCGGGCAAAGTCGCCCCCGGCTGCACAAAGAATTACTGGGGGTTGGAAGAGGAGAATCCGGGCCATGTCCACCTGATCCTGGGTATGAATCCAATCCCATATTATCCCCTGACCAAGCCGAACAGAGGGCTGACAACAAACAATAGACTGGGAGTCCATCGAAGCCCACCGTACCTACCAAGCTCGTCCAGAATACCCCGAGTTTCTCGAGGCAGCGCGGTCCATGGTGAATCCGGCCGAACAGAGTGAGGCGTTCCATGTCGCGTTCAGTCCACATCCGCCCACCCCAGCACTCCACTCGCCCGTCGCAGCGGTGCTTCGCGCCTATTTTCCGGTCGACCAGCAGCGATCCGCGGGCGAGGCGTTCGCAGAGGACTTTGTGAACGTCCTGGCCGCCTTGGGAACGCACAAGGTTCCCGGCTTCACGGGAAACGTCTCGTCGGGGTGGTCGATCGAAGAAGTCGATCGAGACGGTGTGCGGTGCCGGGTCTTTATGGCCGTGGCGGGCTGGGAGAGCGTCGCGGCACACACAGAAGCGGCCGGGAGTGATTTTGTCAAAAGCCTTAGTGTACGCAACAAGCCAAAGGATATGACGGTGGTGCACGTCCGATTCCAATCTCCATAGCACGATCATTGCCAGATTAATTGACGTCTATTCTTTCGAATCGGATTTGTTCCGCCTTTCAAGAAATTGAACACCGACGGCTGCCATCAAGAGGAAGAAAGACTGCCTATATTATAGCGTCGCCGTGGAGATCTGTAAGTAGCTGGCTACCGTTGAAATTCCCCCATCCGTTCAAACTCGTATCCGGCGCTTTGAGTGGACATGGTGGTGATGCTCGAAAACGCTTTGGGCTTGATTCCTTCTTTGATCCCATTTGTCGCGTTGGCGTCGACGCCGCTGTTCCCCAGTGCATCAGGGCTGCCGGTCACGGTGCGCAAGATCGTGACGGCGTCATCTTGACCCGACACCGCATCTCCTCGCCATGCCACATGGCCATCCGGTCTCACGAGGACGAGGTTGTCCTCCCATACCTGCCGAGCATGCCCTTCACCAGCAAGCCGCACATGTTTCACCGGGATGCCGAGTGCAGCAGCGGCGTCCATCATCAGCTCCGCGCCGCCGTGGCCGTTGGGAAGAAAGTCGACCAGTGAGAACCATGTGCCGTAGAGATCGAAGATAGGGCAGCCGTCCTTCAGGAACACGTGCGGTGCACGGCTGCCGGGCCATGTCGTGGGGATGTATTTCGAGGGTTGCCACGCGGGCGCCTGACCTTGCTCCTCCGGTATGCAGATTCTCGACGCGTATCTCTGGCCCATTTCGACCCCGAGGTCCTTGTTCTCCCCATCGTGTAGTTGATAGTGCTGATGGACCGAGTCCCGAACGGCTTGACATGACGCCGGGTCCAATTCGGCCAGAGGCCCTCGCCGGCCAAGGAGTTCGGCGCCTTTCCCATGGACTGCATTGTGGACTCCAGATCGCTCAATCGACGCCATCGCGACCGGTCGTCGGTCCTCCTCATACGACTGGAGCAGACCCGAGCCGGCCCAGCCGTGCAGAGTCGCGGCCATCTTCCAACCCAAGTCGAAAGCGTCCCCCAACCCCATGTTCATGCCATATCCGCCCGTGGGGATGTTTTGATGCGCCGCATCGCCGGCCAGGTAGATCCTTCCTTTCGCCCCTGCGTAGGACCGAGCAATCGCGATACTGGGTCTGTAGGTAGATCTGACCAGCACCTCGTCTATCTGGATGCTGTAAGGCTGGTCCAACCCTCCTAAGACCATGTGTACTGCGTCGTGCGAGGATATTGCATCACAATCTTCTCCCATCGGTATGTGAAGATGCGTCGTCCATGTGTCCTTCTCGTCCTGTGCGATGATGGCACCTCGGAATCTGCCCTCGTCGAGGAAAAAGATGTGCCAGAACCGGCCCTGCCGATGTAGTCTGGTCAGGTCGCGGGATTTGAAGTGGATCAAAAGCGTATAGGATGGTCTGCATCGCCGGTCAGAGTGAGCTGACATGTTCCAGTCTGGTTCGTCGGATGGAGCATAGAAGGGCGCGATTCTCGTTCAAAGGGAGGTCTTGCTTACACTGGACCACCATCAAGTTCGATTTGAAGCCCGCGCCGGATCTTGCTGGAGGCGCCATCACAAGCGGCGAGCAGCTTGGAGGAGATGAGAGACTGTGAATTGTCTCTGAGGTCCGTCACTGTCGTCAAGACGCAATCATCCTGCTCCTCGGCTTTTTCCACCTTGGTTTGGAATCGGATCTCGATATCCGGGTTTTCGTCGCAGATTCTCTTGAGCCACGCTTCGAAGACGGCTTGAGAAAGACGTTGATACGGCTCTAACGGCAGGGATCCATCGTTCGAGGCTGCAATGATCTTGCGATAGTCGTCGACCCCGGGCAGTGGCCATTCGGTGATCGGCTCTTGTTCGTGAAGAGATTTGGAAATCTTCACACTGTAGGGAAAGTGAGCGGGTACCCCTTAAGAGCCCAGCATCAGCGAAGAACAGATATGGCCATCCAGTGCGAACATTGGAGGTAGTACCTTGTTTGCGGAGGTCATCGGCCAGACCCAACTTTCGGAACATCTCCATCGATCGTGCGTTGGTCAGGTCCATCTTGGGCCACCTGAATCAGAAATTTAGCGGCGAAAACGAGTTGCGCCTCGTCACCAGGGCCCGAAAGGTGGGCCCGGGGGGAGGAAGTGGGTAGCTCACCTGGTGGTTGTTGCGTTGCGTTCGAGGATGACTGATCTGACGCCATAGTAACTCAGCACCGTGGCCAAAACCAAGCCCACAGGACCTCCGCCCGCGATAAGCACGCATCCATCCTCGAGGTGTTCGACGTGTTGTTCGCCGGTGCGCCCATTACGTTGTTGGTGCACACCAACCACGGGGTCTTGCTGCACGGATGGCGTCGTGCTCGTCGCATTAGGCTCCTTCATAATGCCGGAGGGAAACAAGTTCTTCTGGAAGCGCAATGGGCCGAGGCGATGAGCAACGACGCTGTGGACATGTGCCGGAGTGAAACGTCAGAGGAATGCCTTTATGTGTCTCGCCTGACGCCTCCGGAGCCCCATCGACCATGCCCTGGGCTGGTGAGCCGGCCCAGGCACAGTTGGTGCGTCCGGGCCGAGCACTCTGTTTTTCCTGGGCCCCAGACCACACACGTCCGACGGCCACTACCCGGTACATGTATATCAGATACGGTTCGGACCCGTAGGGAATGAATCATGTGCAAAGCCCAGGGGCGCCGACTTGGGCTTCGTTGTCTACGATGTCGTTGATCCAGTTCGGCGAAGCCTTTCCGGCTTTACGCCATGAAATCGTGGTCATTACGGGTACGCCGTATCTTGTGAACGAGATGTGCCAGGCCCGCGTCGTAATCAGCCCGCTGACCGAAGCATACAGGTGGTGCAAGTGGCATTGGCGAGGCCCTTGTTCGGTTGGCACGTACTCATGGAGCCCACGTAGTGTTTGGGGACCTCAACGAGGCTTTGGGCGGCAACCTCGCCCACGAGACAGGAGCGACGTTTGTCAAGACGGACGTGTCTGTGTACGACGATCAAGTCCGACTGTTCGACGCAGCCTATACGAAACATGGAGCTGTCGACCACGCGATCGCCAACGCGGGTATCTACGAGCCTCCAGGCCTGTTTGATCCTTCTGCCGATGTACCGTCCCTCGCTCAGGTGCGTAGGGGCGAGCCCAAGCTCCAGCTTCTGCATCCCGGAGCAACTGCTAATGGGCAAGAAAGGAACCCTCCACCAAGGTCATCGACGTGAACCTGCGCGGCAGCTTCTGTTTCGCACACATCGCCGCCGTCTACCTCCGACAGGGCGATCCCGCCCGGAAAAACAAATCCTTGACACTGGTGTCTTCGACGGCCGGGATCCTGTGTCCTCCCAACACGCCGCTCTACAATGTGAGTCAGCCGTCCATGATGCCCTCGCACGCTGACCCGCGCATTAAGACCTCCAAGTCTGGCGTCCTCGGCCTCGCACGAAGCCTCGCGGCGTCATTCCCCGCCACGCACGGCATCCGGGTCAACGGCGTATGTCCATCCGTCACCGCCACCCCCCTCTCAGCTCTGCATGTGCTTCCCATCTTCGAATCCCTCCAACTTCCGATCAACTCATCGCACGACGTGGCGAGGCAGATGGCCGGGCTATGCTGCGATCACGACATGAACGGGAAGATCCTGTACGTGGAAGGAGGCCAGTCTTGGGATATAGAGGAAGGTCTAGCACAGACGAGACCGCAATGGCTCGGTGCATCCGTGCTCGACACGCTCGATAGAATCACCCGACATAGGAAAAGCGTCCCCGGTCTCACACCGTGACGGGGTCGGCTGACGTGCAAAGGGCAACTTTAGTTCAAGGGTTCGGACTGTTTGCGAGGATCCTGTAATAGCTAGTCTGTCGCGGTCGAAACCCCATGCCTTGTGAGTAAGAAGTGAAAAGGTTGAAAAGAAATCTCAGTGCTCTGGTGAGCAGCCGAGAATACCACGTGTCCGGACACCTGAGCGAATTGATTTGCTAGGGAAGGACGAGTCACTTCATCCAAGGCCATACAGATCTGTAAGGCGTACATAGATTTCGCGAAAACGCTATAAGTCACAGGCATCTCGAGTAGATTGACTGACATAACCATGGACATAATCATCCGGAAGCATACTCATTCGTCATCGATGAGACCTGGTTCAACGAAGGCAAGAAGCAGACCCAGTTATCCAGTCCCATCTCGTTTAAGCCTCCGAGATCCTACAGGCGCAGGAGCATGGTTAGCAATCGAACAGCTCAGGCGCCGGCACCAGGGCTTGGGATGGCATAGGGGGCGGGACACTAGGAGAGGAAAGGGAATACGTACTTCATCCCAAGCACTGAGATCGAATGCATCATGGATGCTGCTGTCTGCTGCGGCGTGAGAAGGAGAAATTGCTTCACTGCCACCGTTTTGCGTATCTCGCACTCGTTCCGTCACGAGTCGGGCTAGTTGTGCGATATCCTTGGTGAAAGATAAAGATCTGAAAGCCGACGTGGCGTAGTCCAAGTAGCCAAAATATCCGGCTGCCATCTGCAAGAGGCCGAGGTCGGAGGAGACCGAGGGTCGGCCGGGATGCTTTAGGATGCACACAAAGAGGTTGATCATGCCAATAATGGGGTAGAGGAAGACCTCCCTAGCACAGGATTAGAACGCGTGCTACCAGATCAAAGGGGGGTCAATCGGCTTCGATGCCTCCTTACCATGCTGGGGCGGCTGCAGAAACTAGAAGCTGTCTCGTGATGAGGATGATGTTGCGGGACGCCTCAGCCAGAGCTTGTGTGCTGGTCTCGACCTGGGTGGCAAGCCGGACGTCGGCGCCGAGGTCTACTCCTGTCAAATTCCAAGGATAGGCAAATGCGGAATGAATCGCTGCTAGGCTGCCGAAGTAGGCAAGGTGCAGATAGTTCAGATTGCTGGCTTGCAACCCTGGAGGAGCCGCGCCTGACTGTGAGCCCCGGAGCCGGAGTGTTTCTGGGACTGTGTCGTACCAGGACTTGAGTCTGCGGTCAAGCCCATTTACCGTCTCGATGGTCTCGGTGAGTTTCCGCCGACGGGCTTTGGCCGTGGTCATTTGCTCAAGAATGGCCGACGAGATTTGTGCATGGTGAATGACATGGTGGAAGAATTCCATCTTTTGAGAAGGCTGGCCCGAGATCGGTTCGGGCAGTTTGCAGTCAATGTCATCGTCGTCGATCATCTGAAGGACGTTAGGGTGGTGTGAGGGCAAGTTGACCGTCAAAGAGTGGCCGCGAACATACCGAGGGCCTCCCGGCCCGATAGGCAATGTGCTTCTCATAGAAATACATGGCCCAGAAGAGTCTGCTTCGAAGTGCCACTTCGGATGGAGGAAGCTGCGCGGTTGGGGCTGGCTGCAAATGCAGCCCTTTGGACTGCGCCAGGCGTACCGTGTTGCTGATGAGCATGTATTCCAACTTCGGATTGCCTATCCCCTCCACGAAAAAGGACTGCATGCAGGTCAATACCTTTCTTCGGGTGGTGCCGTACGCGACTCACCATGGCCAAGAGTGCTTGCACTGCGGACAAATTGGATCTGAAGTAAACGAGCTCTGTGTGGACGGAAAGTGCATTTTCGAAGAAACGCCACCCTCTGCTTTGTGCCTCGGACCATGTCTCTGATACTCCCTCCTTGAAAGTGGACGCCCGGCACCCAAAGGCATACACCACATTTCGTAGCGCATACCATGCCGGATCGTCATCGGGCACGGCGCCTTCAAGCTGTTTCGTCAGGCGAGCTTCGAACGAGGCACAATCGATGATGTCAAAAGCCGATTCGAAGGCTTGCGCGAAATATGCTGGATTTCGATGTTAGTGGCAGCCGTCGGGAACCATGACAAAGAAAAGGACGCACCTGCTGAGTAGCTCCGAGCGAGATCCGGGTCTGGGTCTCTGGCTCGTGTGCCGGGCATGGGCGTTTGCATCTTCAGATCATGGTCGATCCTCGTGGTCAGGGAAGCGGCACTGTCACTGAAACCCAGAGCGCCAATCTGCCTGGAAACCCACTCCGTTCCAGGGCTGCTGCAAATCGACAGATAAGATCCGGGCCCTAGAGAAGTTAGGGGGTGATGGCGAAAAGCAAAAGGGTCCACAAGCTACGTGCCGTGAAGCTCTTCCATGGAACCATGCTGGCTGTGTCAGTATATCACAAAGATCTCATTAAGCCAGGATCACACACCGCGGACTCGACGGAATTGACTGCAAGGGCCGGTTTTGGCTGCAAGAGCACTTCTGTCCCCTTGCTGTGACCAGCTGGCGCACTCGCAACCCTGGTCGCCCTGAACTGCATGGAGTCGGGCGAGACGACAGGAGGTCCCGGGCTGTTGGAGTACCCAACAGCCATTGTGCCATACTCGAAGGCGGTACCATGCGGACTCGCTCTCGAACCTCCGGTGTCCGTGTTGACTGTGGTTGAGCTGTTGGCTGGTTCAAGGCGGCGATGGAAAGGGGACCCAGGATTGTCCGGAAACGGGTTCTGAGATAGCACGGCCGCACTGTCTGGCCGTTCGTCAGCTAATACGCTGTCATTGCCGGCCAAGGAGTCTTGCAGCGTGTGGGAGAGAGCAAGGTCTGGTTCGGGCGGCGCTGTCGCAGATTCAGTCCCAGGATTGGCATTCCGCACGATGGTCGACGGCGGCGTTTGGGCTCCGTAGCCTGCAAGTCCAGCTTGGTGCAAGAGGCTTTCCGCCTTCTCCAGTCGAGCCTGAAGAAGCCGCCGCGTCTCTTTCACCTCGCGCGGCTTTCTCTGGACTCTCCTGCTCGGCGGTGTGAAGTGACAGCGCTCGTGATGGGTCTTGAGAAAAACATGAGCTGCTTCTTCGTCGGCATGCAGGCAAGATTTCATACCACACAGTTCCGACACGGGTTGACTCCTACGAGCTTGGGGTCAGTGGGATCCAGTATCAAGAGGCGCTCCACAGTGTCAAATACCGGTACATCTAACCTTCTTCAGCCGGCAGTAATCACAGGCGGAGGTTAACTTGGGGGATGGGTCCATCATAACCGACATGTTTACGGAGCCTCGAGTGGGATGAGCAAGCTTGGACAGACCCGTGCGTGACGACCGCCACCATCAATGGTCAGGTAAGAGGAGAGTTGGCTTCCTTTCAGCAATCAACGATGCGTGAGAAAGAAGAAGAACAGGACGCCAGAAATCCGGAGGACCTGGTTGCTTAACGATTTGTGGGGTACAGGAGAGGGGGGTAGAAAAAACACGGGGAAGAGGGCCAGGGGGGAATGCAGGAAACACTGGGGGACTTGGAGGCCAGTTAGGGCATGTCTAGTCAAGCCTCAGCATCAAATTACTGTACATGATACAGACCAATGACACCTTGGTCATACGGTGGACGCGGGACGCGGGACGCTGGTGGGATTTTGTGCAAGATTCATAAATCTACAAGTCACGCCCAGTGGCTGGATTGAAGAGATCCACCATTTCCAGTCTCAGGATTGTTCTCACATTATTTATCGTCACCAGGTCCGTGACGGTCTCAGATTGGGGACGACTTGCCTACAGTAACTTCTCGGGTACCCGTCCACCCGTCCAACCAGAAGACCCGGGACTTCGGAGCATACTGCAGGTGAGCCTGTCGCCGAACGAGTCTCGGTGCGAGTCTCGGAGTCCGGAAGCTAAGTCAGGTTGGAGGCAGCACTGCTTCCCGGAGCTCGGAGCGTTCTCTCCTGGAGCTCCGGACCCAAAAGTTCGGCAAAAGCTGACCCGGCACAACTCCTTGTCAGTCAGTACAAGGCGCAATCGGGTTAAGCAGTGTCGCACGCTCGCCCGACTAGTCAGCACATGCAGTCTTGTGTGTTCCTTGCTGTTCCCGAGGCTTCTTGCTGTGAAGAGGTAAGGCTGCGGAGAGTGGAACAGATCAGACTTCGGCGATGAGGACCCACCACCATGGACATCTTCACAGGAGGGCTTACCCCGACCCTCCCCGCTCCGTCGTGAGTATCGCCCTTGCGCGAGCCTAGCCGTCAAGGCCGCGAAGTACATCCCTATGTAGGTACGCCCACCCGGGGCGATGGACGCAACTCCGGGCCACAGAACAATGCAAAGATCCACCCAAGCCGTTGATAACCGTAAGCGATCTCACCCCAGACCCGTCTCCATGGTCTATAACCGAATTCGGTCGGGAGGCAGCATTGGTGTCGCGCGCAATGCTTCTTCATTGCATCTGATGTGAACAACAACCTCGAAACAGATTCGTCTTTTCTGACTGGCGGTGGCACGCTGCAATGTGCCTGTCTCTATAGGTTTACCGCAGCCCAACATGTTTCGAGCTTGTAGAAGGCTCTCGAAATCAAAAGGGACGTATTCTATACTGCAACCTGCGATCCGATCATATGCCTCACCGTCGACACAGCCGGTGAAACGCAAGCTGAATGTGCCGGTGAATTTCGACACGAGCCCACTGTTACACCACAGCTCGGAGACCTTCACGGGGACTCCCAGTCTTCCTCAAACTGGGACTTCGTCACGGCTCAACCTCTGTCAAGCGGTCAACGAAGGCTTGCGGAGTGCATTGAACAAGGACAACAAAGTTCTCTGCTTTGGCGAAGATGTCGCCTTCGGAGGGGTATTCCGTTGCACCAAAGGTCTCCAGGACGAATTTGGCCCTGACCGAGTCTTCAATACGCCCATTACGGAGCAAGGAATCGTCGGCGCCGCCATCGGGATGGCCGCAGAAGGTGCAAAACCTGTGGTGGAAATCCAATTCGCCGATTACGTCTTTCCCGCCTTCGATCAGATCGTCAATGAAGCTGCCAAGTTCCGGTATCGAGAGGGTCGAACGGGCGCTAATCTTGGTGGTATGGTGATCAGGATGCCCTGTGGAGGAGTAGGGCATGGCGCATTGTAAGTCACCCTCTCCCATTCCTCGGGTTCTGCTGGTTCTCATCCTGTCAGATATCATACTCAATCACCCGAGTCTCTATTCAGCCACGTGCCTGGCTTCCATATAGTCATGCCGCGATCGCCGGCACAAGCGAAAGGGCTGCTTCTCTCGGCAATCCTCGAGTCCGAGGATCCCGTGATATTCATGGAACCCAAGATTCTCTACCGAGCAGCTGTGGAAGAAGTACCGGACGACTTCTACACTCTGCCGATCGGAAAAGCCGAGGTCGTCAAGCCCGGCGCCGACCTCACGGTGATATCCTACGGACGGCCCTTGTACAACTGTTCCGCGGCGATCGATGCAGTCGAGCGAACCACCGGCGCCTCCATTGAGTTGATCGATCTGCGAACGATATACCCTTGGGACAGGCAGACGATCCTGGACAGCGTAGCCAAGACAGGTCGGGCTGTGGTCGTGCACGAAAGCATGGTGAACTACGGCGTCGGATCCGAAGTCGCGGCCACGATTCAAGAGCACGCCTTTTTGCATCTTCAGGCGCCGATAAAAAGGGTCGGTGGCTGGACGACACATACGGGACTTGCATGGGAGAAGTTCATTCTTCCCGACATTACGAGTAAGTGTTGCTCTTTTCGGTACAATCGGTCAAGTGAGCTGACGTTGCGGGAAAGGAATCTATGATGGTATTCAAGAGGTTTTGGCCTACTAGACAAGGGTGTATGAAGCAGGAATCTTGATTTGGAGTTGGGCATTAGTGCTATGCGATCAACTCACAGGTATTGGAAACATGCTCTGCTCACGAAAGAACCGAGTCATCTCCCACGGGACCGTCACGTCTCCGGGTTGACACCCGTGAGCGGCGTGTCCGACTGAGATGGTCAAGAATGGATGATTAGAGCTTGATGTACAGTGGCGGTAGTGTGAATGTTGACGAAGAACTTGATGCCCGCTCCATTGACTCTTTCTCTGCATCACAAAGATTAGGGAAAGTAGCTACCTACCTGCCGATAGACAACCACATACGTATTTACAATGCAGCTATGCCCCCCTCGTAGTCATCGGCATCGTATTCCTCCGGGTATTTCAACATCAGTCTCTTGAGCTCTTGCCTCTGAGCTTCCTGTTCACCCGAGTAACTTGCATACACATCGTCGAAGACCGAACTGAGAGGCGGCTTTTTCTGTTTTTCGGCATCCGCCAACTCGAGCAGGATATTTTTGCGGATCTGAACCCGGAGCTCCTTGTCTTTTGCTTCATCCCAGAGGCCTTGGTTCTCGAGCCATCGTCGAAGTCGCATGATTGCGTTGTCTCGGAGGGTCCAAGGGTTAACTTCATCGTGAGTCCGGTATGCGAAGCTGTCGTCGCTGGTACTATGGTGCGAGATCCGATAGCTCATCATTTCCAGAAGGATCGGGCGACCGCCGTTCTCGACTGCGCGTCGACGAGCTTCTCGCGTCGCCTCATAGACCGCGAAGATATCCGTACCGTCGACTCGCAGAGTTTCGATCCCGTAGCCGATACCCCGGCTAGCGATGCCATCGCCGCGATACTGTTCCGCCGTGGGCGTTGATATCGCAAATCCATTGTTGCGGCAGATGAAGATCACCGGACAGTCACGGACTGCTGCCAGATTCAGAGCGCCATGGAAGTCGCCTTCGCTAGCTGCTCCGTCTCCAAAATATGCCACGGCGACTCTCGGGTTCTCAGATCTCGCCTCTTTGTCTGCCAGTTTCAGGGCATAGGCGGCTCCCGTAGCATGTGGTATTTGCGTTCCCAGAGTCGATGCCACTGCATGCTGCTTCGATCAGTAGGGTCCAAAGAAGAACTCGACAGTTCATGCTCACCACTCCGGTTTTTATTTTGCCACTGTAATGGCAGGGCATGTTGCGTCCCTTGCCGGGGTCGTTCTTGTTATGGACCAATTGACTCATAAAGTCCTTGAGCGTAAAACCCCGTTGTAAAAACACGCCAGTCTCTCGATACTGGCATGTGATGATGTCGTCTGGTCCTAGAGCCGCGGCGGAGCCAACCATTATACCTTCTTCGCCAGCGGAGACCTAGGAAAGACCTTTGATTAGTCTGCGGCACCCCCCTCGAGGCGTAATGTACACACCATGTAGAAGCTCAAACGGCCTTGTCTCTGCGCTTCAGTCATGATGCTGTCCAAGATGTTGACTACAGCCGGCTCAGCACATTTCAACCGAGCCTTGATTTGAAGGCCGGAAACTTACCCGTCACCATGTTCCTGTACCATTCCAGGGCTTGGTCATGGGAAATATCTGGTGTTGATCGATTTGTATCCACCATCTTCCCTCCAGCGTCCAAGACTCTGTATGTGGCGATGGGGGGCAACTTTTGCGGCGTAACAAAGTCCATGGTCGAGCTCACTGGACTTGTTTTTGCGCCAGGAAATTTCGGTCTACCATCCAAGTCAACCATCAGGATCTCACGAACAGTTTGTTGCCCTAGGCTGTATAATGCTCACGAGGCCGAAATCTCTCCCATGGTCAGTGTCGAACTCCATCGCGTCGACGGCTTGCTACCTGCAGTCGCGCTTCGTCGAATGAGTCCGCCGTCGACTACAGTCTGATAAATGGCTCGTGATCTACGCATGTTGTGTGCAATTGTCCCGTGTACGAACAATGTCGATGCTATCAACACGACTTTGACGAGACTAATCCGAGATGTAGCCTTGGAACCCCGGCGCGGTTATCGTCGGAGGTGCGGGAAACAACCTTTCAGCCACCATGCTGCATATCCACCCCTCGAGCAAGCCGGACCTAGATTTCTGGCCCCTATGCGTCTTCGACCTCCGGAGAAACCGGCCCGTATTAAAATATCTCGCGTCAAGCGGTCAATTGGTGAGGAATTTGCCGATGAGCCGCTCATGCATAGTGCTAGGGCCTCCTGGCCCATGTCCTCGATGGCTCGGGAGCTGGTAGCTCAAGTTCAGATATAATCGGTGAGGAACCGCGTGCATCGGAGGGCTCACTCCCCGGGGAGGACTTGATTGAGAGAGCTATGAAGAGTAGGATTTACAGAGCAGCCAGTGCCTTTGGCCATGTCACTTTCACAACGAACAGAGGGAGACCGCAATCTCTCCTCGGCGTCAATACCCGGACAACACCGTTCTTAGGCCATAAAGAATTCCACAGCTCGCGCCCATGGCAGGCCGTGCGCCCTTACATCTTGGCTGATATTGGAGAAGGTATGTTCGTCTTGAGATGATCAACCATCCGGGATGGGACTCTGAGACCTGTAGGAATCACCGAATGTCAAATCGTAAGCTGGTCGGTCAAGCCTGGAGATCATGTCCAACAATTCGATCCGATATGTGAGGTCCAGTCGGACAAAGCAACCGTGGAGGTAAGATTGTGCAGTTCCATTTCGCAAAAGTCTGCTGACATGGTGATTGCAGATCACCTCGCGGTTTGATGGTGTGGTAAAGACTCTGCACTACGAGCAGGACGAGGTCGCGGTGGTTGGCCTGGTATATTTCTGCCTTCAGGAGAAACCTGAGTGTCGCATATGTGCTGATCGTTTTGCAATATAGCCACTGCTTGATATGGACGTCCTTGAGGATGACATAGGCGAGGATCCCACAACTCTAGTGGCTGCTGAATCCAAACCGGAAGGAATATTCGAGGGAGCACTCGAGCAGCCTGAGGCTCGAGCCCAGAAGCCTTCTGCTGAGACCGCCACAGATACAACCCCTAGGAGTACAAAGGAGGCGGATGCTGAGGTGCACCGGCAGAATTTCCCTCTTCTCACTCCCGCTCTCCGACACATGCTGAAAGAATTCCACGTTGACCCTAGGGACGTAGAAGGAACGGGAAGAGATGGACGAATCACCAAGGAAGATGTACAGCGCTTTTTGTCCACAAGACCAATCACTCCTGCGATGATTTCCTCACCAGCAGACCCGGCAAGAGAATCTGGCAGCGTGGTGTCAACAACAACAACAACAACGACCGCAGGGGACGAGATTGTCAGCATGAATGCGGTGCAAAAGAAGATGTTCCAGGTCATGACCCAATCTCTCGCCATCCCGCATTTCTTGTACACCCAGAATGTGGACATCACGGCCTTGAGCAGGCTTCGTCAGTCATCCAACAGAGGCAAACCCATTCGCTTCGCTCCGCCGACCGACGGCACTGCCAGCACTACAAAACTTTCATTACTCCCCTTCATCATCAAAGCGGTTTCGCAAGCGTTTCTCCAGCACCCGAAGATCAACGCTCACCTGGAAACAACAAAAGATCCGTCAAATCCAGTGCTGACCTTGAAGGGATCACACGATTTTGGCGTAGCTGTTGACACTCCCCATGGCTTGGTCGTTCCTGTGATCAAAAATGTACAAAGTCATTCCGTTGCCTCGCTCTCGCAGGAAATCAAGCGACTCAGTGACCTCGCACAAGCCGGTCGCTTAGCTCCCGCCGACTTCCAAGGAGCTACATTCACAGTCAGCAACATCGGCAGTATTGGTGGGAACACAGTGAGCCCCATCATAGTGGCTCCGATGGTGGCAATCCTGGGCGTGGGCAGAGCGCAGCAAGTTCCCGTGTTTACACATGATGCCCACGGCGCGGAGGTCGTGGCCAAACAGGAGCAGGTAGTGTTGAGCTGGAGTGCAGATCACCGGGTATTGGATGGTGCAACGGTTGCAAGGGCTGCGGAACGTGTGAAAGAGCTGATGGCCAATGCTGATCAATGGGGGCTCTATTTAACATAGACTCCGATACACTGTAATTAACACCCAGCACCAGGCTTCACAAGCCGTTCTTCTTCATAGCAGCAAGTGTACTCGCTGATTCACGAAATGCTGTCCGGATTGCATTCTGAGCCGGAATCACTTCGACCCCGAAGTGAACTCCACTCTCCCCACTCTCTCGCGGTTGACTATGCTGGAGAAACCGGGGACCAGGTATCCTAAGCTTGCCCACCAGGGAGTCCCATAGGGGTTTGACAAGTGCCCCCGAAAACGCCGAGAACCACATAAGCTGGGGCAGGCGTGATAAGCCCGAGCGGCATTCTTCCTGTGCCGCGGGAGCTGAAATACATCGTAAGCCCCGGGAGGATTTCCCTTATTTGACGGTTTGAACAAAGCAGCAGACCTCATGTGAAAGGACCAAAAGACGGAAACGAGCGGTATTTGGGAGTCCAACTGCGAAGGCATCCACAATGAAAACTACATTTCGCCGCCTCGTCCGCTTCAAGGCCACTGACGGGAGCACAAAGTACGGCGAAGCTGGCGAGCAACTCAAGGTTGGAGACACCGTTCAGCTGTATGCCGGTGATCAACCCTGGGCACTCGAGAGTTCAGAGGAACGAGCAGAAATTGCTGAGGTATGATAATTATTACGTGCAAGCCTCATTGTCCAGCTTGGTCCCGACTCACCCTTCATTAGATCCTCTGCCCACTACCCCAGGTCAACATCTTCTATGGCATTGGCCTGAACTACAAAAAGCACATCGCCGAGGCCAACTTCGATGTCCCGGAGTACCCTACTGTGTTCACGAAGCCGCCAGGTCAGTCTGCTCGCCGAATAGGACCGTTAGCTACTTTCCGGATCCTCACTCTTCACAGACGCCCTAGCAGGCCCCTATGATGATATCCGTGTGAACCGCAAATGTGAATGTCTCGACTACGAGGGTGAGCTCGCGGTGATCATCGGAAAAGACTGCAAAGACTACGATGGTCACAGCGACGTTGCAGAATATGTGCTGGGCTATACCGTCGCCAACGATGTCTCCTCGCGCTTCTGGCAGATGCCTGCCCGATCAGGCAATCAACACGGCTACGCCAAATCGTTTGATCAATTTGGGCCGATCGGCCCTGTGGTCGTGTCGACCTCTGAGATCCCCAACCCTGGGGAGCTGGAATTGGTCACGACTGTGAACGGCGAGGAGCGCCAAAGAACAAGTACTGGGGATTTATTGTTCGACATTCCGAAAATCATCGAGCACCTTAGTCGGGGGACCACGCTCAGGAAAGGAACTGTCATCATGACGGGCACGCCAAGCGGTGTCGCTGCGTTCATGAAGCCTCCCGCCTGGCTCCAGTCTGGCGATGTTGTCGCTGTGGAGATTTCTAGGATAGGAAAGATTCAGAACACAATGGTGATCACATAGTCATAGTCCTAAAGGATGGTTTCCATCCAACTCGCAGCCAGCCGAGAAAAAATGCTCGCTCAAATGCATGTCGACTCGGTTTACTAGTGAGATTGTCCGTCGTCGTTCCTAAGACCCTTCACGGTCCAGCTTCGCAACATCACAAGCCGTTCTGCCTCAAGCCAAGCCAGGAGCCAAACCGCCACACAGCCGGAGCGCCTCGCCCCGCGCGGTTTGGAAGTCCGGACTCCGGGTAGAAAGGTACCCCGAGCGCCCGCGGAGGTCCAAGAAGAGTTTCATGCCTCGACTGGCAGCAAACACTTAATCTTGTATTAACAGACACACAGATTGCACCTCTTGTGAAACCGAGAGCAGACAGAGTACCGACTGCCACACTGCGCGGTGATAGGTATCACCAAAACGATCGAATCACCCAGTATTAGATACAGGGTTCCAGTGACAAACATGGGATGCTACAACACAGAAAACACCGAATGGCCTTCGTTCACCATCAACGAAGCGATCAAGAACCTGATATCAGAATTCTTCCTGTTACTCGATAGCGAAGACGGCCACGTCGGGGACAAGCTTGCCGACGACATCTTCGCTCCAAATGGACAAGCCAAATTCGGCGGCCACATGTTCGTAGGATCAGATGGTATGTCATTGTCGGGTCCGCGATTTTTTTCTTGATCGAGTTGTTGATGATGTACTCTCAGAGATCCGCAAATCAAGAGACAACGCCTGGAAAGAAGTGACACGACGGCGCCACAAGATCCTGAAAGTCTACTCCGCGAGCCTGGAAGGGGATGATCTTCTCTTCATCGGCCACGTCGAGATGGACTTTCGCAATGGCAAGGGCGTCCAGGGCGAGTTCGCCGGGAGACTGAGGATAGAAGATGCTGCTGGCGCTTCGCCCAAGCTTACTCTGTACACAGTATGGGCTGTATGTTGACACTGTCCGGTCGAGAGGGCTTTCTTGGGTGATATTGGCTAATGTTCGATCAGGACTCGGCACCGGCGACAAGAGCTCTCAAGGGCGAATGATCCTGGCCCTGCTTTGTTTCACGCAGCGTCAAGCCATAGCCTTGACCCGACGATGTCAGGATTAGATACCACATGTTTTGAAGATATGTCTATCGCAGTAGATAACTAGGGTGTACTTTGCAAACTCCAACGAGATCTGGTTCTGGAGTACGCCAGGGAGGACAGCTAGATAGTACACAAGGAAAAGTCACTTCGATCTCTCTCTCTCCCCTCACACGACTGGGCCCGGCGTTTGGACTTTCGGCACTCGGCTATCCGGAGCACCTTGTGCATCCACGAGTTGGGTGCGGCATGCTAACTGTACCAAGAAAACCACCCCGTTGAATTGGTAACCAGTCCTGCCAGACAACGATCGTACTCACGATTTTCAAGAAATGCTGATCTAGCATCCTCGCAACCTCATAAACCTTTGTTCTTGCAAGACAAATCGCCAAGCCTCGTCACTGCGTCCGACCGGTGATATCCCAGCATGGCAAACCATCGAGGGCTCGTCCCTTTCTCGAGCATGACAGAGGAACAGAAAGCACTACACGACACCCTCACACAATCCATCAAATCGCGATATGATGATTCTGAGCGGTCCCCGAGATTTTTCTCCGACGACGGCTCCCTCGTTGGTCCTTACGGCGTCCTCCTTCATCATCCGGAGGTGGCGCGTCAATTCCAAGGGCTTGTCAGAGCGTTGCAGACCGTGCCAGGTCTGTCGCTGTACGGCCGTGAAGTAGCCATCGCGGTGGCCGGGTCGCGCTCGCAAGCGGCCTACGAGCAATACGCACATCGCATCATTGCCACCCAACGTGCCGGAATCACCGAAGCTGAACTACAGGAAATCCATGCCGGGAGATGCCCTGACACGTTGACGGCCGAGGGAAAAGCCGCGTTCGAACTGGCGACGGCGCTGGGCAGGCCTGGTCCTCTCCCTCGGGCGGTCTACGATAGAGTGGTCGGCGTGTTGGGCGAAGATGGAGCTGCCGCAGTGGTGCATTACACTGGATTCTACAGCTATGTAGGCGTTCTTCTGAATGGTTTCGACGTCCAGGTGCCGTGAGATACTATCGTTCCAACCAATGAGAGAGAGAAAGACATCCTGAGTCACCTGCTCTGCGTTCAACAAGTGAGCCGATCATGTTCATGTTCAATGTTCATCAATACTATAAGTCCTGGAAGATTAACAGTGTGGGCCTCCAGGTCCCCGGACCACCCCCCCTTTTCCCCCGGGCCGAGCCTCCGGACCCAAACCCCGGAACTCGGACAAGGACTTGTACTGTCGCACCGAAAGAGAAGGGTACGTAGTCTCTTACTCCGACCCAGAAGTAAAAGGCGCTACCCTGATCGATTCATTGCACACTGCAGTACATCTCCGTTTCCCTAGTCCGCCGTTGAGCGCCGACCGCCGCAATGACAGTTTTACAGCCGTCGTCAATCGTTGGAAGCTATGCAGCCTCGTTGTCCGCTGTCGCGCTGGGACTTGTAAGTGGTCTTCGGTCGCCCGAAGCATCGTGGATCAAACTGATCATCCCCGACCGAACTATAGCTTGCTCATGTCTTTTACAACACATTTGAACCCACCGCTCTGGGCTTCATCGCCCAGTCGACCGTGCTCAGCGGGGTACTTTTCTTCTGGAGCAACCTGTCGGCCGGATTTGCACTCTCTCAAATGAGGATCTGGCCTGCCGTGCAGGCGATGTTGTTGTACTTCTGCACCCTCAGGTACGAGAGATCAAAACAGACATCAAGCCTCCGTTCTGGTGTCATGGTCTCACCAATGCGTAGCGTTTCGATTGCGGTTTACCGGATTTACCTCAGTCCGTTGCGCAAGTTCCCCGGGGGGAAGTTACCGGCCCTCACGAAATGGGCTCATTTTGCGCTTGCGAGAAAAGGGCTCACTCACCATGTGATGATGAAGCGGCACCGCGAGCTCGGCGACTTCGTCCGGATAGGGCCTAACGAGATATCCATCTCAGATCCCAGTTTCATCCCGATCATTCATGGGAACAAATCCAGATTCCCCAAGGGACCGTGGTACGACCATATGATTGCCGAACCCGTGCTGTCACTCATCGCGATCCGTGACTACGATCAGCACAAGTCTCGCCGGAAGGTTTGGGACGAGGTCTTCACTCCAAGGGCGCTGAAGGTCTACGAAAAGCGCATATTGACGGTGTTTGAAGGTCTGGCCGCGCGTTTCGATGACTACGCAAAGACTGGCGAATTGCTCGATCTCTCCCTATGGTCTGAGAGGTTGCTGGTCGACACGGTCGGAAAAATTGCCTTTGTAAGTCTCTCGACACATTGTGGTATCCATGGCTGATCGGCTAGAATGTCGATTTCCACTCCGTCCAAGATGGAAAGGGCCATTTCTACGTCGAATTCATCCACGGAATGCTACAACATGTTGCTTCATTGGCCGAAATCTCCTGGGCCAAGCCAGTTTTGGCCTACCTGCCACACAACAAGGCACAATCCTCGGCCATCAAGCAGTTCCTGGCATTCAGCGCAGAAAAACTCTCGCAAAGAATGGAGATCGGCGGCGACGCCGAAATCGACGTTCTGGGCTTCCTGATGACGGCAGGCAGGAGGAATCCGGCCTACAAGTTGTCGACCGAAGCTCTGGGTTCGGAGGCTCGATTGGTCATTGCCGCTGGGACTGATACGACCAGTATTGCCATCACGTACAATCTGCCCCAACTCACCCGTCATAGACTGATCGTTCAATGGAAGCTGAAATCTCTGCAGATCTGCCATGTTCTGGCTTCTCCACGACAAAGCCGCATATCAAAAGCTGCGAACAGAATGCCGCAATATCTTTGCGCCGGGCGAAGACTTCGACGCGGCAAAACTTGGGGATTGGAAGAGAGCTCCATACCTTAACGCCTGTGTCAACGAAGCGCTCCGACTCTTACCCTCGGGACCCAATGGAATGCAGAGAGTGGTGGTCACTCCCGGTGGCCTAATGGCCTCCAACGGCATGCATATCCCGGAGGGGACCAAAGTCAGTGTTCCCACGTGGACCGTGCACCACGATGCGCGCAACTTTGAAAAGCCGTGGGACTTTATCCCTGAGCGGTGGATCGAAGGCTCTGGCTTCGAAGGAGCCCACAACACGACCGCCTTCATGCCCTTCTCGCTGGGTGCCTATTCTTGCATTGGCAAACCACTGGCACTGCTGCAGATCCGCATGTTTTTGTTTCGGTACGTTGGCCTCTTGCAGCTTTCTGCCAGTTTAGAAACCTGGAATTCGACTAACTGGGTGCTTGCAATAGACTGATTCCGCTTTTTGACTTTGAACTTGCCCCCGGCTTCGACAAGAGGGCATTTATCGAAGACACGAAAGGGTTCTTCGGGCTGACTAAATTGCCGCTACTTGTGTCAGTGACCCGGGCTTCGGAATAAATAATACTGTAAAAGTCTCTGTCGACCAAGCTCATGAACCTTAACATAGCGGTGCACTTTTAATTAGCCTAGTATAGAGTATTATATGACGAATACGAAATATAGAAGAGAGGACAAACTAACACATATTTATACGGAACATAATTAATCCGATAGTGGCGATTCCACGGATTAATTATCCATGAACACGGACTTATAGTACTAGCGCATCCTGATCGGGTGCCAAGGCCAGCGACCTTGTCGCCTCTGAATACTCCGTACCGGCGGGTTCAACTAGGACCTTCCCCCGTACTCGATGAGGAACTACTAGGCCGGATGAGCGTGCCTCATGCTTACATGGTCGAGAAGAAGCCTCCGCGCGACAGTGACTCTCTGGAGATCTTATGCCTCGCAGAATGAGCGTCCAGAGTTTGACTATGCTGCGGCTCGGGAGTGGCACAAGAGCTTCAATTCACTGGAGTCGCTACGTGATGTCGGAGAAGTGACCTTCGCCCGGTCCAGTGGGCCTGGTGGCCAAAACGTGAACAAGTACGCTGTGCTTGGTGCTTTGTTACTGGACAAGCCTGACTGCCCGACAGAGTCAATTCTAAAGCGCAATTGCGCGTGCCTATCGCCCAGCTCCTCCCGCTACTTCCTGCCGCCCTGCACAAACCCATCCTGGCGTCACGTTACTATGCCGAGAACTCGTCAAGCCTTCTGATCCAGGCAGATGAGAGCCGCAAGGCACAAGCGAATAAGGACACATGCTACCGCAAGCTCAATGAGCTGATCCTGGATGTGTACAAGCAGAGCGTACCCGGCGAGACATCGGTCGAGCAGAAAGAGAAGGTCAAAAGGCTCCAAAAGGCGGAAAATGAATCGAGACTGAGGCGGAAGAAATTGCAATCGAGCAAGAAGCAGTCGAGGTCATCCAAGAGAGATACTGATTAAATCATTACGAAGACGTGTCTGGCGCACCGAGAGACTGGGCGACCGACTCCCCCACCATCTTGAGAGCTGGATCTAGATCCTCTGTCTGCGTGAGCTTCTCTAGCCAAAGTTTGGCCCAGGTCAGCAGCTCCGGGCTGTTTGTCTTTTTGCGCGCTTCCTTCAATCGTGCCACCACCTGCCTGAAAGCTGGAGGAAAATCCGGCGATGAGGGAGAGATTGAGACAACGGGTATTTGGACATGGCAGGCTTGGGCGCCCCAGTTCTGCGGATGATCTTTCAGCAAGGCCGTCTCCACGTGGCTTGCAACTTTGCGGCAGGCTGGCATATCCTCGAAGTCCAGCAGCATGTTGAAGAAGTCGAGTCCGAATTGGGGGTCTTCAAATTGGGCCATGGCAGCATCAAATATTGCGATCGGAATGGCGCCACTCAGTGCAGGAGTAGTCTCCAGGGTCTCAAGGGTAGATGTGTCTACCTCATGTCCTTCGCCTTCGGGGTTGATGTCCATAGCCGTCAGTCTGGGTAGTGGCAAAACATCCTCATTCTCCTCATCGTGCTGTGGCTGCTCTCCTCTATCGGCGGTGATTCCTAAGACCTCTCGTCTCGTATGGATCTTGGCGATGTACAACATCTCCAGTCTCGCATATTCCAGCCACATTGTCCTTGATCCTTTACAGAATCTTAGACCTCTCTGCATGTAGCTTCGCGCTTCCGTCATGTCACCATTTTCCTCAAACGAATATTGCGCCGCGTGAATCCACAAATCGGCTTTGGTGGGATGCAGTCGGAGCACCTGTGTGAGCATCTCTTGCAGCTTTTTGTACGCCTTCTGCCTCTGTGCGTAGGCTATGGCCTCCATCCACAGGCTGATGTCACCGGGATGTTTTCGAGTGCCGCGATCGAAAACGAAGAAGACGCGGCGCTTGCCATTATGTGCTGTAGCCTTGATTCCCAGTCTCTTGACCCTTTTCCGTCTTAAAGCATCGACGTTGATCTCAAATTCTGCATAGCGAGCATAGTCGCCGGGGGTTGAGCCTCTGGCATTGATTTTGTGTTCGAAGTCGGATCGTTTGCGAGCGATGCTGGTGATCTCCTCGGCACTGAAGATTCCCTTCCGCTCGTATTCCTTTAGCTCGGGAACCGACTGCTCGAGGAAGAAGCGCGCCTTGTCGCTGGCGGCAGCCATTGTCCTGACGATAGAGAGAGGGAAACTTTTTCTTCGGGCTGCGGAGAAGATAGACAAATTTGGCCGCAGTTCTGCCGAGCCTGCGGATCATCAGGGGTTGAATTCAGTGCAGTTCAGTTCACGCTCAAGTTCTTCTCACGCGCAGCCCAGCTCCTTGACCTTTTCGTACCACTTCTTGTCGCTCATTCTCTCCGTTCTCCCTCGCTTGATGCCGCTGGTCGCGTTCTAATCCCTTTAATACCCGACATGGCGCCGAGAAAGGACGCCGATGTGGTGTTCTCTGTGAGTCTTCCTCTCTCTTCTCGACTCCCGCGCTGACATGCGACAAGTTCAATGCGAAATATATCTCATGGGCTCACACGCTCGTCGCCTACGCGGCCTTCCTCGGAGCATTAATTGTTGGAGTCTCCCTGCATTACCACAAAATTGTACAAAACGAACACTATGGATACCCGGATGAATGGTTTCCCTCTGTTTCCGCTACCATTGGCGACCGATACCCCGAGCGGTCTGTCTTTATGGTGTTCATTGCTATCACCTCTGGCCCTCGATTCGCTCTGGTCGCACTGTGGTACTTCCTAACGAGAAAGCCTAACTCGAATCTGCCTGCCATCATCGCGACCACGGGCCTGCTGAGAACATTGACCTGCGGAGGCTGGACCTATGTGACATCTACCGACGACCATAACTGGCATGATATCTTCATGATCTCGTACCTGGTATTCACGTTGCCGTGGACATTAGGATGTCTGGCACTGAGTCCACCTAATACGCAAGCTGTGAAATATCGAAAGATCCTGGCCAGCTTGTTCTTTGGCACACTAGTTCCGTTGGTTTATTTCTTCATCCAGCATAAGATTCACAAAGTCGCTGGAGGTATGGTGTCCACGTCCCTTTGCAAGGCGTAGCTGACAGCCCAAGCTTATACCATCTACGCTTTCTTTGAGTGGTCCTTGATCCTGTTTGACGTTGCATTCGACGCCGTCACTTCGCTCGACTTCGAGTCGTTTGAACTGGTCGTCAAGGACGTTGCAGGTGCTTCCAGAGGGTATGTGCAGTTGCTCCCGAAATACGCAAATGTACGACCAAGTCGACCCCTGGCTTGGTGGCTTGCTGACCGGTTCGTAGTGATACCAAATCGCTCAAGGAATCTGTCAAAGAGAAAGAGTGAGCACAACCTGCTACCAGGAACCGGTGAGCTTGACTGACTCAGGATAGGCGCGACAACGCTCTCATCCAGACATCAACCTTCGATGGGCCTTACTACTGGCCGGCAATGCTGGACGCCGCCGCGGACATCCTCCATGGCTTCTTCTTCTGGTCTATCCTCACTTCACTGGGGGTTCTCATCTGGTATTTCCCACTTTGGCATATGGGAATATCAGGCTACGAGGTCATGGTCATGTGCCCTGCTTCACCCCTAATTCTCGGTATCCCTTCCGTGCGATCTCTGGTCATCAAGAACCTCCGCTGGCTTCACATGGCTTCAATGGTGGGGCTTCTGGCATGGTTGGCCAAAGAACCCACCAGCCGTCTTTTTACTGTTAGCTTTGCCGTTATGGCTGGTTGCACTGCCTGGTCGGCAGAATGGTATGCTGAGCGGAGGAACTCTGCTCGCTTACAGCGGAAAATTCTGGCCTGGAGCATTGGTCTAGTGCTTTCAAGCATCGCCAAGTTTGCGAACCACACGAACAATCCCGTCTGGCCAATCCTGCATTCGGGCATCGGCGGCTGGAACAAGACCGGACTCGTAGTAGCACTCGTGGCCGTATGGCGTTCTACTCGAGCAGACACAACCGCCGGCGGAGATTACGTTCCTTCTCACACCAAAAAGGGCTCAAGCCTTTTGGCAGGTCTCGGGCTTGGGGGGCTATTCTTCACCATGCACTCCCTGCTCTCGGATTCCAGCACCATGATCCTTTGGGTTTGGGAAGGGTTTCCGGTTCGAGGACCACTGGCAGTACCACATGGCGCGGTTGTCATTCTAGCCATGAGCTCCGGATTGTTCCTTGGGGTCGCTCTCCCTGGCTTCTTCGGATCATGGACAGCCTATGGGCTTGGAGCTGTTGGCGCGGCCTTACTTACCTGTTACAGCCACTGGACCGGCTTCTATGGTGGCTTGTTGCTAGCCTTCTACACCATGGGAGTTACCCCTGTTCTGATTTCTTCCGCTGTGCAGCATGGCCCTGCGTCTACCTTTGGCTTTGGCTTCTTCATTTACAACCTGATGGTACTGTTCCATGTCTGGGTAGTGGCGTACGCTTTTGTTCCTGGTGGACCATTGGTCAGAGAGCACACGGATTGGATCATGATCACGACTATACTGTTGATCGGCGCCGGCGTGTTCTCGGCCTTGACAACCAACACAGGCTATCAAACTAGGAGCAGATCGAGCCCTCGCGGAAGGAAGCAGTCGACTTACTGCCTCCACGTCCTCCTAGTCTTGCAACTGCTAGCTGCATCGATTGCGTATCTACGGTTCCCCACCTACGACTACACGCCGTACCACCCGGAGCAGAAGCTCATGACCGCGGGGATCTGGACTATTCACTTTTCTTTGGACAACGACGACTGGTCGTCTGAGCGAAGAATGCGTGACGCTATTAAAGAGTTAGAGCTTGACGTGGTCGGATTACTGGAATCTGATCTGCAGCGGATTATCATGGGCAATCGAGACACAACACAGTATCTAGCTGAGGATCTCGGCATGTATGTGGACTACGGTCCGGGTCCGAACAAGCACACCTGGGGCTCGGCGCTGTTGTCGAAATTTCCGATCGTCAACTCGACTCATCACCTCTTACCATCTCCAGTGGGTGAGCTTGCCCCGGCCATCGAGGCTACCTTGGACGTCTACGGCACTTTGGTCGATGTCTTTGTGTTCCACTCGGGACAAGAAGAGGACCCAGAAGACCGACGCCTGCAGTCAGAGTACTTGGCGGAACGGATGAACGCCACTCCCCGGCCGGCGATCTTACTCAGCTATCTTGTGGTGAAGCCGGGAGAGGGTAACTATAATACATATGTGGGCGAGAAGAGTGGAATGCATGACATTGACGCCCGTGATTGGGACCGCTGGTGTGAATACATTCTGTACAAGGACATCAAGCGAGTGGGATATGCTCGCGTGAGCCGAGGCACCATCACGGACACGGAGATCCAGGTAAGCAATACTCGCCACCATCCACCCTTGAATTTTTACTGACAGCCAAATCAGGTGGGCAAGTTCGTGGTTGGAGAGCCTGTCTCATACAGCGACGAGAGGGTTCCTGAGGAGCAAATAGCACCCGGGCGGAGATTCCCAGCACTGTTCCGTGGAGAGGGTGTTCGGGGACATCGATACCACGTCTTCGACGAACCATGGTATTACGCCTGAGGCACAGGGTCGCCGTTGGTATAGCATGGCCACAGTGGCCTAACGTGAAGCGGCCAAAGATCGGCGTCACATGTTGTCAGTAGCCAATTAAAGCTCTTTGACTGTAGCCTAGCCCCGTCTGTCTGCCTGGCCTCTTGACGCGCTTATCGTTATCGCGGAACAATGCGGGGAACATCAGACCGTATGACTCTTGCGTGAGTCAAATGTGACGGCGAATCGGACTCGATGAGGACAATTGCCCGGATCGTGCATAACTCATGACCATCCTCAACCCTCCTTCACCAACACCTTCATGTGAACAAGTACGTTTCCTTGCGTTTGCCGGAGCTTGGTGAAAGGCGTTTCCATATCCTAATCCTTTTACAACACCTTTCCCTTCACACAGCTTCCACCACCCTACCATTGACACCGTCATGACGGATTCCTCAGCTGCTCCTCCGCCCGGCTCCCGTGCCATCAAGATTCCCTTGCACGGCAACAGCAATGCAGACTACGCTGCCTCAAGCCGACGTCATCGCAGCTCGCGTTACGCCAACCATGCTGACCATGCCGAAGCTTCAGATGCTGGTCCATCTTCGCTAGGCTCGGGGTCCGACCAGGACTCACCGTGGTCCTACAGTCCTCTTCCCGCTCGGCCTCAGGGTCGACTACAGACTGT
Source organism: Phialophora tarda (assembly GCA_016109495.1). Taxonomy (NCBI): domain Eukaryota; kingdom Fungi; phylum Ascomycota; class Eurotiomycetes; order Chaetothyriales; family Herpotrichiellaceae; genus Phialophora; species Phialophora tarda. The sequence goes on along the minus strand of JADWPL010000029.1, from coordinate 122,921 downwards.
GGCTTCTCCTTCGACCCAACCTGCTCGCTTCCCTACCTTATCCGGGCCGACAAATGAAGCCGGTCGATCCCAACGCAAAGACAAGCACAAGGCGGACTTGCCACCGCCCAACAACATGCCCATGCTCTTCAACTCCTCGTCCCCACTCGGCCCGTCCATGCTCTCATCGAGCTCATACAAGTCAATCAATCTGAACGCCCACCACGATGACCCCGACGAACCTCCACGATTGATCACATACACCAAGCATAGCCAAGGCTTCACCTGGAATGACGAGCTGTTCTTGCCGAGTTACATGCTAGGGCGGTACGGAGAGCGGGGACGCAAGAAGCAATATGACGGCGATCTTGGAGACGAGGACCAGTGCCCGGTGGCTGAGATCTTTGTTACAGATGAGGAGGCGCAAGCAATGATGCCATAAAGTGCACGATTGCACTGGCAACGACACCGACGAGCTACGAAGAAGGAACACGATACACACACAGTCATCACATGGATTTTGAGCGGCGTTTGCGAGCGGGGATTCTTGAGTGATGAACCACAGTATCACATGGATGAGCGGGCGGTCACCTACGGACGGGCTCACGACAAGGGGCTGGATAGAGATGCAGGACTATTTGACAGGTTTAAGGAGTACTGCGGTCGGATCGGGGCTGGGCCACTCGAAAGGTACCTCGGAAGACGATACATGCATCACGGCTCAAGCCAAATCTCGACTCACAGGCAGCATTGCTGCTGGTACAGTATTATTTTGGTTAGGCGTTTCAAGGATGAGGCACCGGGGGAAGATATGCGGCTGGTTATGGGGAACTCTTGTCTATGCTTTTTAAACCATGAAATACGAGACAGATATTCTGCTTCCTCCCCTCCACTTTCACACCTCTTGAATCTCCAGTTACAATTTCTCATCTGCCAGTCCATGCCATTGAGATCTAGAGACCCGCGGCCTCCATGAACCGGTCAGGGTAAGCAGTGACTTGGTCGTTGGCACACATTTCGAGTTCCCTCCACCTGCAATCTCCAGGCTGAGCCTAGATCTCAAGCTAAAGAATGCTACCCTGACGGTCATGCGGCTTGTCGATGGCCGTGACTGCCAGCGCATGGCCGAGCTAGAGCAGTGGCACGCATGCGTTAATTATCTACCACAGAGTTCTTCTCCTGTGCACCTACTGTCGATAAAGGAGCTGTAGACTACTCCGTTCGTTCTCGGCGTGGGTGACGATTAATTTCGTTGTTTGGTCACACCGCATCCAAATATCACCGAATTCGCTTTCACCGGCCCAAGGACCATCACATCTGACGAAGCTCTGCGACCCCCTAACGACGCTGGGACTTCTTCAAGTCGCATTCTCGCTCTCACTATATTGCCAAGAGACTCCCATCCGATCAAGCCGGCGACATCCACCGTAGAACGTGGCAGCGTGACGGGTGACCGCTAGCCGTTGATTGACAGCTCTGGCCGACTTCGGGACTGCTCATTCGGAAATGGACTTTTCTCTGGTCTCTTCATGAACGCGCTCCTCATTGCCGCCAATGGATGGAGGGGACACTAATCAACAAAACCGGCCAGGCCGATCGTTATTCAAGTGATATATGAGCAGTCCAGCAGACTGGGACACGGCGCTACCACCGCGGGAGCTTCAGCGTCTAGGGAAGCTGGATCGTGAGGCTTGTAGAAGGAGCTGAAGTAGAGCGGGTATCGCTTGGTGAGGCCGGAGTCTCGTAGGTCAGGGCATGTCTCGCTGGGCGCAGTGTCGGTCTTCTCTCTCAGTGTGCCAATGTCTTAATCACGGCATGTTTCGTCAGTTCAAGGCAACCCGGACAAGAGGCAGTGTGCAAGCCCCCAGCAGATTCCACTCACCGATAGCTATATCCCCAACTTTCCATCTCTCGGCGAACCGCCGCTGCACCAAGGTGGCCAGATTGTAGAAAGACGGATATGGCGGACACGATCTGACAGATGATGGTTCAGAGCCCAGGATAGGGGCGAGCGCATAGGCCAAGAAGGGGTGAGCCAGACTGATATAGTCGGGAGACCAGTTGCGGATGATTGTCGCCAACCTGAGCATGTGGTTGAGCCCACTGGATTGGCCCAGTCTGGATTGCAGCTGAGGACTGCTGCCATCCCAGACTTTGATCCCGGCCGCCAGGCAAGCGGACGCTGCCAGCAACAGATGAGTGCCTATGATCCAGTTACACCTGCCGAAGGACGTGTTGTCGAACATGGGCGGCTGGGTAGTCAGATCAAATGCTGGAGGCAGCGCCAGCAACACACAATTCACGTCATTCTCCAGCGTGATCTTTTCTTCCAGGGCGATCCCCTTCTTCTGCTGGCATCGATCCACAACGAGACTCAGCAGCACGTTGGCGACAAGAAAGCATGCCCGTTCGTCGTGGCGGCCCATTCCGACGAGGACCCTCCAAACCTGGCCGGGCTCCCACGTCAACAGTTCGCAATGCTCGACTCGGCCGCCGAACCAGGCGTCGTCCGACATTGGCAGGCGGACGGCCCATCGGCGTTGGTCGATCGCAAACGGGCGCTGTAGGACCGTGGATCCGAAGCAATCCAACTCCCACACGAGCCACCACGTCCGGCGGCGGCGCTCCATCTCAATTGGGTCCCACTCCCACGCCGCCGAGGGGTCGTCGTGCTCGTCTCCGTCTATCTCATGCAAGCCCAGGGCGTAACTCATCCTCACGCACACGCCGACAATGACCCAACCCTGCGCACAAAGGTCAGATGTGTAATAATAAAATGCGAGGAGAATGCAGCCCTGCAGGAACGTCAGGCTCGGCTCCACTTCATCTCGGGCCACGTCGTACGCCTCCTTGGCCTGCGTGGCGAACCTCTCGCCACGGTCGGGGGCTTTGGTTTCGGAGGCCGCGTTCGAGGTCGAGAACCGAGCTGACATGGCGAAGATGGCCAGGAATAGGAGCCGCTCTTCCGGGTCGAGACCTCGAAGTGCGTCCTCGTCACGAGCGTTCAGGGTTTGTCCGCAGAATTTCAGGAAAGTTGGCTGGTGGAACATCGGCATCCAAGGCTGAATCTTTTCGAAGAACAGATGCACGAGGTGGATGGCGGTCGGGTGTGGGATTAGGAACGTGTCGTTCCTCACGCTGGAACGCTCCATGTCCACGCCGCCCTGTCCGTCCTCAGGATTGGTGTCTTCAAGATTCCCGCGAGACGGGGTTGTCGCAGGCTTTCGCATACCTCTTGGGCTGCTAGAATTCGTCGGCGGGCTTGCCATGACGATGTTCTGCCTGGGTGATCGCTTGTCCGTCTCATCACCCGCCTGGCGTACTGAATGTGTCGGATGACAGACTCCCTCCCCTTCTAGAACCACTGCCCTGCCCGCTGCCGGATTATTAGCATTCCCCTGCCTCCTTCGCCGCGGAGACCGCAGCCAACATCGTGACAGTCCCTTCTCGCGCACGCAGACCCCGCAGACAGGTCGCGCGCCATCGCATTTAGATTGCGTCCGACGGCACTCGAGACATGCTCGAAGGGTAATATGGCTCCGAGATGACGGTGACTTGGTAATACATGTCGGTGATGGTTTGTTCGGTGATGGGTTTCCCATATCCGAGATCCTCGTTGACGGCGTCAGGTATTCGTGTTCACGACTTGCCTCACGGTGGAACTACTTAGTGGCCAGTGCGCGATGTCAAGGTCCCAAGAATCGAGTCTCCTGCCACAGTACGTATTACTCTTGGTGGATCATGGCGATGCTGAGGTTGGCTGCCTTTTTCGTGGACATCAGTGTCGGGGTCAGCGCAAGCACAAGCACAAGCACAAGGAAAAGAACTCAGGAGCCGTCTGTCTCCAGGAACCCAAACCAATCAAGTCGGCAGCGATGTAATCATCAAGCAAGCGACCACCGACCGCCATGCATAGTCCTACTGTAATTGACTAGTCACACATTCTTGCGGGGAAAGGTACCCCAGACATTGGGGTCTTCTTGTGCAGTAAGAGTATCCTACCGCGGCGACAGGAGTCACCATGATTAGCCAGTCAGTTAATTACGTAGTCAGTTCCGCTACATACTCGGATGCGAAGTCAGTAACGCGCGAAACTTTGGGCGTAAAGCCCTAAGGACAGCGGATTGTTCTTATCGACGGTGTCTCGCGGCATGCCGGCACCCGGGTACGCACGCGCTCTCCCACACGCCGTCCATAATACAGTAAGACGATCATCATCGTCAGACGGTGAGGGGCCCCGTGGGGACGGTCACCCGACTTGAGCGATTCAGTGAGGTTATTCCATTTTGATCAGGCATCAAGGATACGCGTTGATCGACGACGACGATGATGATGATGAGGGCGAGAGGAATGAAACGCGAAGAGCGAAGCGCACTGAAGGGGGTGGGAGGAGGGGTCCTTATTTAGCACAGATCGACTTCGACGTTCGTTCTTGATTCTGGACATCACCTAATTACTGTTCGTCCATTTTTCAATTAATTACGGAGTACCTAGGCGACATGTCTCTTGCCATCAAGCATGGCCGTAGATACGCAGATATAGTAGAACTAGTTACTGAGGACCACGCCTGTAGTTGGCCTGGGAAAACCGGCCGGCCTCCAGACTTCCTCCCGGATTGAAACGACCTGACCCAAGTGTTGTATGATCACAATAGATCGCCATGCATATGATGCTGCGTATCTTGTCTGTCTATCCCGTGCCTCACGACTTCTGCTCCCGTTTCGCCAGCACCTTCTTGATCGGCGCGTCGTAGACGGATCCATCTTCCACGGTGAGACTCGGATCGAGCTCCGCCGCGAAAGCACGGATTTTCTGAGCCGTGTCTGGATCAGAAGAGTGCGGGGTGATGCTGCACTTGAATGGGGCAGGACCAAGCACCGGGAGCGATCCGACTGTCACACGGAACAAAGAAGAGATTAGCTTGAGTATTACTCTTTTGAAGATGTGAACGTACCGTTCTCGTCGCCAGGTGGAGGGTGATCTCCCAGCGACACGTCGAAGGCCCAGAGAATCCGGCTGATGGCGATGAACAAACTCGCATCCGCCACGTGTCGGCCAGGGCATTCTCTCCTCCCCACGCCAAAGGCCATGTGGTTGGGTGTCTTTGCTCCGTTCTGGACATGCCGCGGGTCACTGGGAGGGAGCCATCTTCCGGGGATGAACTCGGCCGGGTTGGGGAAGTATTGCTCGGAATGGTGGATCGCATAGGTGTTCGGAATGATAGTCACAGCCTTGGGGAGGGCGAAGCTGCGGTACGTGTCGTCGCTGCTGGTGGAGTGGAAGAAAGCCAACGGAGCTGCGGACGCCCATCGATGCAGCTCCGATACCACGGCGTTGAGGTACGGCAGATTGGCACGGTCGGAAAAATCAGGCAATCTCGACCTGCCGACGACCTTGTCCATCTCTTTCTGCGCCTCGGGAATCCACTTCGGGTTCATGAGCGCGGCCTTGAAGAACCACTGTAGCGTCGTTGCCGTGGTTTCGGTCCCTGCCGTCAGTAGTTCCGCTGTAACCGTGACCCGTTCGACCTGATTGAAGTTGACGACCTCGGGGTTCTGCAGGAACCGGCTCAGAAAGCAATCCGGGGCAGTGCCGTCTTTAAGACGCGTCTCGATAGCATCGAGGAAAATAGACCAGAATTCTTGGATCTCGGTGAAGATCGCCTTGGCTGCTGTGCGCCAGGGAGCAAAAGGTCCAGGAAGATTGTTGAGAATGGGGTAGCGGTCGACAAGCCAGGTTCCAGGGCGGATGTCTTCGAGATGTCAGGGCTGAGGGTGGCCCGATCGTCTGATGGCGGCAGGGGATAGGAGACTTACTGTTGAAGAATTTCTCCATCATCTCACCGATTTGCTTGGGTAGGAATGCATCCGGTCGGTCGAAGCGTGCCCCGACTCTTCACAACGAGAGGTCTCAATGAGCAAGGATCTTGCAGCGCGAATGGAGCTGGGGGGCTGGACTTACAGCAGGCTGAAGGTCACGCTGGCGGAGTAGCGCGACATTTCCTGATAGAACGTCGCGGGGGACTCTAGTAAGTTCTTCAGCGTCTGACGAGACTCATATTCCTGGTACGGCAGGAACGTCTTTGCGTTCTGCATCCCCAGTAAGGAGTGGAGGAGTTTGCGGTGTTTCTGAGCAGCACGAGTGTCAACATCACGATCCCGAGGAACTCAGACAGGTCTGTCGCAGACGTACCCGAAACTCATCCCCATACGGCATGTTGACAATCCTGGCATTTCCCGTGATGATATCCGCCTGAGAAGAACTTGTCGGTCGAGATGAGTAGATGTGGCCTCGCTTGACCAATAACTCTTCGATGGCTTGCACGCTGCTCAGCACCACCACACGAGACCGGCCCATGCCGTAGGAGAAGAAGTCGCCATATGTCTTTGCCCATGTTGCGAGCTGGATATGGAGCGTCCGGCGGACCTCTTTCTGAGGGACGAGGTCGTGTGGCCCATCTGGTAGGTTGCCTTTGCTGGAGGGTCTGAAGCAGATGTAGACGATGAGCGCGGCCGGGACAAAGAATAGAGGCCAATACATGGTCAGGAGTGTTCACTGTTCACTTCAAAAGCCCTTTTCATGACTCCGAGGCTGAAGTTTCATAGCCATGCTTGCTCCTTGATATAGTCCCTTCGAGCTGACGGCCGGCCTGAGGGGTGGGCATGGTCCGCTTATGGCCGGGAGACCGAGCTTTTCCGGCTTATGGTATAGGCGTGCCAGGCGTCATACGTAGCTGCTAAAGTCGCACGGCGTCAACTGCAGCACTGCACCGTGGTACCAGCGTACCGTTGAGCAGATTCGGGTATTTAAGGAGTGATCAAAGGTCGTGCGGCCAGATGGCACGCTTCGGCCGTACTTTCGGTCTCCCTTCGACATCGCCGCCAAATTTAATCCGAGCCCGCCGCACACGATGCTAGAAGCCATCGTGCAACCTTCGCTGGAAGTCGAGATCATTCAATCGGCCATCCCCACGCCTGGAGAAGGAGAGATCCTGATCAAAGTAATATGCAGCGGTGTCAATCCGAAAGGTACCAGATTGGTCATGGTCATCCCTTCATGCGCTCACTTCGGCAGATTGGAAGTCGGTTATGTATACCAACACGCCATCGAATCCCGGAGACGACATTGCAGGGGTAGTCGAACAGGTCGGAGGACAGGTGGTAGGGTTCCGGAAAGGGGAGCGGGTTGCCGCTTTCCATCAGATGAAGACGCCGCATGGCAGCTTTGCGGAGTATGCTGTCGCTCCGGCTCACACCACGTTCCATTTGCCGGATGGGATCTCGTTCGAAGACGTCAGTCGCCTTCACAGATATGACACTGGAAGAACCCCCAGTGAACAAGAGCGCACCGCTGACGATTGTCTGCACAGGCGGCGACTGTTCCGGTGGCAGCATTCACCGCAGCCGTGGGCTTGTATCATTGCTTGCGGCTCACACCTCCGTGGGACCCCGCAACCACACCGACTCCCTTAGTCGTGTACGGAGCGTCGAGCGCAGTCGGAGCATTCGTGGTGAAGCTTGCGTCCAGGTCAAATATCCATCCCATTATTGCCATCGCCGGAGAGGGGCGGCCCATGGTCGAAAAGCTGCTCGACGCGTCGAAAGGAGACGTGGTGATCGATTACCGTCAAGGCCAGAAGCACGTGGTAAGATCGGTCCAGCGGGTGATGAAGGGCCAGGGAGTTGATTTTGCTTTCGATTCGATAAGTGAAAAAGGCTCGCCGGAATTGATGGCTCGGCTCCTTGCTCCTCGTGGGCACGCGACTTTCGTCCTGATCGAGAAGGATTACAGCGCCGTGGCAGACAAGATACTGACTTCACTCACTTACGTGGGATATGTCCACACAGGCCCTTTCCCAGTGAATCCCAAGAACGGCATCAGATTTAACCCGGCTGGGTTTGGACACGATTTCGGTACAGTGTATTCCAGTCTTTTCACACGAGGACTGCAGGATGGATGGTTGACTGCGCACCCGCATGAGGTTGTTGCGGGCGGGTTGAGAGGTCTGCCAGCAGCTCTACGGGATCTCAAGGACGGGAAAGCGAGCGGGAAGAAATTTGTGATCCGAACGCAAGAGACAAGAATCGACTGATGCGCGGACTGGAAGACGCCACCAACGTCACTCTCACTCTGATCTCCTGGCATGTTAGAAGGGACTTGTATGAGCCGTAAAAACCGCTAGGAGGTCGCTGGCCTATCCTTTCCTGTCATATTTCCCTTGATTAGCAGTTAACCGGGACAGGGACTGGAAGAGGACTCACACAGCATCAGGATGATGGGTCGAGGGAAGCTATACCAGTTAGCTCAACGTCTCGGCCGTGCATAATGTTCGGCAAGAATGGATATCGAAAGCACTTGAAAACCTGGCTCAACAAGGACTGGCGCACGGGATTCACAAGCTGCATAAGAAGTCAGGATGGATGACTTACAGCTCATCCGATCCAGAGCGGTAGGGCGGTCAAGAAAGAACTTTTCGTTTGGGATCTCCTCCTCTCGAGGCTCGACAATCCTCTGGAGCCTGCCTGACTTTCTTTATCTGGAATTCATATCGGTAATAATACATCAGTTTGGGGGGTATTCCAAAAGTTGGGAGTCCCATAGTTGAGCAGCAAGCTGTGCCGATATGCTGCAAAAGCGCAATTAGATACGCAGCCTGCACGACTCTCGCCAGAGAAGCAACCGCTATCTTCTCATTGGTCTTGCAATACTCGCCGAGTCCTGCATGTTTTGGAACATCAATTTGAACCCGTTGCACAAGTCTCTCATGGTCGGATATGGGGTCCTCATCAGTTCGAATCCCTGAGGTATCACCCTGACACTCCAGTCCATCAATTTGGCGTTCTGACCTGCCTTGAACACGAGGTGGAATTGGCCTGGTCGCTCACGGTTGAGGCAGAACTGGTACATAGAGCGTTTGGGATTCGCGTTGGTGTACGTGTTCAGCCACTCCTCTGTTCATTTGTTAGCAGGGTCTGTGTCCATGCCAGGTCGGGAACTCACCTAATGCAGCCTTGGACTTGTTCTGGAACTTTTCGTGGCTGCACATCTCGTCCACTTTCCGCGCCATGGCCTTGACGTGCAGCACAATCAATTCGTCCAAGTCAGAGTAGTTATACCGGCCTCCAATTCTCAAAGTCCTGCCGAGAGAGAATTCGTTCTCCTTGTCGAGTTCAAGCACATCGATGTGCTGGAAGATGCCGTCTGCAACCTTCCACGTCACAGCAAGGTGGTCTGTACCTTTGGAGGATGGTCTAATTACCACGTCTCCACGATTCTGGCTGCCCAGATATTCTTCGGCCTGCTTGGCATTGTACGGTCGGAACAGGGGGTGCTTGATGACCCTTGTTACTCGGATTCCGGATTCACTCTTCTCCTCCAATAGTTTCTTGTCTGCAGCCTCCTCACGGTCGTCCCACTCGTCGTAGTTTCGTTCATTGTGATTGAACCGCTTAAACTGCTTCTTGACCTGATCGTCCCTCAAGCTGACGGTGACCACAAAGTCCTTGCGGTTGATGGATGTGATGTGAGCTTGTACAGTCTGATGGACCGTGTACAGTTGTTTTGGCGACAATCCGTTGTCAGCCCACTGACCATCCTCGACAACGGCGTCTAATCCGCATTCCAGTTTGCCCTCAATGTGGTGATCCGAGACTCGCTTCAGCGAGATTGGGACATTCATGCCTCTCTGCAACGACTCTCTAGTCTCGCCGGTGAGCATGACGAAAATCTCGGATTCACCGAGATGGGCGCGGAATGGAGTTCGAATCTCGCCGTAAGCATCGTTGAGTTCGTCTGTAATGTTCTTGAGTGTAGCACGCTTCTTCGAGTGAAGGTTTTGCTCCAGTTGCACAGCATACTCTTCCAGGACCAGATCGTTCACTCGATCCATGGCATCCTCGCGGATCAAGCGTCGCACAATGGCCCCGGCCCCGGCTTCCTGTCTCTCAGCTTCAATATCTTCTTCATCGAGCTCGAGCGCATCAGCAGCCATTTTCCGTGCAATATCGTAATCTTCAGGGTGTATTCGCGTGCCATCCAAGGGCTCTGAATCTGGATCTGACGACTCGTACGGAATGCAAAGGAAAGATGCCGCATTCGACCACACCTTGAGGCTCATGGCTTGATGACCGCCGTCGACACCTAGCAATTCCGGGCGACTCCTGACAAACCCGCCGCTGAGGTTCATAACCTTCAGAAGATGTGAAGCCTTGCGCGGACCGAGACCGGCAACATACGGCAGGAGGTTTGCAAGCGCAGGATCCGCTACCGCGTTATTCAGGTCCACGCCGGTTAGCATGACCATATTGACAAGGGCCTGTTCCAGCTTCTTCAAAAGTTTATCTTGCGGTAGCAAGTTTTGAGCTGGATGGAAGTTGATGGAGACCACGTCCCGACCCAGGCCGGCATACTCTTGCAAGGGCGACTGTAGATATCGCGCCAAACCCACGCAGTACAGCGCCATTTCTGAGCGAGCGAGTCCCGTGTACTCGTTTCGCATGCGCTCGCTCGACTTCGACATCCGGGCCACTTCGTCGTTGACCAAGATCACGTCTAGAAGATCGTTTCGATCCTCGTCATTGTCGTCGGTGTAGGTTGCACCCCGAAGGTCGTGGTTCTTAACCAGCGTGGACAAGTTTGCCACTAACTTGCGGGTTTCGGGAAACCACCCAGAGACCGCAATGACTTCGGGATCTCTCCTCCGAATAACTTCCACCAACGCATCCACATCCTTCCCGTCTGGGATGCCACGTTCTGCGTCGCCAGGGCCTATATCCTTGAATTGACCATGCTCCGGCACTCTGCCATCGTCACTGACGTAGGCCCAGTAGACCGGATCGCGACCTATCGTCCCGCCCCCGTTAGTGAGAGCCAGGACACGAGGGATAGTGCCTTGCTTGTGCCCAAGGGGCTTCCACGGAGCCTGATCGAGTTTGGCGTAGAAGTCATCGCGGCACTCGTCCCCGATAATCTTCTCGCATAACTCCTTGAGGTTTTCTTTGACAGATCGGGCCATGAGTTTCATGATCTTGTCTACAGCGGCCGACACGGCTTCACGGCGCTCCTGGTTCCAAGCATCCGCCACCGTAGAGTAGTTGTCCGTCTCGATGTGTTTGTAGAGCTGTTTCTTGAAGCTGTCTAGGTTGGGCAGCCTTACGCGAATCTCGATAAGGCCTTCCTCCTCAGCCTTCAGCATCTTGAGAAAGAGGTCAGGGCGTGAACTAAAGGAGAAGCAGTCCTGATTCCGAAGGTATTTGAACTCGTAGTAAGGATGCTGTTCGTCGATTTTGCGGAGACCTTTCTCGGTACGATGGCAGTCTATTGCTCCTTCGGGGAAGATTTTTTGTCTCATGAGTTGGCGAAGCCTCGGACTCACCGCGAGCTGTTCGACAAACATAGCTTTGGCTGCTTTCAGCACTCTTGTGCCGGTAGGGAATTCTTGGTCAATCAGGGTGTCCGCAAGGTTCTCAGGGTTGTCAGTCGGATCTTCCGTGTACGTTCGAACCCCTTCCCTGGTAACGTTTCGGGCGAATGCGTCTGCAGTAATGCCGAAGGCGCGAACCAGACTAAAGGCCTTGGAGGCACGGATTTCCTCGTATACCGTCTTGGTCGAAGCTTTCTTTTGCGACATATTACGTCCGTTGGCTTCGCCATCTGAGGTAAGGGCCATATCCTTGAGCTGGGATGCGTATTCGAAATAGAGATAGTCCTGCAGGTCTTGAAGATCCTCCATGCTGCTGGCTCTTCCAAGCATTTGTTCGAAAGTGGAGTCTTCAGAAACGTTATTGGCCTTCAAATCAGCATATGTCTTCTGCAGCACCCGCTTCTTTTCAATGAGAGCGCGGTATTTAAGGTCATAATCCACCATGTCCCACAAGTCCTGTTGTGTTAGGAGCTTTTCGGTCTCTTCCACCATCTTTGGAGTCCCATCATCGTTCACTCCGATTTGCTTGGTCGTGTAGAGGAAAAGGTAGTCTTTACGGTGTTGGAAGATGAACGGCGGTTCAAGATCCTGCCGGACCAGCATGTCGAGGTTTTCTGCGACAGCTCGACGAAACGCGTCATGATGGGCGGAGATGAGCTTCTTGGCGGGAAGAATGAGGTTTGCAATCCATGGTGCTTCCTCTTTGAACTCATCTTCGGTCAATTCCAGACCGCGGTAGGGCCGCCTGGCGAGTTGATATCGTTCAGGTATGTCAGCAAATCGTATGGCGTTGTCTTCATCGGTCAGCAGCTTCTCGGCGAGCTGAGAAGGTTCAAAGACATCCTTCAGATGGAGATTCTTGTCCTTCCGGGCCGCCTCTTCGTCCGCCTCGTCTTCTTTCTCCAGTGCGAAGTCATAGTCGGCGCCATCGCCAAACGCAGCACGAAAGTCTTCCAGAGCCTGCTCGTCGAGGCCAGCAGCATCTGCAATGCCCAGTTCAGCAATGCCTCGCCGATTTGGCCGGGCGACCTCTTCGTCTTCACGTTGCCGCTGCTGCTCATCGTCTGAGAAGACATCCTCTTCGATAAAGTCATCGAACTCATCCTGCAGCGCTCTTCCGTCCCGACGCCGACGTGTGTAGTCCACCGCCTCTTCTTCCTCGTCGGAATGACCAAAGATGTCGTTGACACCGTAATGCTGCTGTGCGTCACGATCTTCGCGGGGACCTCGCTTGAGCCTCTTGAACTTGGACTCGGTCGGCTCTTCGGCTGGCTTCATTCCAATTAATTCAAGATCTTCTTCATCGAGGTCTTCATCCTCGCGTTCTTCGCGACGGCGCTTTTTTCGTTCGCGTCTTCGTTCTCGGCGGGCACCTTCATCGTCTTCGTCCTCGTCCACGATAAAGCCTCGGGCAATCTAGTAAAACAGTTAGGTTGGGGCTCTTCACTTGCCAGGGGAAAAACCTCGTCACCTCAGCTGCAGCCTCCTCGTCATCATCCTCATCGTCTTCTTCCGAGGAGTCGTCAAAACGAGCGTTGGTGCCATTTGGTTTTGCCCTCACTTCGCCTGTCTCTTCGTCGAAAGATTCATCCTCCTCGTCGTCGATCATTGCACGGTCGTCAATGAGGGACTCCATGTCGGCGGATTGGTGCAGATGCGATTCAACGGTGGGAGGGCTGAGATGATTTCTATGGATCTTGGGGAGACCCGGCGGCGAGGTAAAAGTCAAACAAGCGCAGCCTGAGAGCAGCCGTGGTACTACTATGCATTCAGGGCGGACACGAATTGTCGCGCGCACGTCCCGCGAAAGTTTCCCTTTGCGGAGGAAGCTGCACGTGAACTGGATCTGCAGCACCAAGCCCGATGCGGACGGCAAGGCCCATTAGCTCGCTTCGATTGGCTGCGGGGCGCACTCCTCACTTGGATCCCAATCAGGCTGCGGTGCCCTCCCACTGACTGATCAGTGAAGTGAGCGTGAGAATAGCCGCTTGCGCTTGGAGCTCCTATTCACGTCCATTGGCGAGCTATCGACCTATACAATGCACTATTAACTGAATTTCCAGTTTCAGACGAGGCAACGCGGGTACAGGTCAACCCCATACTGAAGCGCCAGTGGCCCCTATCTTCGTCCAAGGCATCAAAAGATCATTTCAGTTTCACCATCTTCCGACTGACTATTACCCCGTCAACTGCAGCCCAGGTTTGAATCGTGGCATCTGACATCTCTCCATCTTTCAACGGCGCTCAGACGTGTCTGATCCCCTCACTGCTCAGACAAGTGTCAATTGCCTGTCTGCTAAGCGCTTGATGGCCTTCATTGACATCGTACTTGGAACCTGAATTAGCCGCCGCAGATACTGCACATACCCGCACTTGCAGTTCCGTCAGTACCTGCTGTGCATCTTCTGCTACCCTCCGAGCCTTCCCTCGCGGGCAACGTCACCGAATCCGTCCTCCGCAAAGCCAAAGGAAATTCCGGCAGCATGTCTGACCCTTTCAAGGCCCGCACGCTGAAGAGAAAGAATGTCAAAGGGTTGGCTTTGAACGCTCCTGCTCCTCGAGCAGCCCCTTCAGATGGCGACTCACAGATACCTGGCGCACTGGGGAATTCGGAGAGCGATCGGACAGACACTCTGGAGATTGGGCTGGAGTTCAAACTCGACCTCAAAAGTGAAGATCTTGTTGTTCTAAAAGAGTTAGGTGCTGGCAATGGTGGTACTGTCAGTAAGGTCATGCATGCCTCGACCAAGGTGATCATGGCAAGGAAGGTGAGAGACAGGTGTTATTACCTGCGCGAGACCAAATTCTAATCGAGAATACAGATCATTCGAGTGGACGCCAAGGAAAACGTTCGGAAGCAGATTGTCAGAGAGTTGCAGGTCGGCGCTGACTGCAGTTCGCCGTATGTCATTACCTTTTACGGGGCATTCCAGAACGAAGCTCGCGATATCGTGCTCTGTATGGAGTATATGGATTGCGGGTGAGTACACAAGGCCGGGCTTCCCCCAGACTTGTATGCTGACGGCTTTCAGGTCCTTGGACCGTATATCGAAAGATTTTGGACCGATCCGGGTCGATGTCCTCGGCAAAATCACAGAATCCATCCTTGGAGGATTAGTGTACCTGTACGAGGCCCATCGTATCATGCACAGGGATATCAAGCCGTCTAATGTCTTGGTCAACTCCCGCGGCATGATCAAGTTGTGCGACTTTGGGGTGGCCACGGAAACCGTCAATTCAGTGGCCAACACATTTGTTGGAACATCAACATACATGGCACCCGAACGCATCCAGGGAGGAGCATATACCATCAAGTCCGATGTTTGGAGCGTTGGCTTGACGGTAATGGAGCTGGCAATTGGGAGATTTCCGTTCGACTCGAGCGACTCTGCTGCGGGTGACAGGGCCAGTGCTGGCCCTATGGGCATTCTGGATCTTTTGCAGACTATTGTTCACGAACCAGCACCTAAATTACCGAAGAGCGAGGCTTTTCCGGCCATTCTGGAGGACTTTGTGGCAAAGTGCTTGCTAAAAAATCCGGATGAGAGGCCTACTCCGCGCGAGTTATACGACAGGGATAACTTTCTGCAAGCGGCCAAGAGAACACCTGTCGACCTGCAAGATTGGGCTGTCTCGATGATGGAACGACACAACCGGAAATCATACTTGGCACCTCCTGCCCCCAAATCGCTCAAAAGCGATGGTACAAGCTCCGACACGTCCCATACAGCCTCGTCAGCATCTACAGCCTCGTTTGCGCCCGATGCCCGAGGCACCCCAGTGACGGCAAAGCGATATGCCAGCCCTACTTCTGGGAGCATTCCAGTAGCACCTCCTCAGTTCGCTTCTCAAGGCACCCCGACAGGCTTTGTGGAAAGGTCGCCTCCGCCTCCGTTATCTCTACAACACCTGTCTCTCGAGACCAGGGATCCGCCCAACGGGATAGGACCCCGTGCGAATCGCCTAGGATACAGTGACCGAGACAACATTCCAGAACCGGCATCGGCTATTGAACCTTCCCAGAGACCGATGTTTCCGCCCAGAACAAGTAGCAGCGGCAACACCATGAACGGCAGGAACCCGTTGACAAGTCCGGCACTCTCTGTGCGCCAACCTCCACCGACAGGACCCTTACCAGCGCCTCCGATAAAGGATTTGCCGGCACCTCCAGCATTGAAAAGCGCGGGTATCGCTAGTCCGCGTCGACCAAGGTGAGGTCAAACGGCATCTATCGGCAGATTGGTTGAACAGCGACTCTTCAGGCATATCATGGGGAAAGGGACAACATCAGATATAGCATTTCACCTAGGCGTTTTCGTTAAGTGCATGGTGAGCATTTTGAGCTTGTAGATTTTGGCCATGAGAACAATTTATATCCATTTCTCTGCTATTCACAATCTCTTTCCTTGGTAGCCATCGTTGTGGACATTTCCAAGCCTGTCGATGAACCCAACATCGATTGTGATATGTATTTGTGCCCCTCCGATACCCCTCGCGCTTTTCCTCGTTGCAACGCTTACTTCTCCGAGAGGCCGCCAAGAGTTTCCAGCAAGGCAGGCGCAGGTGGGAACAGGCTGGCACGGAACGATAGCAACTTGCAGCACAAGTCAGACTCGGCGGAACTCGTCTAATCCAGTACCTCTTGTCGGCGACCGTGATCGACCGAGCTCACTTCCTCCCTCGCAAGGAAGCGAGCGATGGAAGCCACATCGGCCAGGATGGCTTCGCGAAACCAGTTCGTCTTCGAGGGGTTTGCACCACCTCGATCAACTCTACAGAGGTTCATATACAACGCTTGTGATCCTATCGCCAACCTAGAACCCAACCTGGCTCTGAATCTCGAGATCGTCGACCTGATCAACTCCAAAAAGGGCAATGCGCCGCGTGAGGCCGCAGTCACGATTGTCCAGCTCGTCAACCACAGAAACCCCAATGTCTCTTTGCTGGCGCTCTCATTACTCGATAACTGCGTCAAGAACTGCGGATACCCTTTCCACCTCCAGATCAGCACCAAAGAGTTCCTCAATGAACTTGTTCGACGGTTCCCTGAACGGCCCCCCCTACGACCGAGTCGGGTGCAGGCCAAGATACTGGAAGCGATTGAGGAGTGGCGGAGTACAATATGTCAGACTTCCAGGTACAAGGAAGACCTGGGTTTCATCAGGGACATGCACAGGCTTCTGCTGTATAAGGGCTACATGTTCCCGGAAGTGCGCAGTGAAGATGTCGCGGTTCTAAACCCGAGCGATGTATGCCTTGTCTTGCCCACTGGGAGAAATAATCTACTGACACAATGCAGAATCTCCAGTCGGCCGAAGAAATGGAGGAAGAGGATCGAGCGGCTCAGTCTGCGAAGCTGCAGGAACTGATCCGGCGAGGACGACCTCAAGATCTCCAAGAAGCGAACAGGTTGATGAAAGTCATGGCTGGCTACGATACAAGACACAAGACCGATTATCGGGCGAAAGCAGCAGAGGAGGTCGCAAAAGTCCAACAGAAAGCTAGGATACTGGAGGAGATGCTACAGAGCCAAAAGCAGGGCGACAAGATTGGAAATGGCGACGTTTTCGAGGTACCACACCTAAACGAGCCTCTGCTGAAACAAGCTGACATGGTCTAGGAACTCGCGGGTGCGCTTCAGAGTGCTCATCCCAAAATCCAAAAGATGTGCGAAGAGGAGTCCGACGACGCCGAAGCAGTGGCCAAGCTATTGGAGATCAACGACAGTATACACCGGACGATTGAGCGATACAAGTTGATGAGAGCCGGGGATATCGAAGCTGCTAACAAAATCGAGAAGGGAACCCTGGGTACCAGCACCGGAGTTGGCAAAAATGCGGCAAATGAATTATCATTGATTGATTTCGATCCGGATCCCCCGGCCGCGCCGCCGGCAGCTGCATCAAGTTCTAGTACCAATGGTTCACTTCTCGACGCCGGCCCAGTAACATCCACCGCGCAAGCCAGACCAAAGACCGTCGAGGACGACTTGTTGGGGCTGTCGCTGGACGATTCAAGCGCTGGCACATTGGGAGCCATATCCCTCGGGCCTAGCACGGGCTTCTCAGCACCTGCTGGCTCCATATTTTCGAGTGCTCCTTCAACTGTCTTGTCAAGCCAGCCCTCTATTCCTCACGCATCGCCCCAGACGACGCCCAAACCGAATTATGATGCTTTTGCCTCGCTCACCAGCCCTCTTCCTACTTCAAAACCGGCAACTCCGGTTTCCATGGCACAGCATCAGCAGCCACCACGACCGTCCAGTCAGGCCCTGGCTGATCCTTTCGCAGCGCTTGTGTCAGCCAGTTCACGACCCTCTACTCCTTCAAGGCAAGCCAACAATCCCCAATCAGTGTCACAGCCCTTAGCAGCAGTGAAGCAAGGTGCTTTTGCGCCCCCTGAAGATGACTGGACCTTCGAGTCGGCCTTGCCGGAACCACAAACAATCAAGATTTTGTCGGGTTCTTTGGAAATCGATTTCGAAGCCCGAAGGCCACCAGGGCAAGCCGTGATCCAGATCATGGCGCGCTTCTCCAACACGACGCAACAGCGGATTACTGGATTGCATTTTCAAGTTGCGGTGGAGAAAAGTTACACACTCCAACTGAGGCCCCAGAGTAGCCGCGAATTAGCTCCTGCTACACGGCACGCCGTCCAGCAGGAAATTCTGCTGAATGGCGTGCCAGCGGGGAAAGGCAACCAGGTCAAGATGCGGTTTAAAGTGTCTTATGCTTTGGATGGACAGCCCCAGGAGCAGCAGGGCAACGTCCCGCCGCTCGGGGTTAGCTAACGGCAATGGAAAGTTCCATGGTTTATCCGAAGCTACCGAAGCGGCAGCATAACGCGCAAGCGAGATCTGACTCCCCAGTTGTTTCTCTCCCGTCTAGCGGAAGGTGTCCATAACACGAACATTTCCATGGAGGCCGCACCAAGTGGCCCCAACATTGTCAAATAAGGTGTTCTAGTGCTTCACTCTGTCATCTCCGACATTCTCCATCCTTTCCACTAGAGGCAAATCCGCCATTCTCCAGAGAGCGTGAGGGACTGCACTTTGTGACGACCCTGACAGGAATGGCAGGTGAGTCGTCATACCTCGTCGTGCAGATACCGTAAAACTGAAGCAGAAACATTGCCGGCCCGTGGAGAAAATAAAATACGAGACGCGGGAGGCGAAAAGAAGGGGGAGATCTGAATGCTTTTGAGACGTGATTCGCAGTGATCAGTCGATCACAGCACGGGTAGTAGATCCAGATAGAGGGTCCGATCCAGCAGAAGGCCTGACACTGGGCTATGCTTCGACTGTGGCGAGCAAAGAACAAACGGGGTGAAAGGCAGGATGACGATGCGTTGAGAGTGCACCACATCAGCCGCGAGAGAATGGTGGATAGAATAGCCGTGGCAAGGGATTCAAACATGGTTTTGGGGGGTTGCGGGACTTCTCCTGAAATTTAGGTGAGAATGCAAGAGATCGCCGATGGCAAAGGGATCTGGCGGCTTGAGAGGCACGACCTCACTCCAGTATGGCCGTTGCAGACAAACCTTGGTTGCTGCTTCGCGGACTGGTACACAATTCGCCAGAGAACTTGCTGATTATTTGGAATAAGTCCACCCGGAAATCCACTCGCCGCACTCTGGGGAGCGGAGCTTGCTATTTTGCTCGACAGATATCATAGCTATTTTCACGTTCGGTCCAACCAGCCGGGCCAGGGCGAACGAAATCCAGTTGGGGACAGAAACGTCAATTCTCTCCGGAGTACTTGCACCTCAAATCGACTATTGGTATGCACGGCGTTTGATCCAAGTATCCCTGGGACAACAGACACTTGCTCTCAGGAAGATTCCAGGAAGCCACCATGCTACGCCTCTGTCCTAAGCAGCGAGGAAGCATGTGAGTACATCCAGAATGACCACAGTGCTGTGATTCAACGATGCGCGCTGTGCATTTCTGCTGCACAGAGTCCCACAAGGGAGATATTGTCCGTGAGATCACCAGAGATCTGTCAAAACCGCGAAGCAGCCAGTACGAGTAAAGCGTGCAAAGGGAAAGATTCGCGGATAACGCTAGAATCGGCGCTAAGTTCGATGGGGGCAAGCCGTTGAGGCCAAGATCGGGTCTTCATCGGGCCTCTACTCGTATTTCCGAGCTTCCCCAATGACGACAGGAATGTACGAGTACATAGTCAGGACCCCTTGAACAGTGGTGGATGATGTCCCGGGGGCATGTTTCTGGGCCGATTTCCTACGCAGGCGGGGGGCAGGCGGCAAGAAATTCAGCTCCCTCGTACAGCACGAGGACCGAGCGGGAGGGGCAAAGTTCGCGTCGATGCGCGGATCAAACACCCGCCGGGAAAGGCAGCACCGATGCTTGAACTGGGGCCGCGATCGCTGGGCCCTAGCAACTCGTATTCTTGAAAACTCGGCATCTCAAAGTCAACTTTATCGGTCCTTCAACCTGTCTTTCACCTGCCGCTTTGGTCCTGGTGGCTTTCTGGTCCGTAGATGTTCTGGCATGCAGAGGCAGCGAGTATCCATCGGGCGGCAGGCAGGCAATCGCGAATGAACGATCGCCGCGCGATCACCATGTCCATGTCCCATCCCTGCCCGCTGTCCTCGCCGCCCTTTTGAGTTTTCCCTAGTACGATTCGCTGCTCCGTTGTGACAACCTGGTGCAGCTGGAGCCCACGAGAGAACCAACCACTGCCAATTCCACTCTCGATGTGCCATGGCATTCTCCTCGACAACGACTCCCGCGAGAGCTCTCTTCTCTCGCTCGCACGTCTCAGCCACCTTTTTCTCGCGATCTACACCCCAGCAGTACCCGTACCCAGGGTTCCCTCCGCTTAAATCCATGGCTGTCGCCTTTGCGCCCAGCTGTCTCATTATTACCAATTGAACCCACATATCGGCGTTGTTCCTCTAACCGATCTTGCCATCCCTGGGAGAGCGGGTGCGGTTGTGAATTGATGTGGGAGAAAATAACGGCTTGTTCATCCTAGGCCATCCACCGCGGATTCGGATCCCTTATTACAGGCCCCAATGCATCAACGCCCTGTCTTGCCACTTGCATTCTCTCTTCCATGATCGGTTGTCCTTGGGACAGATCCTATACAGCCTGTACGCATTATTACAAATACTCCATCGAACTGGGCCTTTGCCCTGACCATTTGCTCGGTGCCGCTTGCTGTTGGCTTGTTCGCCACTGAATCTTGATTCCACGCGTGCAGCGGTGTCGACCAAGTTACAGATACTTAGAACACGAAAGATTCTGGGGATTCGACGCTGCAACAAATCCCACACCTCGTTAACTCGTTAGCACAAATATCTGCCTGCCTGGCCTTCACATCTTCGACAGTATGCCGCCGATGAAGACTACACCGCCTGCAAAGGTCCTCAAGACTGAACGAACCCATGAGGAGAACCAGGAAAGGTCAGCGTTTCTTGCCATGGATAATAGCCACTGGACTTGCGCTGACTTTACAAAGAGCATACATCGCCGCCTCGAGAAGAAGTGATCGAAGCTTAGAGGCTCGAATAGAATCGGCCCGGAGAGCATCTGAAATCCACAAACGGCGGACGGGTCGGTCACTTCGTGTGACTGAACAAGACGTCGTCAATGAAGAGATGTATGAAGAGGAGGAGGATGATCTGCCATTGCAGTACAGGCGGCTCACAGAACATCTGCAGACTGGCTCAGCCGACTTCAATAGGCGGCTCGCAGCATACCTGACAAACCAGGTGGCCATGCGAGCCGCAATGGAGCAGATGGCCCAAAGCCCGTATAGCCTTCTCCCTGGCCGCGGCTATCAAGGCGGCTCGGGCATGTTCCCCTCTCCTATGCTCCCTCAACAGCAGGGCATGGTTCAATCACCAAGCACATACCAGCGTCCGGCCCCATATCCGTCACCGCATCACCGTAGCTTCCGCCAGGTGCATGGCCGAGCGTCCTCAATGCAAGCAATGCCCACAGCTCAAGGGTTGGCATCTCCTCCGGGTTCCGTCCAGCATGCCTCGATGGATAGTCGTAGGATGTCGACGCCCGCTTCAGCGCATCCCGATCTATCAACTGGTCAACAAATCCGAACGCACAGTTTGGAAGCAGACGCAGAATATCAGCGACAAACCCAATCAGCAACACTGCCTCATGGCGCATCAGGACCAAATGCATTCCTGCCTTTATGGCGAGACATGGGACCTTTCACCACTTCGCTGCCACCAGAGTCCCAGCAGATGCTCGCACAAGCGCCCGGCTTCGACATCAGAGACCCAAGCTATGCGATGCTGATGCACGGCTCGGAGCAGTTTATCAACGATCCGTACTACCCGTGGCAGAACATGCACGGCTGCATCAAAGGTATGCCTGCTCATCCCTCAGCATATCAGGGTATGTCGGCGACACTGGCACCGGCCGTGCTAGAGAAGAACCCCGACCGTACCGCGGACCAATCTGGCACCTCTGCGTCCACGTCAGCCGGTGCACCCAATTCTGCCCCTACAGCACATACTGATGTTCTGCCTACTGCCGGTCTTGACTTCAGATTCAGCCAAGAAAACAAGGAACCCAGTTTTAGCGCAATGACAGGTGACATGACCAACGGTTCAGGTCAGGCGGACCTTGGCGGCGAGGGCTTCTGGGATCACTTCGTCATGGAGGGTAGCTGGGAGGATGGCGCGAAAGGGTTCCATCGTCCCGGCGTTGACTGTACGTCTGATGACGACAATATACCTGGTGGTGATAGTAAGCCTGGCATTGAGAGAATGCCCGACAGCAATCTTCGCAGCGTCGAGGTTGGATCCGGAGGCGAGGCGGATAAGCAACATGGCGCTTGATCTTCGCGTGTATGTTTTGTAGTTCTTGTGTTGACCTGTCTGGCGTTTTGGCGGGTTATTAATCAATTTTTGGTTGTCCCGTGCACCTGAGGATCGAGAAATAATGGCTGTTTGCTGTTGCTTTCTACGGAGGCAGCCCGCTTTGACGTTGTTGCTGCAATCCACTCTTGGGTATGTAATGTTGACGTCTAGAGCTTCGGAGGTCTCCAGAAGATGTCGCTGGATTCATGCTCGGATACCTGGACGTCATGAGATGAGATATGAAAATGTGGCAAGTCAATCTACGGGCTGGAGCAAGCGACGTCGGCGGGGATTTATTCGTGGGCCTGACCTGTACGACCGACTCTTCGCGATACTGTATTGGGTTGAAAGTATTGTGGGAGAAAGAGACTCCCGATCCCGGCACCTCTCCGTTTGCCCACACAGGGGGAGAGAATCAACGGTATATTTTAAGCAACGGACAAAGTGCAATAAGCAACAAGCGGTACGGAGGCAATATGGCGATATGTTACTGATTCCGGTGTAAGACGCCCGAGGACGGGGTCGTTGGAGGAGGACGCCGACTAATCTGATATGCTCTCTCTCAGCTCCTGTTCGTTTCAACACATCGTCCTTACTTTTGGCGTTCTACTGTAGTACATATAACGGATCGAGCGTCGTGGTTCCCCACCCTCCTACTTCTCTCATTGCCCGATTTGACAACCAATACTCCCGATCGTGATTGCCGTGGTGAATTGAAGATGATCGGTTCAGGTTTGCCGAGTGTGTGAGAAGGGCATATATATACATACACAAAGGCATACAGACCATACCTAGCATGAACCGAAGTCTGTCGAGAGGACCAAAGAAGGAAAAACCAAGTATTACTCGGGTATTATCTAAGTATATTCAGATCTATCTTTAGCTTTTGGATGACTGCCACTGCACGCCGTGCGCGCCGATATCTCAGGTCCTGCGCCGTGCCTTGATATGAGATGACAAGCGCCGCAACAGGTTGCGACCCGGTTTAAGCAGCTCAACAACTGAGCTGAACATCGCCCCCAGATGTCGAAATCCAGGTGCGAACCTTAGCGCTCGCCGGCCTTCCTTTTGCACGCGGAAAGGCTTTGTTTTTGGGAGAAGTTTTTGGGGACGCCTTTGCTATTCCCGCGAACGAGTCAGGAGGTATGCCCTCGATTTCCATCATCCCTTAGTCGAACTCCCTTTCCGCGACAACTCCCCGCTCGGTCGGAGCCCGCTGTTCCCACTGCTGACGCTGGGACGTTGTCCCAAATCCATACTCCTCCGCACGCTGCTGGAACTGCTTCGTCGACGCCGCATTCTGATCTCATTGGGGTCTGCCACGTCCACGAGACCGCCCACTCGGGCAAACAAGATGAGGATATCTGTCAAGGAAACCACGCCCACCAGACGGCCTGAGATGCGCGCGCCGGGTAACGACGAGGCGGAGATGGACGGGCCTGTAGGTGCGATGAACGGGGCCTTTGGCGAGGAATCCACCACAGTGCCTGGGGAGGTTGAGAAAGGATCTGACGATGGGGTCCCCGTAGCGACGGGAGGGGTGAGGGCATGTCCTACGCCGCTGGCTTGGGAGAGAGATGACGAGTGGCTAGATGTGGGGGCCAGGGTCGCAGAATGCAAGGACGGGGTGGGCGGGCCAGAAGAGGATGGCGAGAGGGGCTCGGTGATCCACATCCTGTGCGATTTGGTCGCGACGAGTTTCGCAACTGTGTGGGCGAGAGTGGAAAGAGGCGTGACGTGGAAGACAGGGAACGAGTCCTTCCCTTCGTACATGCCTCGTGTGGAGAGGATGACGGTGATGAAATGGATGCAGGTGTTTCGGAGGAGCGGCAGGGAGGATGATTTGGTGAGGAGCTTGACGTCGACGCTGGAGATGTTGCCGATGACGTTGTAGTTGTGGTCGATGACCGGTAGCGAGGAGACGCCTTCATTGAGAAGGAGAATGAGGGCCTCAGAAAGAGGACGGTCGCCACTAAGGTAGAAGAGTTAGTCAATTTCCAGTACAGGCGAGATAGCCTCAACATACTTGATGGCCACTACATCGTTGGACCCAATCTTCAAATCGCGCAGGTTCTGGAGGTACAGTTGGTCGAGCACCGGGAAACTCCTGCCATTCTCCCAGAGAAACCTGATCAGGCGACTCTGGCTGAGCACGCCGGTGGCTTCCTTGGTGGTCTCGTTCCTCACCACCACGCGGTGGACTCCCTTTCCAAACGTCTCAATCGCCTTGATCAGGTCCGAGTCCTCGTCCAGAAAGGTCAACGGCTCCTTCTTGCTCAGATCCTGGATTTCTCGCAAATGGATGGGCTTGCCTTCCCGCGCGCGTTGCGCTAGCTCCAGGAACTCCTGAGCTTGTTCTCCGTCGTCGGGGCGCCACAGGCCCACCACAAGCAAGAGGTAGGCGTTGAGATCTCGGTGGTCGAATGTCCCGATGACCTGCGACCCGGTCTGTTCGCGGACGAGGACAACTGGGGCGCCTGACTCGATGAGCAGCTATCGCGGACGGGGAGTCAGTATCAGTTTTGCCTGTAGAAGTGATTACGATGTCGTACATTTGTGGCAGCCTCAACACCGGTGTCAATCTCGACAAACCTCAAATCATCCGGGTTGACCAGCTCTTTGACTTTGACCTCCTGCCAGTTCCTCCCCGCAAATCTGGGGTCGGGGTTCCGCATGGGCGGATTGTCAATAAGGTCTTGTACGGCGATGTGCGATACAGACGACTGTCTTGAGGAGCGTGGCGAGGGAGGATGGCCTCGTAGTTCGTGGAAGCTCTGACGATGTTGGGCGGCCGCACTGGGCATAGACGGGATCCGCAGGGAAGGTGTTCTGCTGCCGGTGGAGGGCGAATCCATGCTGGACCGCGAAGATATAGCTGCTGAGGGAGGACTGTTGACCGGTGGATCCCGGTTGGGCGTCGACATATTGCCTGGACGCAATCTACAGTATCTGTTCGTATCTTGCTGGCGGCAGGCTGCGATCGAGCGGGCGGTGGAAGGGTGGTCGAAGTGGGGACGAGGTCGCAGCTCAATTGGCCGCGGGGCGCAGCCTGTGACGAAAGTGGTGTGATGTTTCGAGCGGCTTGAGCTGCTTTGCGTCGAAGACTGAGGAGTGAGAGATCTAGATTCCGCTAATCTCTCGTGCCCAGGAATCAAATCGTGTGATGGTCGTCTAGAACGCAGTCGAGGACGTTGTGCCCGTTAGTTGCTACGAGAGCCAAGAACGTCATTGCAAGTACCACAGCAAAAAGCAGGGCTGATGAGTCAAATATCCCGCGTCAATATCTACTCGTAGATACCTGTACATCCGAGGAGATTCGTAAAATCCATGCACTTGGTTCTCGATCTAATATGCAGACAATCCTCTATGGCCCCTCTAGACATCTTCGTGATGCAGTTGTACTCATCAAGCCTTGAATTCCTGAAGCACGTCTGCCAGATTCTTGCGCATTGGCTTCATTGCAGGTCGGCTTTTTGGCCCACGCTTTGGAGGAGGTGATGCCGTTTCTGGAGCTCCCTGTTCTTGATTCCTGGTCCTTTTTGACTGCTCACAACTGCTACTCACTCTTCTCTCTTCCGTACCCTTCTGACTCGGTGTATTGACCTTGTCGAACCAGATGGTTCGGTGGCCTAGAGTTACCGTTAGAAGCGTCCCAGTACATCAGATGTTGGGGGGCATGCAGACACAGACGGGGAAAACAAGGATCATCCTCCATTGGCCAAAAGTGGATCCTCAAGATACAGTTTTTAGGCACAAAGAGAATACGTACCAGGAAAATCGTCGACAATATGTGACCATAGACGAGGAGTGCCCAGCCAGACTTCAAGCATGGGAAGTTGCTGTGCAAGGTTCGGTCGCTTGCTCTGGGCCAATTGGTTGAACAAGTCTTGACTTTCGTAGTAGCACCCTGATACTGAGCCTGCGTGGAAATCGTCGCTCCTGAGTATAGGTCGGAGGCTCTTAGCACTCCGCTTGGCGTGTCTCGCTTCCCATCCCACGGATTGAGCCGTGTTCTCCCAGTTAGCTCTGTTCTTTTGATGCATGTTCGGACAATCTGTTACGATGATATGGTAAAGAGACGGGAAACGATGCGTGTATTTGAATATCCATTGGTCCAAGTTTGCCTGCCAGCCAAACATCAGAACTCGGAGGTGCTGGAATGCTTGGCCTGAGGCTGCGAGTTGTGTCCATGATAGCATCAGTCGTTCGTCGAAGCTGGATCCGACTTCGCTATACTCATTGCCCGTGTCAGAAACGTCGAGAACTGCAAGATTCGTAACCGTGTGAATGGATACGAGATCTTGCATGCGTAACTGCCGTGGCGATACGCGAAGGCTAGTGAGCCATCTCGTCTCTGAGGATGTGATGCCATTGTAGTACTCCGTCACCGGCAGGGACGGTTGCTTGAGGCGTATGAAGTATCGATACCGCCGTTGCCCGAACTCGTCCGCCTCGGGATACACAGCTGCGAGGGTCCTCCAGGCGTGGAAGGTCTCGGCTCGTCTACACAGCTGTTATTTACTTTCTCCGGTGGTGGTAGTACGAAGGGCCATACGTAGCCACTACTTGTTCCCAGATCGACTCCGCCATAGCCCACGGTATGCTCGCAAAGTGTTCTGATGTGAGATTAGAAAACTCATGAACCACCTTCGCCCTTGCGATGTCCGCCAGCGAACGAGCACCCTTGGCACTAGGCGCAGGTTTTGTGATCGCATGCGGCGTGTTATGTTCGCGGGTCCAATCTGAATGTTTGTTGCGGTTTGGCCTAATTTCGATCTCGGAGAAGACTTGCCCGCTCCCGGGGTCGAATTTCTTCTCGGCCACTGGTTTGGCAGATGGCGACGACGATACATAACTGTTCCGTGTTCCATGGCCCGAAGGTCCTCGCCTCGACGCCTGAGATTGAGAGTAGGGCATGTCTTTGTCGCGAAGACGTAACAACTGCGCCGCCGCAATGCCAGTGATTCAACGCGACGTTGTCAATCGACTCCAAGTTCGTTTCTGTCTTAGGCAACAGAAGCAGACCTGAGCAGCTTGGTCATCGCGATGAGAGATTCTTTGGCCATTGCCGTTAGGTGTGGCTCCTTATTCACATCTATTGATCAGGCATCCGGCTTCCTGTATTTACTCAATGCATGTCCCAATGCCAACTAGGATTGTTCGAGTCCGTACTAGTCGTCTCTTTCGACCTTTTTTACCTGTTGCTTGAATGAAAGAACTGAAGCACGAGGGAAAAACTTCGTGATCGACGATTCCACGTGACTTCGCGTTTCTACCGGATGACATCATTGCCCTGACGCGGTCTGGAATGTTATTAAGCCCGCGTCCTGAGCCTGACCTGGCCTCCTTCCTGTCATAACACCCATCCTTGAGCAACATTTCGCAAAGAGACTAAGGTCACTCGCGGAAGAAACCGAATTCATTAGTGTCACAATTCTCGTTCACCATCTGACGTACTTAAGTCATGGTTGTGCTCCGTAATGGAAAACATTCCGGCGAGGCTCCCAATCCAGAATCCCGCGAGGCGACGAGCAGCCTGAACAACAAACGCGATAGATCACCAGATCTGTCGGACAAGGAAAATGCCAACCCTTCTTCAGGACCACCCGAGGACGGCAACGCAGAAATCGACAACTCGACCACGGGAGGCAGCCGTAGCCACCAAGCTTCTTCAAAGAAAACGAAGCTGGACTCTTCGGAGACCAAAAAGCGACGTACGTCTGGCCCTCAGAAGCGCGACAAAGATAACGCCGCCAGTACGACGCAGGCACAAGAAGACCACGAACTCAAGGACAAGCATAGCTCGACTAAACCCCAGGCTCCTAGGAAGAGGACGAGGAAAGATCTTGAGATCGAATGGGATCGGACTCAATTGCGAGACCCTCGTCCTACCCCGGAACGTGTACTTCTGCCCCGCCGATCCGAATCTGACCTCACGGAGGAGGAAAAGAAATTGTTCAAAGGTCCACCGCCGAAGCGTCCGAAAGCGAAGGGACGCTTGAACGCGTTCGAACAAGACCAGATGTTTCGCAAAGGTGCGAAGAAAAACATTGCCGATAGCTTCCATGAGTTGTACATATGCTACGATAAGGGGCCGAAAGGCTCTCCTACCTACGATCAGGCAGGATTCCAGCTGGACTATCAGAAGGTAGCAGACTGGATGAAGCCTCGGGGATACAACAAACAAGCCATGGTCAACGGCATGGAGAGAGCGATCAAGCGCAGCCAAGAGGAGGCGAGCAGGATGTCGGCGGCCTTCTTCGAAGGCGGACAGGCCCCAGACAACGGAGGGATTCACGCCATGAATCTACTTAAGGACAAGGTCTCGAAGGATCTGGGTATTGCCTGGCATAAGGTTACTCCTGCCGATGTGGAAAAATGGGCCAAAAAGGGGTTCCCCAAAGAAAATCCACGCGAGTATGCGTCCTCTACGCTCACTCAAGAGGAGAAGAGGAGGTTCTCTTCAATGCAAGCAGGAGCTAGCTTGAGGAAGTGAACGTGTACATAATGCGCAGGAAGCAGACGGTGCAACGGGCAGTGTAACAGGCATTTTCGGCATTTGAGCTCTGTTGAATTACCGTCAGTCTTGTGGCCTTTGTGTGTGGAGGATTGGCGTCAGCAACAAAGCATACCCGATAGACTTGGGACTAGTCTCCGTTAGACTGTGTTGGCACGCTTGTTGCTTCCCCGCATTTAGCTTCGGTCGGATAAATCCCGACGTACTCCGTCCATCCTGATCAACCAGAGAAACCTGAACAGAGACTCGCCCTAATTAGGGGCTTCCGCCTCGAGATGTTGGAGACTTTGGGTCACCTCGTAACCCTTCTGCCCTACCACAGTGCGAGATGAGCCACTAGAGTATTGACAAGATGACGCCATCGTTGAAACGTGCGGGGTCAGGCCAGGAACAGCGAAAAATAAAAGCCGTTGGACTTCATCTTTAGCTTCCAATGATCGTCAAGACAGCTCGAGGCGAGCTTTGCACCACACAGAGCTCGAGGAAAATGACGACTCTTTGCGGTCTGCGGGGTTCATCATGCATTGGGATGACAAGGTCTCGACAAGAACGCAGGAGCTCAAATAGCTGCCAGATTGCTTGCTGAAAGCTTGCTGAAAGCTTCCAGCCCTGTTTCCCACACGCACACACATACGTTGCAGGGACAATCCGACCACCATGCAACTTCCGGTGCTCTTCAGCAGCTTCGCTTCTATAATAACATTGGCAGCGGCCCAGGCCAACTCCAGTCAAGTTTTGGTGGTGGACCAGAAGAGCTTTAATGTCCTGAGACCCGTTCCGCCTCCCTCGCAGTCCAACTTGACGACGGTAAGGCACGAAGACCGCTAGTAGTATGAGACATCCTAACCTCGTCTCAAGATCTTTGTGCCCCCTGGCATCACGCTGGAGGAAGCGCTTGCCAAACCTTTCCATGTCTATGACGAGTAAGTTGCCCTCGTTCACGGAACCGATATGGGAAGGCCGCATGTCTCCTGGGTTGGCTATTTTGGTCTACCTTGCCTCTGTTTCTCAACTCCAGTGAGGGCAAAGCAGGTTCTGACGAGACCATAGTGCCTTCTACGACATAATCGGGCCAAACCCTACGTTGACCGTGATTGCCAGTCAGGGGACCAATCCCCTCTTCCACGAAGCTGTTGTCTGGTCAGTGCTAGAGCCTTACTACGCTGTTTTATTTTTTCATATTTTTGCGTGTCTTTTTGGCTTCGAGGCCTGATGCTGATATTCCAGCTTAGGTACCCACCAACGGTAAGTTGGCCTTACCTTGAAGCTCGTGACAGAAAGAACAAACGTCTGCCTGGTGGAGACGGATGTCTCGGTCTCGACCTTACTCTCAAACTCCCTGCTATACCGGGACAAGATTTGACATGTCTGCAGGACGAAGTCTTCTTTGTACAAAATGCTGGAGCTGCAGCCGCCGGTACGGGTCTCAACAAATCCAATATCATCCAAAAGATTGCTTTGAGTCAAGCTGCTGCGGTATCATCCATGCGAAATGCCAGCGGCCGTGTTCAAGTTCAGACGGTGAATGCTACGCCACCAGTGATCAATTCCAACGGTCGGCATCCCTTTCCCGCGAACTTTCCCATCCAGTGTTGTCTGTGAGCCTGACGAGTCACACAGGAGCGACTCTATACCGTGGTCAACTACTCTTTACCGGCGAAGGCCAGGGCAACAACACAGCACCTGCTTTGTTTGTTGTCAATCCTCAACCCCCATACAACGCCTCTAGTAAGTGCATGCCTCTGGAAATACCTCCGTTTCGTCCAGGCCGTTCATTGGATTGATGCCCCTGACAGTTCTTGTCAACAATTATTTCGGTCGACAGTGGAACTCGCTGAATGACGTGGCGGTGAATCCTCGCAACGGCGATGTATACTTCACAGATACTCTTTACGGCTACCTTCAAGCCTTCCGACCGTCTCCGGAGCTGCCAAACCAAGTGTACAGGTTCAACCCTTCAACAGGCGCAGTCACGACCATAGCGGATGGGTTTGAATTACCCAATGGTATGTTGAAGCTCACAGAAAGACCTAGATGGCGAGTAGCTCGCTAATGTGACCGTTAATAGGCATCACATTCTCGCCCAATGGATCTTATGCCTACGTCACCGACACAGGGGCCCAATACTCGAATTTTGGTTATAACATGACGGCCCCGGCATCGATGTGAGTTAACCCCTGAGATATCATGTCCCTCTGAATCTCGTTTCCCGTTCGCACACCTTCGTAGGGACTGACGAGTTGCGATCTGCTCCTAGCTACCAATACACTGTCCTCGACGACGGGACGTGGACGAACCGCAAACTCTTTGCGTATGTTTCGCCAGGCATACCGGACGGGATCCACTGCGACACCAATGGGGCGGTCTATGCGGGCGTAGGGGACGGCGTTGTCGTCTACAGCGCCTCGGGCACGCTGTTGGGCAAGATATTCTTGGGCACCACGTCGGCGAACTTCAACTTTGCGGGGAAAGGCAGGATGGTCATTTGTGCCGAGACGGAGCTCTATTATGCCACGTTGGCGGCCGAGGGAGCAGTGGTCCAGAGTGAGCTGCCGCCGCAGTAAGGCGTGTCACAGACAAGATTGGCGGCGAAAGCCCCAATCGGCCACTCGAGAGGCCACCTTTGATATCATGACCCAGGAGAACCAAAGGTGTTGGAAACATGTCAGCCATGACCCTTACACGCTAAATCCTGCTCTGTTCCGTCAGTAACGGCTCTCCCCTGCGGCCGCGGCCTTGCCTGCCGGGTGTTTTTGAACCCCTTGGCCATATAGACGGCCGGCTATATGATCCACCTATGCTTCGTCCTAGTCACGGGCCAATCCTCGGGATAGGCCGTCCTGCTCTCCAACTCTTGGTAGTCGCTGTCCATCCTCTGCCTCACTTCCGGCAAGGAAACATGATCCCCGTACACAATGCCGTTGAGGTGATCGGTCTCATGCTGCAGTATATGCGCCTGTAGCCCGTCGGCGTCAAACTCAATCGGATTGCCGCGCTGGTCGACTCCGCGGACCGTGATGGAGCGCGGACGCGAGACCGAGGCCGAGACGCCCGGATACGAGAGACAGCCTTCCGTCATGCTCTGCTGCTGCTGCTGTTCACGTTTCGCATGATGATGAGACCCGTGCTGGGTGTCGCGCGCCTGGACCACGGGATTGCAAACCACGCCCCAGCTCCTCCGCCCCTTCAGATCCGTCAGGTCGTACACGAACACATTCAAATCCACGCCGACTTGGTTCGCGGCCAGGCCGACGCCATCGGCAGCGTACATGGTCGCAAACATATCCGCGACGAGGGCCTCTAGGGCTGGAGTGTCGAAGTCAGCAGCAGTCACCTCCCGGACGGGACGATGGAGGATCGGTGTGCCCCAGCGAGTTATGGGGCGGATGTTGCCATTGGGTGGTGCACTGGACACGCTGCTCTTCTCGTCCCGTGGCATGACGCTACCAAGGATGGTGACTATGGACGGTTACAATGGAATATCAGGAGATTGTCACGGCGGTACTGGCTGGGCTGTGGCCATGATGGTAGACCGGTTGTGGTATGTATATTGCGTGGAAATGCCCGTAAGGAGGATATGCTGACGGGGGCCCGGATTCGTCTTTTGTGGTGTTGGCAATACGCATGAGAACTGGTTACCCTTGACCAACATTACTTAGACAATGGATAGAGGGCACGGAGAATCAGGGGAAGATTGGTGAACCAAACCCCTGGCAGGAGGGAGAGGCACCTCTATCTGGGTATGGAAACTTGCTGCTTTGGGCGTCCGGGTTTTGGACCATTCACGCAGCGGTGCTGAGATGAGTTGATTGATGCACTCCACGAATAATTGGGTGCCCTCTCATTGAACCTCGTGTTGCGTCACGTCTCCGGTAAGGATCGCGGGGCAAGGGCCGCAGATTTGGAATCGAGGAATGTCCCGCTACCGGGGTTCCGGCCGGATTCTGAGTACTGGACGAGTAATCACGTAGAGTCTCCGACACTTACATCAGGTAAGTCACCCATCGTGTCCAGAAAGCGAGTTTCTTTCAGTGTGCCCAAAACTTGAGCAGGCTTCAAAACCGGGTAATCATGGGTAAGATCATCGTTGCCTTCGACCTCTACGGCACGCTGTTGTCGACAGAGAGCATTGCGAAAGAACTAGCTTCGCACTTTGGACAAGACAAAGCGAGCTCCATCGCTGCAGTATGGAGAAAATATCAGCTCGAATATACCTGGAGACTGAACAGCATGAGCAGGTTTCTCCCGCTTGTGGGTTGACTTGATGCTGATATCCCTTCAGAGCAGTATGAGGATTTCTCAGTTGTAACCCGCAAATCACTCTTGCATGCGCTAGGAGAGCATGCTGTCAGTCTCAGCGATCAGGAGACCCAGAAGCTTATGGATGCATACGACCATCTTTCAACCTTTCCCGACGTCAACCCAGCACTGAAGCGGCTCGAGACCAACTCCAATATCCAATGCGTGGTCTTCTCGAACGGAACAAAGACAATGGTGGCGAATTCCGTCGGCGGATCGCAAGACCTCAACTCCTCCGTCTTCCGGGATCTCGTTACCGTAGACATTGTGGGAGCGTTCAAACCAGCGCCGGAAGTGTACAACTTCCTTGCTGAAAAGGTTGGCAGAGCCGGCCAAGAGAATAAAATATGGCTAGTATCGGGTAATCCCTTCGACGTTGTCGGCGCGAGAGCTTGTGGCTTGCAAGCGGCCTGGGTCGATCGAGCTGGGTTGGGTTGGCAGGACCGGTTGGGACAAGAACCCACTGTTGTTGTGAAGAGCCTCGAGGAGGTGGCTGACGTTGTGGAGAAATATGCGGGATCGAGCTAGTTGATCAAATCTGCTGGGTTTACCATTCATGCGGCATTGTCTTGATATGGCTCTGGACCTAAGATCGTAGTATTATCCCGCGACCGACGAGCCTTTTCCATCTTTGCTGCCCAAAGTGCACTGCCTGCAGCAGAGGTGAGCAGGAAGAACATACTCAGCATCGGGACGAGCTGCAGTGTCAATGTGACGACGCCGAACCATGTATATTTGAGCTGGCGGTTCCTGACGTATTCCTGTCTTTCTTTCTTGGAGAAGGCCCGGAGCTTAAAATACCTCCAGTGGTGGAAGGGCCCCGCCCTGTAGCCGGTCAGAATTAGGAAGATTGGTACACCGACAATAGGAATGAAATTGAGAGGCAAGAGGACGACGAACTCGACGATCTGGCGGAGACTGAATGGAGCGTAGATGGCGGATACTGTAGGTTTTCCGAGCATCTGCACAGAGTTCGGGGCCGCAGGATCGAGAAGACGACTTTGTCCAACGAGGTCCGCCAACCCTTGATCGATCAGAACAGCGTCGAATGTGTCCACGAGAGCCTCATCGACGAAAAATGCTTCGAAGAGCAGTGCTACGACAGCCGCACCTTCACCGAGTACTAAAAAAGTTGCGTTCAGCCAGGCGCCTGGTCCATGGAAGATCGCGAGGAAGGCGACCTGCGGAAGGTACGCCCAGATGAATAGGTTGGCGTAAATGAAGGCGGAGAGGAGGAATATAGGAACGAGACGAGCTTTGAAGAGCGGAAAAAGGTATGGGTGCAGGAAGAAATAGAAGATACCCTACGGTTAGTTGATCAGACGGTGCAGCCCCTCCGGATTTTGCAGACTCACCTTGATAGGATACAGCCAGACGACATCTAAGAATGAGGCTGCCATTGTGGGAGGGCCACTGAGGGTCTTCTCATCGCAGGAAGCTGCCCATGAGCGACGTTGACAAGAGAAGAGGGACCAAAATGGAATGCAGCCTGCGTCCCCCGATGACGAAATCTGGAGCAATCAAAGCGACGGGTCCGAAGCCTCGTAGCCAAGCCTCAGCCTTGCACGATCGCCGGCTCATTTCCACCAATGCGAAATTTCTTTTTCCTCTCTTTCTTCTTCCAAACTGAAACGCCCTCCGTATTCACTCTATCAATGCTTGTGACAGTGATTGCTGGAGGGGAAATCGGAGGGCAGAGGAATCATCGTTTCGACGGCTGCCAACTTACCCCGAGCCCTCCTGTCTTCTAGATCGTGGAGGTTTTGGAAATATACATGGCTGCACATATTATGAAGCAAAATTTAAGACGTGGAAGTCAATCTTCCCATACTGTGTACTACACGGAGTATGATCCATGTCAAATGATACCATTCATAGCACGGAGGATGGGCATAAGTAGTCCCTCGCACGAAAGCGGTGCCTCCTGCAGCCGGTTCCAGAACCGCATATACAGCATAGCTACCTACTAGGTACCTAGGCAATGAGGGAGCAGGGATGGAATCACAAATTGCCACTCGAAGCGGTTGTGCAACCGAGCCGGGCTTAGAGCTGGCTGACTCGAGTCGGACGTTAGGTGCTTTACCTTGAGCTTGGTTGATTCGATCCCTCGCGTGTACTCCGTATGGAGTAGTCTTTCTCTTCCCCTCTCCTGTACCGTGTAACACACCGTCTATTCCTGAAGAATGTACCTACGTACCTTGCGTATTCCGAGTCGCTCGAACCTATCGGCTGATCCAAGGCAGTTTATCAGAACCGCAACGGCCCAAAAGACGCGCCCTACCCCGCAGTCCCCGTGAAGTGAAGGTACGGGGTGCAGAGAGGGCACGGGGAGCGCCAGGCCGTGGTTTGTTGTGTCTTGCCACCCGCGGCCTCTTCGATCGCAATTCTCCACCTCCGCTTGCTCCTTCCAGTCCTTCCTCCTCACACCACCGAGGATTCGAGGCCACTTGCTCCCTGCTTCCGACCACGCCGACTGCCCATCTCGAAATCCCTTCCAACCCGCTGCCTAAATAATATGTGCCGACGTTCACCCGCGAACTGTCCACTCTCGCATCCAGATATTGAGAACTAGAAAATCGTTTGAGATGGCTTCCATCTCGCAGTCGAATTCCTACCAGTCCGCGCAGCCGCAGCAAGATCCTAATAGCGCATACAAATACGAAGATCCTACCGCGTACCAAATACCCTCAGGCTACCCAGCAAACCAGTTTGAAGTGCCTCTGCCAGTTCCGCGCGCGGAAGCAGAATCTCAACCTAAGGACCTCTCCAAGCCTCAGGGAACACCCTCGTCGGAGCCCAAAGTCCGCCTGAGAAAGGCCTGCGACAGTTGCAGCGTCCGCAAGGTCAAAGTACGTAAAAGCTCCCATGCCGAGGAGTTGCGAGCTTACCAACGAGAATAGTGCGATGAAAGCGGCCCCCCTTGCAAATCATGCGCTGCTCTCGACATCCCCTGCACCTTTGATCGCCCAAGTCGTCGCCGAGGGCCTCCCAACAGACATGCGGAAGCCATCAAGAGGCAAAAGCTCGATAGTGGGAGCTTTGATGTAGCGAGAAGCTCTCCCACCCACGATGCTGCCTACAGTTTGGCGTCTCTATCGACGCCAATCTCCTTGTCTGCCGAGTCAATATGCGACTTGCACACAGTGAAGATCCTGCTGGACGACTACTTTACATACATCCACCCGCTGATACCCCTTCCGCACGAGCCGACCTTTCGCAGATCCTTCGAAGCGAGAGAAGACAGAACAAATCACAACTTCCTGGCGTTGATCGCGGCCATGGTCGAATGTCTGGTCGCGTCGTTTCCTAGAAGGCCCAGACAGCTCTTCACCGCGGACCCAGCCAAATCGCAATTCCCGAACGCGGGAGCTCTGATTGATCGATGCCACCAGGTTTTCGTCGAGGCGCGTGGCCTGGGGTACATGGACCGACCAATGAATCTCTACGACGGCATCTCGAGCTATCTCACTGGGTTAGCTGCCGGGTACACCTTGGACATTCCACGTATGCGCCTCTATCTCGGTGAATGTACCATCATCATGCGGGAGCTGCAGTTCCATCGGCCAGAGATTCATCGACCAGCCCAAACTCCAGCAACGCCCTATGGACCTGCTGATATGCCCCGGTACCCTGTAGTCGATCACATCTACCAGGAGTCCGGTCGTCGGCTATTCTGGCTTCTGTTTGTCGGTGCAATGTCTGCTCGCCAGCTAGACGAGGCGGAGGGTGACCTGCTGATGCCGCCCGTCTCGCACGCCGAAATGCTCCCCCCTTTACCTGTCGAGGTGGACGATGAATTTATTACTGAAACTCAGATATTTCCTCAGCCTCGAGGTGTGGTCTCAGAAATGGTGGGATTCAATCTCAATGTCAAAGTCTTCAGAGCATTCCACTTCTTGGCTGCTCTCGAAATGGCGTTTGGCGCGAACAACATCTATGACTGGGACCGTCAACGGCAGATCATTCGTCGCGCCCTACAGACCGTTAAAGACGCAACACGGGATGCTCCGAAGGAACTTCAACTAAATCCGGCCAATGGGTTTGGCGAGTGGCCTCCCACCCAGGCCGACATATCGGCTTATTCTCATCTGTTCAATGACCGCGATCGAGCAGACAGTGAACCACTTCAAACGCCTGGCAGTACCCGCGGCTCCTTTTCGCTGCCATCAAAGCGAGCGATCCAGTTCGAGATCCAGAAAGCTAATATTTACGCAACCCAACTTTCGTCCAGATCATATCTCGTCGAACGGTTCTGGAATCTGTACGAGATTGTCGATCGTGACAAGTTGACATTCCCTTCAGACAAGTCCGTCACGAGCTCTTCTCCTACAACGGGAATTGTGACCACGGGTATGGAACACAGTTACCGTCAGATGGCAGGTCGGACCCCCAGCGACAGTATGATGGATGCGGGTGAACAGATGATGGCCGTCGAACGGGAAGATATTGTTCGAGACATGGCTCTTCTTCTCAAAAGTATCAACCAAGTTAACATGGAGCCCAATGGGATGAGTTTCGTAAGTCGGCCACAATTCGACGCTCCCGGATCGGACGCTAACATGATATTCCAGTGCAACAAGATTCGGACCATTGCTTCGACTCTCTTGGAGACAAAACGCGCCCGAATGAGTGTGATGCCTACGCTTGACTCGGAAGGTGTCAATGCATATCTTCATGTCTTCCTCGATATCCTTTCCAAGCTCGAACGATTGGGACCTGGCCGCTTCCGAGGCGTTGCGGATAGCAACACAGGAGGCCTGCTACAAACACCCGAGGAGATTGAGGACGAGGAACTTGTTCACTGGGCCAGTCTCAAAGAGCACCAGGAGAGATTTGTGAGGTCAAACGGGTTCTGGTAGCAAAGTACTTGAGGCATTGTGTTTCCCTGCGTAGGAATAAATGAGTGATGACCATTATGGGCAGTCTGCTCTGCCCTGCAGCGCAATTCTGGCGGGCAAGGGAAGCAGTCCGTCACGGGGTTGCGTTTGAGGTGGACAAACAGCCGGCTTTGCCAATGCCATGATACCCATATTGGTGGTGGCTGTGCGGGGGGTGTGATTGTTTGCAATTAAAACGGCCTGGTGTTACAGCGTTCATCCAATCCAGAGTCTCCTGGTGTCCAAACCAGACTGTGCCTCTCCTCTGGCTCGTTTCTGTCTCGCACTGCCAGCCATGGTTGTACACCAAGTTGGTACTACAGTAGTCTCTGTACTGTGTAGTCTTCGTCGTAGCAGAAACGCTCGCCTGACCTTCTAGAAGTGGCTAGCGTCAAAGCTTCGACGTGCTTCCTTTCCCCCTGGATGATCCATCCGTCGCCAGCTGTGATTGCCACGCCAATGACGGACAACGACAATGCCAACTACGATGCATTTAGAGACAGTTTGTTCTCAGCTGTCGTGGGGAAGCTTGCGACCGAGCCAGAGAAACCGCCCAAGAAGGCCCTAGCGACTGAGCCAGATCCTTCAGAGCTTGCGGAGTTCTCTGATTATCTGGCTAGGGAGATATTCGATAGTCTGCCCGAGGAATTCCAGTGCCTGTCTCATCACTCATTTCAAAATGAAGCTATGTCTGAGAAATGGTCCTTGCCCCTGACTCTGACGATGCTCGAGGAGCTTGTTGCCCACGTCTCAGGAGACGTAGTCGACAGCTTGACAGCATACGGACTCATTGTGCCTCCCGAGTCTGATGTCCAATCTTTCCTGGCACCTGTGCTCTCGGCATATATCTCTGCCATGACGAGCCCGCCGCCAAAATGGGCAGAAACCAGAACCAGTGCTTGCGAGATCTGCGAAAGGGAATGGGTTCCAATGACATACCACCATTTGATACCAAAGCAAGTCCACGCAAAGGTCCTGAAGAGGAAGTGGCATGAAGAGCACCGCCTCAACAGCGTGGCATGGCTGTGCCGGGCTTGCCACAGCTTTGTTCATCGAATGGCCTCGAACGAAGAACTCGCTCGCGAATGGTACACTGTCGACCTGATTTGCCAGAGAGAAGACGTTCAAAAGTGGGCTCAGTGGGTTCGACGTGTTCGATGGAAAAAGACCTGAACAACTGCCACGATTGATATGAATACAGGACCAGTTGGGAGTGTCCAGTCACCCAGTGGTTGGCATACCTTGGGCACCTGATGTCTTCAATATGCAGTCCGTGAAAATCAGCTCGATGTCTGAATAGATAATGGAGTTGTTGGCCACTGCTGCGTCTTGTTATGATCTTCGATGTATGGACAAGCACACCTGGAACAGCCGCGGCGAAACGGTTCGATGCTTGTCAATCTTCTGCTGGTTCTCTTGCTCAAGGGAAGTCGAGTACCTCACCGCCGCTGGGCGACAATACGCTCCTCTGCACAGAATGCCACTGCGGTTCAAACGCTTCGCCTCGATCCCAACCGCAACGTGTGGGCCTATAAATCTCTTCATTCACAGATCTGAACTTGAACTTTTGAATTATCTGTCCAGCTCACTCTTCCCAGATCCGCTGCTGTCACAACTGGCACTTTTCTACAAGGCCTCTTTGTCTTTCAGTCCAAGGAACGAACGAGTTGAACGTCGATCCTGTGCTCTCTCCCACAGCCTCATCTCTTCTACTGGACACGCTCCTGACACTGTCGGCACGGGCGAAACCTTTTCTCCGAGTTTCGCTGCAAGTCCAGCCTCGTCGACATTGATCCCGTGACCTGAGATTCACTGTCACCGCCAACATGGCCGACAACGACCACAACAACGACTGCCAAGCGCACAGAGGCGCACAAAGCGAATATGAAGATTTTACAGACGACTTCGCTGCCTTCAACCGCGCCGTGCCTGTTCCCAACTCTGACCAGCAGACATTCCGACCCACCAACAATTCTCTACCTCAAGGTCAAATTGACTTAGACAATCATCCTACAGATCCCTTGCTCGGAAACAACGGTTCGAACCCACAGACCTCGGATTATCCTGCCTTGCCTTCTTTGACCGAGGATTTCTTTTTCACAGATTACCTGCTCGATCTTCCGACACTCGAGAACAACGAAACACCTACCTATCCTGAGCCTTTCGAAGCACATACATACAACTCTCAGCATCAGGGCGCAGCGGGATTTGCCTCTTCTGCTAGCCTGATCCACACAAACACAGCTATCGCTCCAAGAGGTCGGCAGAACGAGGTTTCACAAATTCGACACGGCACCTTCGAACCGCAGTTCAATTCACTTGCATTTTCCGGTCCTCGAACATATCATACCTCAGCTTCAGACCTTGCTGGCAACAGACAACACGCTCCGCAGTCTACACAGTTCATCCAGCCAACACAGTTCGCCCACCTACACAGTTCACCCAGCCAACACAGTTCACTCATCCTACACAGCTCGCTCAGCCAACACAGTTCACTCATCCTACACAGCTCGCTCAGCCAACACAGTTCACCCACCCTACACAGTTCGCCCAGCCAACACAGCTCGCTCGGCCAACACAGTTCATCCAGACAACACAGTTCACCCAACCTCCACAGTTCACCCAACCTCCACAGTTCACTCAGCCAACACAGCTCGCTCAGCCAACACAGTTCACCCACCCTACACAGTTCGCCCAGCCAACACAGCTCGCTCGGCCAACACAGTTCATCCAGACAACACAGTCCACCCAACCTCCACAGTTCACTCAGCCTACACAGCTCGCTCAGCCTTCTCTCACGCATTCACAGTCGTATCTTGCACCCTCACAGTCTTCTCTCGCGCCCTTTCAGCCTCCGTCACTTTTTGACCAGAGAGCACAAGTTCAGAGAAGCACCATACGGGCCCCAACCTCATCGTTCGACTTGGATTCGGCGTTCGCGCCTTCATACCCACCACAACCCAACATGGCTCGCACCCAGGCTTATATGAGAATCATCCAGAGCTTTGCTATTGACCGCGCCCTGAGAGATTTGGAGATGCAGCCGCGGATGAATTACCAGCAAGTGTACCGGACCCTCGTCCGCTATTATGTCGAGCTCGTCATCAACGAGAATGTCCCTCACTACTGGATCAGCCGACTGGATTTGGAGGTGGAACTGGCGCAGGTGATCATTGTGGCTACCAAGAGCCCAGAGCTGTACACCCGCGAGCACCTGGCCACTCTGCAAGAGCTCGGGGACTCGATGAGAACGCATCGAGCCCGAGACTACCGGAATGTCTGGCTTGCAGAGTTGGCGCAGGCGGGCATCGCGCTGGAAGATGCTACCGTTGTCCGGGAAGATACGGATGAGTACGAGCGACTCACCGGCTTCCGGGACTGGGTGCATCAGTGGGTGCATGGTGCCCTGGATGAGGGTACGTTGGGAGACAATGGCCCTGCAGTCGCCGCCACCAGTAGCAACAATGCTGGTGGTCCGGCTTCGCAGGGACCGTGGGCTGACGTTACTGTCAACCACGGCCGTTCCCGCGTGACCCCATCGGTACCAAACCCCAGTCAGCCGTCGGCTGCTGGTGGTAACGCCATGCACCCCCCTTCTGGCGCCAGACCCCCCGCCGCCAACAGCCTCCCTTCCGCCAGCAATGGTGGCTGTGCCCCCTCAAGTTCGCGCCGTGCCAGCGCTGCTCGTCCGGCGACCAGCAACGCGGTCGCCAACCCGCTCACCGTGCGCGTCAGCAATGGTCGAACGACCTTTGCGGCGAACATGGGGGGCAGGTTGGTTGACTTCGCCGAGCACCAGCGCGGCCTGCGATGCCCGTGGACTTGCCTGCTCGGTGACAGCTATGTCACCAACGAGCGTGGCCAGCTCACGGGCCATCTGCAGCGTCACCACCAGATGGATGCGGCGAACCTCGCCCACATGGTGGTGGACAATCCGAACGCGTCGAACTTTGAGGGGCACGACAACCAGGAGTGCTTCGCCTGGGGACAGTATGTCCATGGCGACCGGTTGCCTTGGAAGTGCCTCTTGTGCGCCAACCACAAGGGCATGAAGGACGGGAGGAACACCCTGGGCCGCCATGTGAGACTCCTCCATGGCATCCGGGTGGTCCTCCCGCGCGTGAATGAGCGGCAGGTGGGCCGCCATCACCAACCGGGTACGACGGCGGGAGGGTTGGCAAGGCGACTCGAGGCGGTGGAGAGGGCGGAGGAGCAGAGAGCTGCAGATGCGGCTGCTCAACAAGCTGCCATCAAGGTGGGGCTGCGCCTCACCTTGACTGGCACGAAACGCTCCGCCCTTGATGCCGGGCTCGAGGAGGACGAGGAGGAGGACGGTGGGGAGGAGGAGGGGGAGGAGGAGGAGGAGTGAGGGAGGGGACGAGGAGGTGTCCTCGGAGGATGAGGGGGCTCGGGGGTTGGTGTTGGTGGTGTTGGCGGCGGCGTCGGCGGTGGCGGTCGGCGGCGAGACTGGACGTCGGTGAGACACGGCGGGAGCCGTGCATGATGTACACGGTTATGATGAGGAAACGCGAGCGGCAGTAGGACTGTCGCCGCAATGGCATAAAATCATTGCGTTCAATCGTTTCTCGTGCGGCATACAGACCGCCGTCGACATAGACATCGACGGCGAAGTGACACG
Source organism: Phialophora tarda (assembly GCA_016109495.1). NCBI lineage: Eukaryota > Fungi > Ascomycota > Eurotiomycetes > Chaetothyriales > Herpotrichiellaceae > Phialophora > Phialophora tarda. Next base: position 80,340 of record JADWPL010000029.1, on the reverse strand, counting down.
GCGACATCTGACTAATACCTCGTTCAACGCATCATCATAACCTTGTTGCTGACGGAGTCTCTGCTCCCCTTTCAAGCTCAGTAGCGTACAAGTTCACCCTGGGTATCTTCGCCAATGTTGAATACACCACTTGTGCCTTCAAACGCCGTGATGGACCCGGTCAAGGCCTTCCAGTCCCCAAAATACCTAAATCTGTACAGCCCCGGGGCCGTTCCGTGTTCAATCTCCCAGTCCAGAGTGACTTCGCTGGTTCCCAACGCCGTGCTCGTCCTCTCCCATTTGTACACCAGAAACCAGTCTCGATCGCTGCGCACCGGGACCCATTCCGCGAGAGTGTCATTGAAAAACTCGACCGAAGCAAAGGTGCCCCCGAGGCGGAGGTTGTTGCGTGGATTCGCGCCGACAAATCTTGCAGACACGATCTCGCCGGGATAGTGTGCTTTCGCCGGGTCAGGAGAGGAGAGGGGGCCCCCGAATCTTCGAAACAAGCCTGCATGGTCGACTACCACGGGAGTGATGAATGATAGGGAGCGATTGACGTTGATGGGAGGGGAGGGGCCGGGAGGTAGAAGGTCGAGATGTGATTTCTCATCCTCGGACCCGAGATAGGGAAGATGCGTGAGCGTCAGATTTATGTATGCTGCAAGGGTGTGGGGACCGTAGAGCGTCGAGGCCCCTTCGTAGCGTTGCACCGAGTATTCTTCCTCTGTTGCGATATAGTGCGCATATGTGTTTGCTGGGCCGCCAAGGACGACCGTTGGGTTCTCGATCTTCAGGATCGAGGGAGCAGCGGATGCTAATGCTGATTTCCACCGACGGCCGGACATGGTTGTCGCTTCGCCTGGAGATATGATAATGAGGAGGGGACCGATCCGGAGGAGCTGAATGTCCACGATGTTAGGCGTCCAGGCGTAGGGATCGTGTGCTTCACCGACATCGAGCAGAATGGGTTTGGGACTTTGGCAGGCTATTTGTTCATCGCTGGGTGGGTGGATTGCTCCTCGTGCAATCCTCCAGAGCGGATTCTTGAGAGCGGGTGAGTCGCCGTCTGTGTCGTTTGTGCCTTGGGCAAAGTCGAAACGGCCTGGCCCGTCGGTCGTGCCACCTGCAAAGCCATATCCCAGGGCGGCTGAACACGTCTTGAGAGTTCTGGATTGGTTGAAAGGGGAAACGAAGGTAAAGGAGGAGAGATTGGCATAGGTGTGAAAGAAGGAAACAGTGGAGGATGGTATTCGTTCTAGACTGTCGCTATTTAGGAGTTGCTGGGCTGCCTTCGTCTGGCGCTTGCCTATGTCGAAGCAGGATCTCGTTCCTTGGTCGTCTTTCCGGAAGAATGGCCCACGTCCATGGCAGGGCTCAGAGCGACCGCCACATGTGCTGTCATTAAAGGAACAGGCCAGACCAGTGTCTTCGCAAAATGCGCCAAGAGTGTTTGGCGATGTGTCTCCAACATTGGCTTGAGAGAAGCCGGCAACGAAGTCGGGATTCTGCTCTTTTATCGACTCTTCTACTAGATAAGCCGCAACACCTTTGTTATCACCGGTAACGAGGGTGTTATTTTGGTACAGCGAAGTGCCATGGACAGGAAACCAGGATAGTAGCCCCAAGGATTGACCGTCGGTGGCTCTCTCAAACCGCAGGAGGGTTAAGTTCTTGTCGACATCGGCAGTATACAGGGCCCGCTCATCTTTCGGATTCTGGAGATAGGCATAGGGGCTTCGGTTGATGTTTCCATCCACAACCGCCTCTTGCCCGAAGCTGAGGAAGCCAGGTGCGAGGGTCTCATGTGCTCGCTGGATGGCCAACACTGATCCACTGACAATGGCTTCGTAGCTTTCTTTGTCGAAACCCAAACTTGTGATTTGCGGCAGCAGATAATTCAGCCAAGCCCCAGGCCCGCTATGGCTGTGTGTGCCCGTGACTGCAACGTTGTTCTTGTTGTACACTTCATACTCCGGACCCATCTCCTTGAGCCTCTGCAAAATGCCATGTCGCACGGCAGTGTCTCCGGACTGCGTGTCTAGAACGAGGTAGACGATCCGTGAGGAGTTCTTCGATAGGCTTCCCACAATAAATGCTCGACAATAGATGCGTTGGCGAACACCAGTCCCCGCTTGATCTGTGTCAGCGTAGCCCATCAAATTGATCTCGACAACCGGCCTGATGAAGACAAGGTCAGCATATTGCGTGCTGCACATCTCGAACGGGTCCTACCCAGTGATATCCGCTTTCCCGACTCCAAGCAGGTAGTCCCCCTGGCCAACTGCATCGTCCTCGACATGGTTTCGCTCGTCGGGGCCATAGGCATTGGCTGCAACCAGACGCAAGCTCTGCGCAGGGCTCTGCAATGCAAAGCTGGTCCAGAGTGCAGCTGTGACGAGAACAAGGAACAGCGCGTAGAGAGCTGGAGCAGCCCATCTCCGTGCCATTTTCGTGATGCCTCTTAGCTGTAGCTTACGATGGGTTCCTGGCACGGCTGCCCCCGTCTCGCGTCGTGTCAGATAGGAATAAGCCGGAAGGGTTCATTTCCTCCTCAGTCGTCTCTCTGACAAAGAATTGAGACGCTGGAGTATACATATGGGGACTGTTCACTGGCTTGTGAACATTGAGAAGACCTCTTGACTCCATCACTTGAAGTCCAGCCGCAGGCTCCAGCGAAGTCAGAGGATGCCGTCATTCCGCCAATCAGAGGCCACCGGCCCGGAAGCTTACCTGGTTTAGGCAGGTCCAATGGGAAGACGCAAGGCTACGACTTGGCATTGCCGACTTGAAAGTTTGTCGCGGTCATTGAATCGATTCCTCATCGAAAAAGTGTTCTTCACCGCGACGAGCTCATGAGAGACGATGCCTTTGATATTCGAGTCTCATGACTCGCTGCCATGTAGGTCAGCCGGTTCCTGTACTGCACATGCTAACCGCTGCCATTCCAGACATTGATCCCGAGATCACCGACAAGGAACGAGAAAAGGCCAAAGCCCTGATCTCCAGACAACTTCCCAACAATCACTCCACGGCTCCTCATCCTTCCCTTGCCCCTCTTCCTGCAGCCAACTTCTCCGACATCTTCCGTCAAGAGATTGACCGGGTCGCTGCAGGTGAACCCCGCAGACAAGGGATAGATGTATCTCGCTATGAGGCCCCTGATGAACCAGCCAGTGAGAGCGACGAGGCCACAATGAGGGAGGTGCTGCGGACCGCGTACGTCTCGACTACTTTCCTGTCAGACCGACATGCCAACCTTGAGCTGCTCGATGAATTTGGCAAAAATGCTTGGCTTATCGGCAACTCCCAGACGGAGGAAATCCTACAAGGGCTAGAACGCGAACTGGCCGGCCTTAGATCTGAGACCGAAAATGTCAACAAAGCTCGCAAAGCGGTGCAGGAACAGTCCAAGGCCGAACTTTTGACCCTTCAGGAAAATTGGAAGCGAGGTATAGGCAAAATTCTCGAGATACAGGTCGCTACAGAACAGCTGCGGCGCCAAATCCTGCAACATCAAGGCGAACCTGCAGCTTGAATCCCTTGCCGAACCACACAAGAATACTGGAGACATGTCAGGCAACGTTGGTAAGCAGGGATACAAGGTGATAGCGGACTGTGCTGCAGCAGGAATTGCAGTCGCCTGCACGGAGCTGATGCGGAGAACGACCGGTCGCACAATTCGGGATAATTGAAGGCGAGCTCCCCACATGGGAGCTTACGTCGCCAACCCCAGATTTCGAGGCAGCAACCAGCGGCTATGGTCACAGGTGTCTGAAAGCGGCTGGCGGCCTGAGGCAGAGGCACGAGTATTCCACGAAGTTGATTGAGGTGCCACCTCCGAGGATATGGGCACGCGGACGGTTTTCTTGAGGCCCAGCACAATTTTTCGTCCAAGGTCCGGCAACATGCACTCTCCGGCAAACGTCTTCTCAGCATTACGAGGCGAGGTCGTTTGAGATCCATCATCGGACATCAATTTGCCAAATTTCCGAGCCGCCTTTGCGGGTCCAGTTCTGAATGTACCCTTTCGAGACTCAGGACGGGAGCCGCACGGGGCGGAGCAGTCAAACTGTGCGCTGGCCCGAGGATTACTACTGCACGTCTCTCCCAAAGAGAACAGCTGCCGTCTTTTGTTCTAATCTGGGGGTGAGACGCGGAGAGCTATTCCCCGCTCACTCCCGCTGTGCAACCTTCCCTCCACCACATTGCGCACCGCCGTTCTAGGCCAACCGAGCAAGTTTTCGAATCTCCAACGTTGACCGGCACTTCTCTTCTGGTAGGCTGGAAGCGGCTACCCCAACTACTATTGTTACCCAAATCAGCTTGGCCTACCCGCTCCCCCACATATGAGGAGAGCCCATCTTGTCTACACGACCGCACCAGCGCGCAGCGCCTCGATCTTGCGGCCACCACCGCTTCATTCGGCACTCAGCTTATGCAGGATTGTGCCGCCCTAGGCCAGACGTTTTCCGTACTTTCTCGCGGGCCCGTGTTCTGGTGGCGTTTCCCCGCGTTTCTTGCATTGGACGCCTCCCTTCAACAGCGGGTGGGGCGTCAAGCCGTGCTCTCCGCTGGTGGCTCCAGTGATGGTAGCTTTCTCCGCTAGTCCTGGGTCCTTGGCTATCATCTGTCTTTTCGACGTCGATCCCGTGCTGTGCAACTACAGGTCACTTTCCAAGAAGCAACGTCACTCGTTGCTTGTCTTGCTCGATACGACGAGTTTTTTCCGGTGCTTTCGTGTTCCAGGGCAATCAACAGAGCAGTCGAAGCTGCCAGATATCGATATGATCCTCTCCTGGAGCTACCTGCCTGTCGGGACCCTCGCTGATGCTAGCCGCCTTGAGCTGGAGGGGATCACAGTATCCCGGTCAGCCCGAATGCGAGCTACCCATGGACCTGCCGCTCTCTCCTGCACCTCGAAGCACACCCTGTTGACATCGACGCGCTGGGCATCTGCAGCTATGAGGAGCCCGGTGTCTCGTACTTCGCAGGTCCTCAGTTCGCTTGGACGTAAATCAGGCTCTTTCAGTGCTCTACTCCCAGGCTAGATCCTCGTCAGCCTGAATCTGATTGACCAAACCCCGCATATTCAACTCGAAATCAGCTCGTCTCCAGGTTTGCTCTAGATGATCATCTTACCAGGGTGATCAAACATGGAGCAAGACACTCTCATTTGCGGAGCCTGGTGTACGCGTCTGCGCGACCCCCTCCCTCTCCTCCATCCACTCTCCCGAAACGAGGAGAGGAGCAGGGTTTCCAAAATCCTTATATTGCTGAGCTCTGCTCTTCGTTTTCATCTCCTTTCTTCTCTCCCAGCCCGCTCCTGGTAGAGCAGAAGCAGATCCATTGTTGCCTCAATACATTCAACAGTTGTTTGAACAACGCCATCATGACGATCCCGGACGAAGTTGACATTATCGTCTGCGGTGGTGGCAGCTCAGGATGTGTGCCAGCTGGACGTAGGTCATGGTCTGCGGAAAAGTGTTTTGAGTGATGCAGGACTAACATCATCGCAGGTCTGGCCAACCTGGACCACAACCTCCAAGTCCTGTTGATTGAGGGAGGAGAGAACAATATCAACAACCCATGGGTGTACCGTCCTGGTATCTACCCGAGGAACATGAAGCTCGACTCCAAGACGGCAACCTTCTACTACTCTCGTCCCTCGGAATGGCTTGATGGTCGTCGCGCCGTTGTTCCCTGCGCCCATATCCTCGGAGGTGGCAGCTCGATCAATTTCATGATGTACACTCGTGCGAGTGCTTCTGATTATGATGACTTCCAATCCAAGGGCTGGACTACCAAGGAACTCATTCCCTTGATGAAGAAGCACGAGACCTACCAGCGTGCTTGCAACAACCGTGACATCCACGGTTTCGAAGGCCCCATCAAGGTCTCTTTCGGCAACTACACCTACCCGATCATGCAAGATTTCCTCCGGGCTGCTGAGTCTCAGGGCTTCCCCGTCACGGACGATCTCCAAGATCTTGTGACCGGCCACGGTGCCGAGCATTGGCTCAAGTGGATCAACCGTGATACTGGCCGCCGATCCGATGCTGCATCTGCCTACATCCATGCAACTCGGGCCAAGTACCAGAACCTTCACCTCCAGTGCAACACCAAGGTCGACCGAGTGGTCATCGAGAACGGCACTGCAGTCGGTGTTTTGACCGTGCCAACAAAGCCATCAAGTGGTCCCAACCCCGAACGCAAATTCTGGAAAGCTCGCAAACTCATCATTGTCAGCTGTGGTACTCTGAGCTCACCTCTGGTTCTGCAACGATCTGGCATCGGTGACCCAGAGAAGCTCAGGAAAGCAGGTGTCAAGTGCATCGTCGACCTTCCGGGTGTCGGTCTCAACTTCCAGGACCACTATCTGCACTTCGCCACCTACCGGGCCAAACCCGACACCGAGTCCTTTGATGACTTTGTCCGTGGCGTTCCCGAAGTCCAGAAGGCTGTCTTCGATGAATGGAACCTCAAGGGCACTGGTCCATTGGCTACTAATGGTATTGAGGCCGGTGTCAAGTCACGGCCTACCGCTGAGGAGCTTGAGGAAATGAAGAAATGGCCTACTCCTGAGTTCGTCACCGAGGGAGGCTGGGACAGCTACTTCAAGAACAAGCCCGACAAGCCAGTCATGCACTACTCCGTCATCGCTGGTTGGTTCGGCGACCACTTGGACATGCCTGCTGGCAAGTTCTTCACCATGTTCCACTTCTTGGAGTACCCGTTCTCGCGTGGCTTCACCCACATTGTCTCCCCAGACCCGTACGAGGCTCCTGACTTTGATGCCGGCTTCATGAACGACAAGCGTGATATGGCGCCCATGGTCTGGGGCTACATCCAGTCTCGCGAGACTGCTCGTCGCATGCAAGCCTATGCTGGTGAAGTTACAGGCATGCATCCTCACTTCAACCACGATTCAGCGGCCCGAGCGCTGGATATGGACGTTGCCACCCGGAACGCCTATGGCGGACCGAACCACATTACTTCCAATATCGTCCATGGAAGCTGGACACTACCACTCGACCAAGGCGAGCAACCGGCGGACAGCTTCCTCAACTCGAACAGACACCCGTTCCGTGCACCACTCAAGTACAGCAAGGCAGATGGTACGTGTTTCCCTTTCCACGAGTCGGACACCAGTTGACTAACCTGTGTACAGTCGCTCACATCGAGAAATGGGTCCAGCGACACACCGAGACCACATGGCACAGCTTGGGAACATGCTCAATGGCTCCTCGTGAGGGCAACAGTATTGTCAAGCACGGTGTCTTGGATGAGAGGTTGAACGTTCACGGTGTGAAGAACTTGAAGGTCTCTGATCTTTCAATCTGCCCCGACAATGTTGGCTGCAACACCTTCTCTGTAAGTCCCTCCACTCTGATCGGATCTGCAATAAACACTAACACGAGAATCCAGACTGCCCTCCTGATTGGTGAGAAGTGCGCCGTGCTCTCCGCCGAGGACCTTGGCTACAGTGGTGCTGCTCTGGACATGAAGATCCCACCGTACCACGCTCCTGGTGAGACAGTTGGTCTTGCGCGTCTGTAAATGAGTCGAGCAGAAATGGGAAAAGTGGAAAATTGTAGGGAACCTCCAGAGATGGATTGATAGTCTTAACCAATTCTATCGTTCACCATCATGCTCCTGTTGGCGAATGTGTCCACGTGCATCACTCTTCGATTCTCTTGTAGCACAGACGGGGGTTCCGGGAGTTCTGGAGGTCTTAGTTTGTCTGGCGTAGTAGACACTTCTCGGTGCCCAAAAGGTGGACCAGAGGACCACCCAAGGCAATTCACGCTGAAATGGGCTGTCTTCAAGGCCACACAACAATGTTCGCAATACGAGATTCATAGAAGTGACTGCATGGGAATTCAGAGAATTACTTACCCTCTCCTGGAAAGGAATTATTGTCCAACAATTTTTACTCGCTGTGGTACAAGCTGCGAGAAATTCTAAGTAATCTACGGAGTACGGGGTACCGCAGTAATGGTTGCGGTTTTCCTCCGCCTACGTGAGTTTATAACAGCACCGCAGTCAAAGCAGTCACATTCATGTCGTGTTGTGAACATTGTTTGTGTCGCCTCGAAGCAGTCAAGTTCGCCGTGAATTAATTGCCCTTGGGTCACTCCTTTGGGCATGACACTCTAACGTTACGATCAGCGACGTGCATTTCCGGGAGTTCTCGAACCGTGGTCTCGACCCTACGTGCCTAGATACATTGCTCTCTGTACTGTCCCTTCGTCTATTAGCCTGTTGAATGAACGCCCGCAGAGCCCCGACAAGCAGGTCAAAGCCAGGAGCAGATGCCCGTGGTATGGCAGCCCCACAAGACTGGCGGATGAGCTATCCGGACACAACGGCGGCGGGCGTCGGCGGCGGGCAGCAGCGGTATGGCCTCCGTGCCTCCCAGGAGGACTCGTACTTTGTACTTTGTAACTCGTAGACAGAGCGATAGTGATTGCTTTTGAGGGAAGGCGGTATTGGGTTAAATCCTACTCATCGAGAGCAGTCCAGTACTCGTACGACGATCATGAGCGATGACAGGCGTTGGCGCTTCAATGGATGGTGATCGAGACTTGGAAGTCCCAGCGAATGATGACCGTCATTATGATCCGATCACCGCGAGGGGCGGGCAATTGTGGTGCCACGCCCCCGCCCGCCCCACGCCATCAACGGGGAATGGCCCCAAGCCCAACGTGGCCGGTTGGTGGGCAAGCCGCCGATGTCATCGGCACGCCGGAAACAAACGCAGCTACGAAGCCTGTTCGCTGCAAGTCAGCGTCAGTCTGTGTCTGAGCTTGGTGAGACCTCACGAATCGAAGATGATCGCCACGGGTCCCATTCATCGTCCAGGTCCTAACGCAAGAGAGCATCGTCCGCCGGCAGGGAGCCACAACATCAGGTTCATAATTGGCCCTCGAGTAACCGGTGCGTCGCCTTCGGCTATGATCCCGGTCACTCTGAGCTCATTGTTTACCCCAGTACTGGCACGGCGCCAGTGCCAGGGTGCCAGGAGACCGCGGTCCTGACGTCGGGGGAAATCATGGCAACGTGTGATCGTCGAGTCAAGGGGAAGTTTGTTCCTGGAGACTCTTGCGCCTCTGAAGTAATACTTGTCACTTGCGGCGTCTGGACAGAACGAAGCGTGAGCTTGTGCCTTTCAGCAACTTCGACTTCAACGCTTTTATGCACGTTGCAGCCTTTTCGTATCCATCAAAGAGTCTGTTTCCGAGAATCGCCACACCACCTCTGATGGCCTCATCAGCTTGTCTCAGTTGCTAAACGAGGCCCCGACCTGTGCACCCGACAATGCCTGCCGTTGATTCTCAAGATTTCGATTGTGGCTATTCCACAACATCCACCCGTACACCAGGCTTGACTCATCCTCGTCGCCGGAGTCCTGTGGAATCTGACAGCTTTTGTGGCTCCCGAGTCCCGGACTCGTGTAACGGAGAACCTCCGCGCCGGAATTCTGCATTTCTCGAAGTTGGGCTTGGTGGCGAGGACGCCATAATCGACTCAAAGTTGAGACGAGACTCACGACCGAAGTCACACGTCCACTTTCAAAGTAAAGTCGACGTTGACACGCCCGAAGCCGTCGACTCTTCCGCAACTTCACCGGCCGACAACCCGCCGCGTCCGCAGATGTCTTCGTACTTTCCCAGCCTTCCCCGACTTCTTTTCCTCGCCCTTGCCATCGTCTTGGTTGCTCCAAGTCTTCGCGGCTCCCCGCTACTGGCAGCCAAAGCAAACCCTCTGGGCCGAGACGCTGGATCTTCAAGGACTCCTGAACCATCGGAGGAGGTCAAGAGAGAAGCGCTTCTGCGGAAGAGCAAGAGACAGGACACCCAAACAGACGTTTGCAAACGATGGGCAGGGCAAAGTGCCATCGTCAATGGGACGTTGTACTACTACGGAGGGAGGGCAACAACTTCTGCTGATCAGACCACTAACGAATGGAGTACGCTGTCTTGTCCTCAACAGTTGTCACCTTGACGCGCTAATACATGGTTTGCAGACAACGATTTCCTTGCGATAGACCTGACCAAGTCCTGGCAGATCTCCTCGCCATCACTAACCGGCCTCCCGGTGCCTAGCGGTCCACCTGCCGTTTCGCTCGGCTACTTATGGAATTCATACGACGCTCTATATCTCTACGGCGGTGAATTCTCTGACACGCCCGTCGCGTCCCCGGTCCCATTCTCGACTTGGGCGTTCGACATCTCTTCTTCGTCGTGGTCTGAGTCATCCGACCCGCAAACGAGCTCGGGTAAGAATTCAGAACCGGCAAATCAACCGGTCCAGCGTGCAGCAGAAGGCGCAGGGGTCTCGGTGCCCAGTCTAGGTCGAGGGTTCTACTTTGGAGGACATTTGGATTTCTTGACTACGCCAGGGTGGTCCGTGTCAATCGCACGCGTCTACCTCAAAGGCCTGCTCGAATACACCTTTCCAGGGTACAGTAATGCTGCCATAAACGGTGGACAAGCTGCAGGCTCATCTGGCATTTACCGCAATATTACAGATGGTGGCACTCAAGATTCAGCAGGCTTTCCCGAGCGCGCAGACGGTCTTCTAGTCTACGTTCCCGGCTACGGTAAATCTGGCATCATCTTGGGTCTCGCGGGCGGTACAAACACAACCTTCACTCAAATGAACATTATCGACGTCTACGACATTGACTCGTCCACCTGGTACAAGCAAGCAACATCGGGGCCGACTCCTGACATCCGAGTCAATCCCTGTGCGGTCGCTGTCTCTGCAGCTGACGGAAGCTCCACGCAAGTCTATATGTACGGAGGGCAGAACCTCCTGCCGTATGGGGAGCAGAAGCAGTACGATGATATGTGGATTCTGTCAATCCCTGCTTTCACTTGGATAGAAGTCGACACTGGGAACCAAGCCAATCCCCCGGGAAGAGCTGGACACATGTGTCATGTCTGGAATGCGCAGATGGTAGTGGTCGGTGGATACGTCGGCCAGGATTTATCATGCGATAGTCCCGGAATTTACGTCTTCAACACCAGTTCTCTGCAGTGGCAGAGCGATTACGCTGCTCTGAAGACGGACGACAATCTCAACAGGCAGAAGAGCCAGCAGGACGATCCCTCAGCTCTACAAGGCTCATTCGGCTACTCCGTTCCAGAAAAGGTTCAGTCAGTAATTGGTGGCAATGGTGTTGGGGCAGCGACCGTCACGGCTCCTGCTCAGGCCGCTACTCAAGGACCTCTCGCCACCGGAGGCCCGATATCATACACTGTCACGCAATCGGACGGATCTGTGGCCACGGAGACGGCCACGCCTACCGGCACAGGTGGTAGTGCTCCCAGTGTACAACCTGGCAATCAAGACCACGGGTCTTCTGCTGGCAGCAATATTGGAGCGATCGTCGCAGGAGTCATTGCTGGTTTGCTTGCCGTCGTCGCTGCGTACCTGGGCTTTTGTGTTTGGCTGTATCGCAAGCAACTGGCAGTTTACAAGAACCACGTTGCTATGGCACAAAACCAACACCTCACGGGTGACCCGAGGTTCATTGGAGCGGCAGCGTCGGCAAATCGACCGTTCACCGATAAGAGCCAGCCGTCCAGTGAAGGCAGTCGCTATAGTGCAGACAACCGCAGCGGCAGCAGCGGTGGCAGAGCCAACCAATTGTCGAGTAATAACCCATACCGCAACGTCCCTGGAGGCACCGGGACCGCGACTGCAGCAAGCAGTACCGAAGACCTGATGGCAGGGCAGGAACCGAGTTTCTTGGGTGTCGTGTTGAACCCCAGGCGAAGCTTGAGGGTTGTGAATAGGGATTGAATTGGAGGCAATGAGTGGTAGGAAGCATTTACGATTCGACGAACCAAAAGAAATGAATTGAAAAGGCACACATTTGCAGGCACCAAGTACACGTGTAGCTGATGCCGGCTTTTTATGGACTTTCGCTATTGTATATATACCCACACAGCGATTCGGAAACGTCTTGATAGATTGGACTCAGGTCGTCCGAGTAGTGTAGAACGCGGCTGCGAATACAGATATGCTGACCTGGAGAATAATAATAAGGTCGATTCAAAATCGCAGCTCTCTTCCTACCTAAGGTGTGGATGCAGCGACGAGTCTGGTGGCACCTTCTGTCAGCATTTTGGCATACCCGGAGCAGTCTCCTCGACCTATCTCAGACCATCTGATGCTGGCTTACCGAGGCCGTCGACGAATGCGTCGACTTTGGCCCTCAATCAAATTCCGGAAGGAAAAGATTCCGTCCGAAGAGGAGGCTGACACGTACGAAGGCCGTGCCGGACGAACCGTGTGCATGTACTTGGGAGCCTCAAGTCGTCGTACGTTTTGTTTCTATTGCAAGCTGAGGCAGGACTCCTCGCACCACGGCCGATTTTACCGTAGAGTGAAGAATGTCAACATGCGTGGTGTTGGGACAGCGGCTTTTCGGCAATGGGCCGAGGATTTCGGTTCACAAAGTCTCTTGGCAGCAAGCGCTGTACGAATCTATGTAGAGCTGTGATCAGATATGACACCAAACCGAACTTGCTGACTTTCCAAGCATGGTCACTTGATGCATGTTGCCGGCTACCGATACGGCGTCCAGCAGCACACCCCATCAAGGGTGGAGGTGATGGTTCTCCGGGTAAGCACTCCGTTCGTAGAATAAGCTCGAGCACGCACGAGGCCATATTGAAAGGTGAAGCAAAAGTGAGGTCAACGTGAGAGTAGTTTTGGTTATTTATGTATTGACCACGCGACGGGCAACATTCACGAGCCGGGGATTTACCGGACAACATCTTCTTTCTACAAGATTTCAATGCCGGCCTGGATACGGAGTACTCCGATAGTCCTCTGCTACTATAACATATCCACAGAATAAGCCATGAACCACTGTGACACGCGTGACGCCTCCAACGCAAGGACGCCTGGAATACATTCATCTTGTCTTACGTCCAAAGCGCTTCGGGAAGGACTACGACGTACACAGGGGACCACCAATCTTCTATTATCCTTTTTGGTCGAATACCGAGGCACTACCGCTGCGGCAGTGTTGAAGGAAGCGTGACAGGCGACGTCTCAGCTGCACCTGCTTAAAAATCTGCCCTCGCCACTTCCCCGTAGGCACTGCGGATTGGGTGAATGGGGGGCGCAGGCCGCCCGAACCCCACCATCGCACGAAGAACAAGAAATTCCGGCCACCAGCAGCCACAATCGATGTTCACCGTCCTCAACCCATCTGGCTATCTCCGACCTTTTCTCCATGTTGTCCAAGTGCCGCTCTTCCCTTTACCATGGCTGCGTGTCCCCGCCCAGCAAGACTTGTCTCTCCGATGACTGGTTTGCGCGGCATCTCGTTCCGAGAATCTCAACATCGGACGTGCAGGTTCAGATATTAGTGAGTTCACCGTCAGGAGTATGCCACTTTAGCTGAGTAGGTTCATTCCCTCTTTCATGACTGCGTCTTCTCCTTCACCGTCCAAGTTTCGTGTCTCAAGCCGCGTCCTGGTTATTGCCTCTCAACTGGAGTGAAATTGGCTTCTTCGCGAGGCCATCGTACTATATTCGAATCGATCTCTACCCCACGAGCCTCCTTCACCCACAATGTCAGATCCTGAAAAGGCGATTCCGCCAGTCGTCATCTCGCAGTGGCCAACCAGCCCTCGCTCGTCTCCGCAAACACCCACACACAAGGAGTTCTGGTCCCCTACAGGAACCTCTCCCACGTCCTCGAGATCGGACTCGGACAACGATGAACGTGCCCTTACACTCACCATCACACAAGCGTCGCGGCAGTCGGCCAGTCGGACGGCCACGCGGATCACAACGCACGGCACGGATTTCACGTTAGATCCCAACTTCGAGGTGGACTTCGAGCCCGACGACCCTGGAGATCCCAGGAATTGGTCAATATGGTACAAGTCATATGCGATCTTTTCGATCTCGTTCGGCACGTTGTGTGTGGTGATGTATTCAACGTCATACACGGCGGCCATGGCAGCCATGATGCTGGAGTTTGGGATCACGTCGGAGCCGGTCGCGACGCTGGGTGTTACGGCGTACTTGTTGGGGCTGGCCGTGGGTTCGTTGCTTCTTGCCCCTATCGCCGAGACCTACGGCCGGAGACCAGTGTACACGATATGCCAGGCCGGGTTTACCATTCTCGTTATTCCTGCGGCGCTGGCCAAGGATTTGCAAAGTGTGATTATTGTGCGCTTCTTTGGTGCGGTGTTCGGGAGTGCCATGATTGCGAATGCCCCTGGGTCAATAGCAGATCTTGTATCCGATGAGTACCGTGCCACAGCCTTCTCCGTTTGGTCGATCGGACCCATGAATGGCCCGGTCGTGGGGCCAACCATAGGCGGATTCGTGACCGAGTACCTGGGGTGGCGCTGGACGAACTGGTTGGTCATGATATGGGGGGGAGTCTCGTTGGTTTTCCTGGTTCTCCTCCAGGAGACGTACGCCCCGGTTCTCCTACAGCGCAGGGGAAAGAAACTGCGGAAAGAAAACGATGATGAGCGATACTGGAGCCGCTACGACATTCGTGTCGGCTTCTGGGAGCTGATGCGAATCAATCTAAGACGGCCGTTCGTTATGGCTTTGACCGAACCGATCTGCATATTCTGGAATGTGTACATCTCGATCTGCTATGGTATGTCCCATGATGGCTGGAATCACCTCGAATTTTGCCAATCTACCACGTCAAGCCACGTGTGAGTCTGGACTCCGCTGACGGTCTGACGCGCAGGGATACTATATTTATGCTTCGTCGCTTACCCGATAGTCTTCACCGAGTACCGCGGCTGGTCGACCGGGATCTCTGGCCTGTCATTCCTGGGGATCGGCATCGGCACCATGATCATCATCTGCAGCGCATCGCCTATTCGCTGGATGATTAACTCGCATAAGCGTGACGCCGACGGCAACGTCCCTCCAGAAGCCATGATGAGCATTGTGTGCATCGCTGCGATTCTCGTCCCTGTAGGTGAGATATGGTTTGCGTGGACATGCTATCCCATCAAGATTCACTGGGCCATCTCCATAGCCGCGGGGATCCCTTTCGGCTTCGGCAACGGCGCTGTCTTCATCTACGCAGGTAACTACTTGGCCTACAGCTACGGCATCTACGCCGCGAGCGCCATGGCCGGCAACGCGGTGATGCGATCCTTCCTCGGCGGCACTCTGCCCCTCGCCGGCCCGTCGATGTACCGCGCGCTGGGACCCAACTGGGCGGGCACATTACTAGGAATCCTCGAGATCCTGATCATTCCGATCCCGTTCCTCTTCTACCGCTACGGCGGACGCATTCGCGAAAAGTCGACCCTCATCCGCCAGATGCGAGAGGAGGAAGAACGACAGGAGCAGAAGCGAAAGAAAGCCGAAGAACGCCTGCGCATCGCGGTCATGAGCGGGGATGCCACGGAGACCGCACAGGCAACGACCGAACTCGTCAGGGTGAGGAGCCGGCTCGATGACGGAACGAGCGTCGAGGTCGCAGGCCTTGAGACGTTGAATAACATCCAGGGCCTGGGGCCGGGGAAGGAGACGGTGTGAGACTCGGGTGCCCCGAGAGGTTTGTGACGAGATAGATGACTGAGCATTCGAAAAGTGGTCAACGGTCACTTCATTCGACATTGTATATGATATACGATACCGACCGGGAACTTAGACGCATCGAGCACGGCGTTATGGGTACTGGAAAATGAACCCCAACAGCGAGGGTTTGTCGTTCACAGGACTTTCGAATTCAATCCATCTGAATATATTCTGGTAACTGACGGTCTTGTCTCGTTCGTGGTTCCTCAAACTTCCTGGGTATAGGAATAAACCAACTTACACATTTTCTGCCGTTCCGTGGCCTCTGAGATTCTTGCGCGCCCATCTCTGGCTGACACTTGTGGTCGTCACACGCGATCCGACACCGTCTTCGTTGCTGCTCTTGCTTTGATTCCATGCCTGATCGCACGGGGGATTTGCGCCCATCAAAGGTGGTTGAACCGGACGCAGGAGAATTTTCAATGGTGGGATATCCTTGTCGATTTCATCCAAGCGGCCTCGTTCTGGACGACAATTCTCGACGATATGCGAGGATAACGAAGAACCATGTCCTTCCCATGTTGGGACGACTTGTGATCAACTCCACGAGGCAGACATTTTTGAGGGTCAGTGAAATATCAATGAATAAAGGTATCGATACCAGTACATATTAGTATTACGTGAGAACTCCGCTCCTGGATGGATGCGATGATGCTGCTCAAAGTAAGGCGGAATCAATCAAAAAAATTGCAAAATGGGTATTTCCTTCTCCTCTCTCGATTCGAGCAATCTCTCTGCCCACCACTCGGTTTCGTTCATTCTAGAGAGCGTAGCCCCTTCATCACCATTCGACCGCGTTCGTCAAGCCAGCTGTGTACTGTATGATCGCAGTCCAGTCCCCATTCAAGTTCAGAATGGATCGAGCACTCCCAGAATGTCCGGGCAAGACCGCTGCAGCAACTGTGCAGCTGGTCCCGTTGAGCAAAGAGAACAACGGCGTTGACTTCGATCAACCCCCTTAGCAGTCTGAATATCAGGAATGGTTCCGTAATGCTGAGACATCAGAATCCACTCGTACTGCCTAGAAGGCTGCCCTGCGCATTTCTGCGCAAGAAATCCCGAGGCTCGGCAAAAGGTGTACTCTAATGAGTGTAAAACATCGTTCTGGAGTCGGTGGTAATGATCGTTCCGGCTGCAGGCATGCTGAGCTGGTCGGGCACAGAGTCTAAAAAGCTGCACTCAATGCCATCGAAATGAATATCACTCGCACGAGGAGGATAAAGGCCGGAGGTAGCGGGCCCGCCTTTCACCTCATCTCTTCCAGACGCCCTTCTCGTCTTTCTTCCACCGCCCACCAATTGGTGTATGTGTCCTCGAGGGTCGCGGCGAGTATTCATCAGCTGTCATGCCCGCAACAGAGAGTATCCTCACGCCTTGTCGCTCCACCACTTCCGAGGGCGGGATTTCAATCGTTGTCTCGTCCTGCTCAGCTGGCGTTGATTGCCCTGAGTCACGACTCCCGACTGCGACGCCTTCGATGATGTCGTCGTTCAGGGTGGGAAGTTTCCGCTGCTTCCACTCGTCACGCATCTTCTCCCATTCGTCCAATTCATCGGCCTCGTCGCCGCTGATAATGCGCGTCAGCATTGGCAGCCCGGCTTTTTCCTTTGGCGAATATACGGCCGGAGGTCCCGAATGCGGATGCCGCTTCTGCTGCTCCCCTGCGGTGATAAACAAGTTGTTCTGCGTCGCGCTCGACACGTAAGCAGGAGCGGAGTCCCGTCGCACGTCCTTGTATTTGGGATCCAGTGCCAGTTTGGTCTTTACTGCTGCGGCATGTCTGGAGGTGATGACGATTTGCTCCATGTCTTTCTTCTCTTTCTTCTTTCCAAACAACTTGCTGAAGCCGCTCGACGATTTCGCACAAGGCTTTTCAGGCGCAGAGCCGGCGCGGCTGCGATCCACGCCGTTCATTGCCGTCAGCCAGCTGGGCTCCGATTTGCGCGAAGCCGTAGAAGCATTGCTGCTGTTCCGAGACAGCGTAGGCTGAGGCGTCCTCGATTGGTCGCTCGAGTGTCTGCGGTCAGGCAGGCCGCGATTTGGCGGGGCAAGGAACGCAAAGGAATTCATCCCGGATGCTCCTGTCGCTGCGGTCGACCCGACAACGAGGTCGGGGCCACGAACCTGTTATGTATGTCTTTTGGTCGGAAGAGGAGGAAAGAGAGTAGCACGATTACACACGCAGGACGGTCGAGTCGGTGATAAGAGGCGACGACGATGACTCTGGAGGACTTACTGAGGGACCGGGGATACCGTCCGAGGCTCTGATATCAAAAACTTGTCAGCCAGATCTGCAGTGAGTAGGATGTCCAATTGGAGGTGAAGTCCAAGCAGGTGGCAATCGCCAGGCGAGCGAGCACGGGCCGCCCGGTGACTCCCCAGTGTGGCAGCAGATAAGGTTTGTTTGGGGGGAATAGCTGCAACTCTTTGCCCAACGTAGCAGCGCTTCGTGAGGATTGCGGCTGGGGTGTCCGGTCTAGAGCTGCGTGATGAGACCAGTTGATACGGAAGAGAGCGGACGCTGATTGGAATGTGCTGAGAAAATAAACGCGGGAAGAGTGTGGCAAGCGGAAAAGCGGGATAGAATGCCTAGGTACCCTTGAGAGGTTGCGCCTTGCTCTGTCCAACCAGTTCTTCTGCTTCTCTCTCGCCCCGTTCTCCTATGTACCACCGAGATTCTCGAAGCTGGCTAGAGGGAACCAACCAATACGTTGAGCCAAACCAACACGCAAGCCCGTAACAATGCGCAAGCGGCGGTTCATTGCTAGCACTGATCTCGAGGAGTCGCACTTCACATCCTTCCATCATCTTTTACAAACTCAGCCATCACGATGCGCGCAGCACTTCGATAGGTGCCGTCGCGTGCTCTGTCGCCGAACGAGACGATGCAGGGTGAGATGCATGCAATTGTGACTCCAATGCTACATCCACACTCGAAGCCCCGGAAGATTTCCCGCAGACTCACGATGCAAGTTTCTCACCCCACGTGGCCTCAGCGGCTAGCTCTCTACGCACCTTGTTTTATGTGGTGTCGAACAGGTATCTGATCTACTGTGGCCAGCGGTACTCACATCGCATGGCGGGCCAGCTTCGAGATATTAGCACCCACGTATCACAGCTCGAGTCTCAGAATGGATGCGGTGCATTCTTAACCAATCGGTAAGTTGCTGTAAACAACCACGGCGCGACCGTGTAATTCCCCTGCATGCAGGCCAATCCTGCGTTGAGATCGGTCGGAGGTGGCTGTGGAAGCATCCCAGTCTCGAGTATAGAAAGCATGGAGTTTCCGCAGGAGTCACAAGCGGACAGTTGAACGGCGGCGACCTGAACAGTCGACTTGAACATGAAGACAGGACCCCACAGCGATATCAGTCCTCCGCGAGCAGCACAACGGAGGCTCAGAAGACTGACACCACTAGCTCTTCATGCGGTCTCCAGGCGGCGGGAAATTCGTACACTACATTTTGAAGAGCTTCGAATTGATCATGAAAAGCCGCTTCCCATGCTCGACAAGGAGACACTGTTTTCTAGGGAATCATCATTCGATTCCTTGAGAGATATAAAATCCGGCACGCTATCGAGGAATCATGGGCTTTGGTGGACCGCTGCCGTTGTTGGACTCCCCATCCTGAGCTTTACCACTACCCTTCTTGCCATCGTGTTCATCTACCGGGTTCCGGATGATGCGACCCATCCTTTTGGAGTCCCGACGAAGACGACTGCCGACAGTCAATCAATCTTCGTCAACGTTTCGGCAACGAGACTGACCTTTGTGGCATCGTGGAGTAGCACACTAGCGCCTATGCTGCTGGGAAACTTGATGGCACTATGGCACATTCCTACAGCATACAAGTTGGCATCAGATACGGCGCAAAATGACTCCCACGACCTGCCAATACCACATCAGCTTAGCATGTTGATTGGCCTCGCGAGCGGCTCTCTGGACGAGCTGCGGAAATACCTAATCTATCATCTCACCAGGGTCCGGGCAAAGCAACCTCGAATATTGACCCGTTCCGCCGTCGTCCTCATCGTCAGCGCTTTGCTGGCTCTCCTGATCTTCTGTGCCGATACTGCCATCCATGCCTTCACCTCCACGGTCGCTTTCAGCAGAATTCAAAATCAAGAACGGCCATCACACGCCCTCGGCCGAGGATTGATCAGCCAATGCATCAATTTCAACCGAATGGAAAACCAGGGACTACCCTGTACCGTCATCGCCGATGCCAGTGTGGGAGCAAATGTTATTGCCAGAGATGCGGGAGAGGTCATTTCCTTGCAACGAAATGTCTCAACACACAACAGCATCTGGACCATTCAAGCCGATAATCTCAGCCATGGCGACCTTCTCGTTCTTATGCCTCAAGTTGCCGATACCCCCGCTAACGTCGACTACCATGCAGCTACTGTCGGTGTCTACACACAATGCGTCCCGTCTTCGAGGAGCTGTGATGTCAGGATGTCGAGCGGCACCACCGCCGGGACCAGTTATGTTGTGTTCAATTGCACAGACAAATTCCGTGGAGTTCTGGGTGCAGATCCAAGTATATCAAACGACACACTCCTCTGGGCGCAAACTGACTCTGCTACGCCTGCTTTCAACTTTAAGTACGACAGAAA
The DNA here is from genome assembly GCA_016109495.1 of Phialophora tarda. NCBI lineage: Eukaryota > Fungi > Ascomycota > Eurotiomycetes > Chaetothyriales > Herpotrichiellaceae > Phialophora > Phialophora tarda. The sequence goes on along the minus strand of JADWPL010000029.1, from coordinate 60,147 downwards.
CTTTCAGTATGCCTACTTCTCCGACTCGGAGCTGAACACAATCTATAATTCCATAGGTGGCAATGCCACAAATGGAGGTGCCTCTAGCGAGCTTGCGCTGCCAGACAACGAGCTCATCAACCCTATCTTCCTAGCCACAGCCGGTCTCATTCCACTTCAGAACGGCCCGGCTGGAGAAAGCTTGGGTAATGACCCAGGCGTGTTGTCGGTCGGTGGCGCACTAGTAGCGTATACCCTCAACTGCACAGTAACATCGTATGATGTGTCTTATGATTGGATCAACGGCACCGTCGACTCCTTCAACTATACCGCAACAAAAAACGGCACCATCATCGAACTTGCCCACGCCATGCAAGCAACGGGAATGCCCGCATTATCGCAGGCCCAGAGTCTTGCCAGTCTCTCTGGTACGGCCGCTGTCCTTGCACGAAGCTTCGCGAACCAACACTCCGAGAACACATTGACACTAATCGCAAGTGTCATGTCGGCTAGGACGAACGTCGCCGAGGCCGTCCGCGAAGACCTCCTCGTGGCCAAGATGGACGCTGGGGCCTTCGGTTTCCTGGTTGGCAGCAACCTGCTCTACGTCATATTCGGTGTCACGCTTGTTCTTCGAGCGTGGCAGCTGAATTCCCCAGAGACCCGAGACATGGTTGCTCGCATGAGCGTCGAAGGCCTTGCCGCGATGGCATTCGAAGACACAGTGGAGAAAAGAGTCCGCCGAGTGGATGACGTGAAGGACATGTTTGAAGAGAGTCGGATTGGAGATTCGAGCAGGAAAGTCGGTCTCAAGGCGTATGTAGGCGGTGGACACGTTATGTTTGTCGAGCAGCCTCGACTCTGATGATGATGATGATGATTCACGATCCCCAACCCTGTGTAGTGTATATATACCAATCAGCAAGTACTGAGATGTGAATCTATATATCTATCCCCAGTCTCCCATCTGTTAACAATCGAGGACGTCGCCAATGGTCCATCGGTCGGGTCCCATGCGTGGACGATTCCCATTTAGACACAGATGTTCGCATCGGCGAAAAATAATCAACTCAGAGCTTTGTGGCCACGTATATTGTGGCAATGGACTTGATATTTCGTATTGGCGAAGCTAAGAAAGGGATCTCAAGTTTCTTAGACAAAAGAGCATGAATTCGTAGCAAAGCACGTTGCTTCATTCACACAAACGAGTCTATACCCCCTTAGGGCCTCATTCGTTACCAGTCTGATCGACGAGATCGAGAGAGATTGTCTGGAGAGCTGAATGTGAGTGGGAATATCCTGTTGGATGAAAACAATCAATGTTGACGTCCTGTATCTAATTAATATACGAGGTAGTAGATATGCTTTTGTGGGTTCGCTGAGTTCCCCAAGGTCCTGAACGATCAACTTAGTGTTTCCGAATTGGAAAATACACTCGAAGAGCTACCGATAGGACTTCCAGGCATGTGCGTCGCTTAGGCCTGACTACCATTGCGTTTAGATACTGATTGTATATACAGCTACGCCGCCGTCCTGAAGCGATTGGAATGCTCCGTCCCTGTGCAGCGTAAGTCACGAATCAAGCAGATCCACGGTGCCTTACGGCTTTCTGGCGTCCACCGCCACGTCTTGACGCTTACGGATTGACGGACGTTCGAGGAGCGCAGCAACGTGATCCTTAGGGCTATTGATCGTCTGGTGTCGCTCGATAAGATTCCGCCATGTTCACAGGTGTCTTTCCACGCCTATGCTGGAAATTATCTGGCATTGGATGTATGAGCTTACACAAAGCAAGATGAGGGCGAGTCGTCCTTTGACCGGTCACTAACCGTGCTGGCAGATACCCTAGGAAATGGCAACGGATGGGCTTGACGATCTCATTGTCGACAAGAATGGTATGCTCTCAGAGGACATGCTAACTCCGGCCCAACGACGCGACTTAGTCAGGGCAACCGGCAACAGTTGGAGGACGCGCCATATTCACAGCCCCTTGCTGTGTTGTTCCCAATCTCCACCTTATCCGCAAGATCGGATTGGGTATCAAACTGCACTGGTTCGAGAACTGTGGTGGTTGAGGGGTTGAATCTCCGAGGCCGCTCGCCGGGAGACCAATGTTTGCACTCCCTCGTTGGGTACGCAACATGCTGGTCCTTCATGCGGGAGATACTCAGGTCATCGAGCAATATCAGTCCTCCAACTCCTCATGCGCACTTTCAACCTCACTATGATACTCTTCTCTGGCCTCCTGCAAGTCCTCCATATCACTGCTGGATGCACTTGAGCCTTCTTCCGCCACCTTCCGCTGGGCCTCCTCATAATCCTCGCGCGCTTCTTGGAGGGACGAGCGTTGGCTGGATGACAGTTCGGGGTTGTCTTCGAGAGGTACGGGGGCTGGTGGTGGAGGTGGCGCGCCGTATCCATAGGGCGCTGCGGCAGGAGCGGCTTTATGCTCTACAACAACTTGAATCAGCACGAAGCCTGCGGTGACGGTCTGGGTTCCAAAGAAGGGCACTTGCCATCGTCACTATCATCCAACGCATTCGCTGCGAGAGCGCCCACTGCTGCACCCCCGATGCCGGCAGCAACCACAGTGCCCTTTCCAGGGCCCTTCTTCTCTTGAGCTTGGACATTGCCATAATATGCGCGTTGGTTTTCATCATGGCCTTGCTGATATGGAACACCGGGCGGCATTGCATTGCCATAGCTCTGGTAATACCCTGGTCCGCCTGGCGGGGGAGCTGGTGGGCCTCCTTGCCATATGGGTGGCTCCCACTCAGTCCGGCCCGTCGCTTGTTCAACATAATAGTACCGCTGGCTGTTTTGATCCCACTGCGATATCCAGCCTGGAGGGAGCGGAGGCCCGGACGGAGGAGGCCCGCCATATTGAGGATAAGGCTGCGGCGGTTGAGGTTGTCCGTACATATTTGGCGCGGACTGATTCTGAACATCCTTGTTTTGATCGTGGCCATGACCTTGAAGGAGCCACCGGTCAGTATTGCAAGGAGGGACGCCATTCATACGTTCTGCTTCTCACCTCCTTCGTCCTTTTTCTTATCCTTGTCGTCATCATCATTCAACATCTCCTTGAGTTCAGCCTTGAGTTTCTTGAAAAACGACATTTTGGTTTGCCTGGTGTGCTATGCCTTGGAAGTTCCAATGTGTAGACGGAGAATCAGAGAAAGAGATAAATCAGCAACGGTTTTCTGGACGAGGACGAGTCCGGAATGAAAGCAAACGGGGCCATTCCGACCCAACGTCGCCTGTCACCGGCAGCAGTTCATGCATGTCATGTCACCCCTGTTAAGCTGGATGCCAACGCATCAGGCGCTTGCTGAACTTATACATAGATTAGTGAGAACCGGCTGTGGGACCGAGCCGTGCCATCTTTCCGAGATGTGCTGTATACCAGGTCCCCGATCTTCCTTGGCTGCATGGATATGGAGCAACTTGAATGAACGGTTGGACGAGACGTCCCAACGAGCCTTGGCAGTACTTCACTGCATGCGGGACGCGTCATACCACTGAGTGTTGTTGGAACAGAGAAAGAAGCGACGAGGACTTGGGGCGGGATTCTTCGCTGGGGAAGGAAACCGAGAAAGCGAAATGGGGCAGAACTGAGAGCGCCCAGGCTGACCGCGTTCCTCGGGCTGAGTGTCTGGTTATTTCAGACTACTTGTCGGCCACAAGGACACCTGTTAAACGGTCGGGTAAGAAACAGTAAGAGCAAAGATTAAGGCCGTGACGGATAAGACATGAAGAACATGTTGACACATGGCGGACCGCCCTCAATGTCCCTGTTGCACAACCTCAGAGCTCATTCGGGCCTCCAACTGGATTCATCCTGCGCGAGCATTGAACCAGTCATTCGGGGTGTTGGCTTCTCATCTTGAAAATTGCTCATGAGGGAGCAAGTCGTCCAACAACCAGATTGATATCTCACCAACGCCGACTCCAGAACGTCATTGGGCCCATTACTTGCCGCCAAACCAGCTGCTGATGCCGCTCTTCGCCTTTGCAGCCTTTTCTTCCACAGTCTTGTCAAACTTGTCAATGGCGCTGTTGATCTCTTTGCCTGTCTTCTGGCTCAGATCCTTCGCTCTAGCTTCGGCATCGGAGAGTTTGCTTTTGGCATCGGCCGACTGCCATCGTCAGCAAGAAGACCCCGATACTCGGCTCTGGAACCTACAGCTTGGTCAAACTTATTGCTGGCTTGGTTTGCCAGTGCTTCTCCCTCTTTCTTGGCTTCCTTTTCTCTACCAGGCAATTCGTTCTTTATCTGAGAGGAGACCTTGGAGGCATCGGCTGCTCATCACTTCAGCAGAGGTCGAGAGTAGGGACTGCGGTCTGCGCATACCTTCGAATTTCTTTTGAGCAACCTTGGGGTCTCCTCCGGCGTTGTAGAGGTAATACCCGACACCTCCCGCGGCAGCCGCACCAAGAAGAGTAAATGCTCGATTCGATGACATGATAGCAGGCTTCGACGTGAAGTGGTTATGGAAGGGTGGATGTCTGGAACTGAATCGCTCAATGTTGACTGGAGGGGCAGGGCAGCTCGTACCAAAGGAAGAGGAAGTCAAAAGCCAGAGCAACGGTAAAGGTGAGCTCGTCTAATCACGAATAGAAGTGGAATGATTGCACCGTGCGAGAAGCTCCTCGAATGTCCAGCTACATGCATGGGGGTGCCCTTTCGCCCTTCAGCGGTGACATCATTGGAGCCTCCAAATCAAGATGCAAGATGCGGGGTGGAACAAGCGTGACAAGCCACAACGCCATGATGAGAAGAAGCCTGTGGTGCCTGCGCCTGCGCCGACGACGTAAACACTGGGAATGCAACAAGCTCCAGACTGCTTCACAGCGCCCTCTACTCTTCTGCATACTATGCAGCTTTCCACCATCCCGTTCCTATTCTATTTTCCTTAACCCATTTCTTTTTGTTACGTGCTTTTTGATGACGCTGCAGCCTTGGCTTTAGGTGCTCTCGGCGCGAGTTTAATTGTCATTCGGGCAGCTCCTAATTCTTGGTTCCAGTTCAAGTTGGGAACCTAGAATCCTCGATCCGTGTTCAGTCTCAACCGCTGGAGGCATGTCCGAAAATGTCTCCAAGATCCTGACTCGCATCACCGCGCATGACGGTCCGGCTGATCCTTCCGAACATGAAATCTCCCTAGTCGACACCACCGACCCGGGGAGCGAGGCCAGGTCTCGGGATGAGCCCAGATCTGTCTCTCCCAGCGCAAGCGCAAAAGACTTAACCAGGAAAGGGACTAGAGATTCCTTGAAGGGTCAATTCACACGACGAAAATATGCCAAATTTCAGCAAGAACGGTATCACTCCAAGACGGACAGCGTGACCGCAACCGAAGAAACCTCCTCGAAGCCAGGGTCTGTGCAGCAAGCACCAGAAGTCGAAACTGAACCCGGGACGCAAACGGTTGACTTTGCATCTGCTGGAGCGATCACCGTGCCCATCGAAAGGGGACGTAAGAGTGCGGACAAAAGAAGACGAGAGTCAAGAAGGCTCAAAGAGGAAATCTCGGAGATCGATATTCTGTACGAGAACCAACGTGGATCCTTCTTCTGTGGCATTCCTCTCTACTCGCATTCTTCCCTCCTACCCATCGACCCTAGTCCCTGGACGAACAAAGACTTCAAGGATTCACCAGTCGATATTACGAATGCGCAAGTACCTGATCCAAGCTGGGGATGGGCGTGGAAGACCTGGTATGTCGATATGAGCCACGACGTGGACGAGGAAGGTTGGCAATATTCCTTCGCCTTTGGACGGAACTGGGTCTGGCATGGCACGCATCCTTGGTTCCACTCATTCGTTAGGCGAAGAAGATGGCTGAGGAAGCGAGTCAAACATAATCTGCAAAGTAGACGGGGAAGGCCCGGGAGCATGGGGGAGGCGCACAATCTGACTGGCGATTACTTCACGATACATTCTAAGCGCGATCGTAGTCCGATCGATGCTGTAGATGGCACCGCTAAAACCGCCAGGCCATCGAGCTTCATCAGCTTCCCCAGTACTATCGATATCCACGAACCGCCGGAGGATCTTAAGGACATCGCAAGCCTTCTTACAGCGCTCAAGTTCGCGAAGATCGACCGGGAGAAGATTGAGGTGGTGAAGAAGTTTGTCAAGCAAGGCGGAGAGGAATTGGCATATTTGAAGGACCACATTCCCAATATCATGTCGTTCCTCGTCTTCCAAAACTCCAGAACACAGCTTCTCTCCTATCTTAAGAAGACAGCAAACGAAGCGCGTCAACACCGACAGGGTCACGAAGACGAGGAAAAGCCAGAGAGTGAGGCAGAAAGTCGCCGGATTGACAATCTTCTCGCCGCGGTTCATGCTGCGAATGCAGAGATCGGAGGGCTTGAGTATTGGAGTGATCGGAAGCATGTCTTGAAGACCAACGACAGTGAGAGCGTGACAATGAAAACCATCGCAACGATATTCGATCAGCCCGCGCCGCAACCTAATGTCGAGAACGACCCCGTGGCGGAGATCAAGGGTATATCAGAAAAGGCTGACATTCCTGATGAAAGCACGGATTCCATATTCAAGTCTCCGCGGCGCCCATCAGCATCGCATGGGCAGGAAGAGCCGAACGAGAAGGTGGATGAACCGCCGAAAAGGGAGGACAAGGGCAAATGCCGGGCATATGATAGCGAAGATGATCAGATCGAGCAAGACTCGAACCCCCGGTTAGGATCTGATGAAGTCTATGTTCCTGATGCTGAGGACTAGTGGTCTGGAAATGGGGATTGCATTGTTAGTTAGCGTAGGCGTTGAATGGTAATCTGTGTGTCTGTGCACAAGTCGGAAATTATTTGCGTGGTCTGAGCATGAACAGGCGTGTCTCGTCCTCGGATCAATGAGTGGCTGGCGAGGCTGGGTGGCTGGGAACTGGCAATATAGCCATATCGGGCTAGGCCAGCCGCGGTCGCGTAGCCGACGCGTTTTTGCAGATCTCAAGCGTTGAACCTCAAAGTGCTTCAATAAAGTGAACCCATTCCACCAGTGATAATTGGGCTAGTCCTTGCGTCCTTGATTCTTCCCTCTCCTCCTCGTACCCTCGTCTGCTGCTCTCGCGCGCTCTGGTCTTTTCAGTACTCATTTGCGGTCGCGCCTTCCATCTGACGTCCGCCATGCCTCCTTCCGTTCGTGGAACATCGAGTCGAGTCAATAAACGACAAACCAGCGTTCGCACCAATGCCAAAGTTTCGAAAGCCATCAAGAATCATCCAACAGTGAAGGAGGAATTGGGAGAGGTGGCCCTCAAACAAGTGGTCATCCCCAAGAAATCTATCAAACAAACGGGCAAGCACGCTCCCAAGCGAAAACGCGATGAGGTCGAGGAAGAGAGCGAGACAGAACCTGTAAATGCCCAAGCTAGCTCCGTCAACGGGAAGAAGGTCTGAAGCATCGCCGTCCAACCTACGCAAATACTGACATCTCCCAAGGCCAAAGTGCAACTTCCGACGCCTCCGTCCAGCCAAAGCCAGAGTCCGATTGACCTTGCACTATCTCCGACGATCAGTTTCCGCCAGCTTTCCCTCAAATCCGAGTATGGTGCACAGGCGCAGCAAGAGCTTCCACCGGTATTGCAGGACTTTGTGGCATTACATGCTGCGTTCCTCAAAGCCTTTTCACTCCACATTGTTCATAATGGTCAATCCGCACCGGCCAATCTTGACAGTTTGACTAGCTCTGTCACGCGGTTATGGAAGAAGCACACGGTCCTCATCGAAGACATTCAACGCATCCTGGCTATCTATGAACTGGACGTCTCAACGCACTTTAGTGGCCGGCTCCTCAAACACCAAGAAGGACCATTCAAGTTGAACAAGACCGGCAATGACTACGTTCGCTGCAATGTCGAGTACGTGGGCTGGGGAAGCAACAGAGCCGCAAGTTCACGTTGGGACGAGTACAACTTACAGCAGCTTTATGAAGCCGAGATTGAGGGTCTCTGGATTTCATCCCGGAAGAACCCAACCTGCTGGGTGCACGGCGAGGTTCGGAACTTCCCCAAACTGGACTTTGCGGTTGGTGTTCAAACCCAGGCACGGAAGGCGAAAGCTGAGGCTGCTCGAAGGGAGATCTTGGGGCTCTCTACTCAAGCACAGAATCGGCGGGGCGCACAGTTTGCAGCCCAGTCAATCAACCATACCGGAAATGCTGAGGTCCAGAAACTGGGAACCGTCAAAGACCGGACTCTCTCTCTGCTGGATCGCGTCAGAGCCAAAGCGGCTGCGAGTGCATCTGCGGTATCCCAATCTCCGGAGGCAGTCCTTCGCAGTTACGCCGTGGGCCGCATCTCTGAAGTGGTCGAGATTCTCCGTATGAAGCAGCAAAGAAAGCTGAGCTCGACCTTCGTCTCATCCGTCCACTCGAGTCCAGGCAAAGTTCGCTCCAAAGTGTCATTCAGCATGAACCAGTTGATCAGCGATATCAAAGGCAGCTTGAGGGTCCCCCTTGGAGATGCGGAAATTGGGATGTGCTTCAAGATCCTCGAGCTTGAGGTCCCAGGGATGTGGCTGTCGACCCACGTTTTCGGAGCTGTTCAAAGTGTTATTCTTAATGGGCCTGGTCTGAGTGGCATCGAGGTTAAAAAGATTCTCGATGAGCGAATGTGTTGAGAAAAGGTTCACATATGTTGGACTTTCGGGACGGGCGGCGTCCAAGGAGGAAAGACAGAGGCCGCGAAATCAAAAGTCGGCCTATGTTTGACCCTGCTGCGTTTAGCGTTGCCATTGAGCGCTTCTGCATTTCATGTCTTCTTGCTTGGTGGAATGGAGTGGAGTTGGGATTGGGGAAGACAGGCAATCCTTCATCATCTGGGCGAAGCAAGTAGCTTCAGGCTCCGGGTTCGGCGGCTATCGGGTGTCGACTGGTCTAAAAGCAATGCTAATGTTGATAACAACCTCGAGAGTAGCTATACTCCACTCCTGCCATGCCCGCCGGTCTTTGATTGCCGACGTGGTGAGTCTTGCTGTTCTCTACTAAGCGTCCATTTTACATCTCACCTCGTCACGCCCAATCATCTCTTCTATACATATTCTGAGCCCCGGTCTTCGCTCAGCCTTCGGGTACCCTTGCCGCATATCTCGCCTGTTGGCCCCAATCTACAGTTGGTTTGGCCTCGTGCGAGGCAGTCTGGATGACCACGAACGGTGCTTATCGCCCGAGATCCTCGTTTTTCAGAATGTCCGCCGAGCATCTCTCATGATCTCGCCGTCCATGGCCTGATGCAGCGATAGTCCCAGCACAATTTTATTGAAAGATAACAGTAATCACGGCGTCCCGCGTCTGCATTTTGACGAGGCCATGTCATCGAAGGGCGGCGGGGATCTCCAACTTGAAAATATCAGGCTAGTGGATGCACCATCCCTCTCGCAGGGATGTCACATAATTATACTCTCTATGAGCAGCTCAGGTCGAGACTCTAGGTCTGTGGAACAGTTATTCGTGCTACTGTCTTGATAAAGCGGGCGAACATTGCCGCTGATAGTTGCAGAACGGAGAGAGAGAGAGAACGTTCCGTCCTTCCGAGAAATTCAACATTACTGTACCAAGGACTTCGATATGTCTGGAGGAGCACCCGTTCTCGTCCCCACGAATGGGGTGAAACACGCCGAGCCGAAAGTGCTATGCATGGAAGACATCAAGGCCATCGCAGATGCGAAGCTCCACGAAGTCGCGAGAGGTAGGTCCGCATAAAACACCAACACCCCACTCCCAGACTGGAAACGAGGCAGCTCGCTCACCACGCATCTCAATCCGGTTGTATATCAGACTTCTACAACTCCGGCTCCACCTATCAAATCACCATCAATGAGAACAGCTCCGCGTTCAACAAGTACCGGCTCCGGTCACGCGTTCTCGTCGATGTCTCGAAGCTCAGCACACAGACTACCTCTCTGAGGGCTACCGTCAAGTTCCCGCTCGGCATATCCCCCGCTGGGCTCCAGGCAATGGCCCATGCCGAGGGCGAGCTGGCAACAGCCCGGGCATGCGCCAGCGTCGGCGTCAACATGGGAATCTCCAGCTTCGCAAACTACAGCGTCGAAGAGGTCACCGCCGCCAGCGCCGGCAAGATCAGCCACGCCATGCAGCTATACACCATGAAGGACCGCGTCCTGCAGGAACGCATCATCAAACGCGCCGAGGCCGCCGGGTGCAAAGCCATTTTCCTAACGGCCGACTCTCCCGTGCTAGGGGTGCGCTACAACGAGTGGCGCAACGACTTCCGCACACCCGAGGGCCTCTGGTTCCCCATGATAGACTGGACGGAAGAGACGATCCGCCAGCAGACGCACGACACCGGGTTCACCAAGTTCAACGACGATTCGCACAACTGGGCCCGGGAGATCGCGTGGCTGAGGAAGCGGACCAAGATGCAGATCTGGATCAAAGGCATTGTGACGGCCGAGGACACCGAGCTGGCCATCCAGCACGGGTGCGACGGCATTTTGGTCAGTAATCACGGCGGCAGGCAGTTGGACGGCGTGCCCGCGTCGATTGACGCCTTAGTCGAATGCGTGGATGCCGCGAAGGGGAGGATCCCGATCCACATGGACGGAGGGGTCAGGAAGGGGACCGACATCTTCGTCGCATTGGCCCTGGGTGCGGAGTGTGTCTGGGTGGGCAGGCCCGCGCTCTGGGGGTTGGCGTACAATGGACAGAAGGGCGTCGAGAGGATGCTGGAGATCTTGTACGAGGATTTCAGACGGTGCATGGCGCTCTGCGGCTGCAACAGCATCAAGGACATCAGGAGAAGCTGTCTGAGCAGAATGGGATTGGATGGCGTGCTGAGGCGGATGGAATAGAGCCGACAGATCGAAGAGACGTCCTCGCCATGGGCAAGTCCAGAACGGTCTACGCTGGCAAAGGGAGGCGGTGGCGGCACCTCAGTATGTAGAGTCAGGATTTCTTTACATCTACTGTGATACTGTATTTTGCTTTTCTATGTCGTCCTCGCCCGTATGGTTTGCGGGTCCCCATGTTGGCTTCGAAAACGCCCCAGGTCGGATTCCGCTTCTTGCCGAGTGAAGATGCTCACGCGTCCCAGTCTCGGATGAAGCTGCAGTAGGGTGTACCTCGTACGGACACTGACGAGGTCCAAGTAAAGTGATGTGGTGCTGGTGCTGGCGCTGGCGCTGGCGCTGCTGGGAAAGGAACGCATCGTAACACGATTGCCATTGGAGATCAGCAGCATTCATAATCTGGTACTCCGTACTCGTATCGGTGGACTACATACCAGCTCAGCCCCGCCTCGGCCGCCGTCGATACCGCAATGGACCATGGCAAGGTCATCCTTGCCACATTATCGGACACGTGAAACACCCAACGCTTCAGACACACCCTAAGCTACTCAGTATGCTCTATTCACAGATTTCGACTATTCGAGCGAGACACAAATGCAATATCGGAACAACCAACAGGTGCGCAGAGATGAATATTCAAATCGGGCTTTTCGCCCTGTTGTTTATTAAGTATTATAGTATTAGATTAGCACTGTCGTTCTGTCATCCTTTGTCTCTGCACACCCTTCTTCATTGGGCCTGTGCACCCTCGCGCGAGTGGACTTGTCCCGTGACGGAGACTGATTGACCAGCTTGAGTTTTGTGTGAAAGGCCGTTGCCCGTGTAAATAAGCGCCGGCCACTTGCATAACTTTGTGCCCTATGCAGCAAAGTTTACACATGCCGTCGCCAAAGACGTGGCTGAGGCTGGGCCTTGTTTGGAGAGGGCTGGAAACGTTGCGAGGGGTCGACGATGCCCATTGACATGGGTGGCCTTGAGTTGAAGGCCTTCAACTGCTGCGCAATCCCTTGCTTATCCAGTCCATATGTTCCAATCCTGACTGTTCATTCGACGCTCAAAATGCTTCGCGTCCCATCCGTCTCTATCACAATCGATCTGGCCCAGGCACCTCCAGGTCGAATCCATGCTTGAAAGCCGATGAGTAACTCCCAAACTTCCCCATGCTTGCTCTTCCTTGGTCGCTGTACTGAACAAAGCGAATGGCATATCGGTCGTAAGCCTCGATATCAGTGTTGTACAAGAGGGTATGTAAAGCGAATGTAGTATCTCAATCCAGACGGTAAACAGTAGCCGCTGGTTATCAAACAGTATTTGGGAAAACGGGTAGTGCAGGTCTTCTGATGCAACGCGAACCTCGCAGCAACAATTGTGCCGTCCCCAGTTGTATGCGGAACTCCATAATCAAAAATGGCGGGACTTCCGCATGATGCCTCCTCAAAGGCACACCCAACCATAACAAAAGATCGATAGAAAATTTCGTCTAGAAGAATGGTAGGTCGATTCTGATCCAGCTTCAAGTCGGGCTGATTGGAACGCGAACGGAGCCGAAGCAACAGGCGAGGCCAGGTACTCGAAGCAAGACTTGTCGGGATCGGAATTCCAGTAGCGTTGTGTTGATTACAATGGCTCCGTAGCCAGTGGTTCTATGTGCTCGACTCAGCATGTCGCATCGCTCCTATGCCCAGTTCTGGATTTGTGAAAGCGATCGCTTGAATCGTGATAAAACGCCGGGCGAAGTTATGCGGAGTATGTGTGGATGGGAAATCGTGAGTTCGTGGTGTTATGTCGGTGAACTTGCTAACCTCATCTTTCATGGTTGGAATACGCTTCTGTCCATGGCCTGGGACTCTCCTCAGTCGGGCTCAAGGAGCCCGACGAAATGGACGAAGAAGAGCCGATCGTCCACTCATCACTGTCGGGATCGGAACCATGAAGCCCGGCAATGCCATAGCTGTAGTCATTCTGAGTTTCGCCGACCTCAATGTAATCGTAGTCCCATCTGTATCGCTTGTCAGGCTGGAGTCGCGGCAGGAATCTAGCCTTTGCGAAGTAGAAGATAGTGCCAGCCATCAAGCTGCCAGCGACCAGATCAACCGCGTAGTGGTGTGACAGGTACATCGTTGACCACCACAGCCAAGCAGCATAGAAAGCCCACAAGGGCGTGAATCGCGGGAATATATGGCTCATGAACAAAGCCAGTAGGGTTGAACTGGCAGCATGAAGTGACGGGAATGCGCCAAACACCATAGGAGAGGCCGTGAATCCCGAGGTATACATGTCGAACCCAAGCAGGGCATCGATGCGCGCCAGGCCTGCCGGCGAACCCTTCATCGAATAATTCGCAGGAGCCAAACCATACATGTTCTCATACCATGGTGCGGAGCACGGGAATAGGACTTGGATCATGACCCCGGCAAGGTTCATATAGCCGAAGGTGAAACCGAAGACGGGTAGGGTTGAAGGCGGTCCGAAGATGAAAATGACGGCCGCGACCACAAAAGGGCCGCCGAAGTGTCCCAGTCCGTAAGGAAACCACGCCAACAGATCCAAAGCAGTGTTCTTGTGCGCGGAGAGGATATTGCTCAAATTAGCGCCATAGAGAATGTTCTCGAGAGCAGGGAGGACTTTGACCCAGATCGGAGGTCGCCACTCAGAGGGAATAAACCTGTCGAAGACAATATTAGGCCCATGTCTTGTGAAGCAGAATTGTGCGGCTCGTCGCAGAACCAATCAATCGCTAGATTAGAACTCACCTGCAGGCATAGAAGAAGATGAGGTACGCGGCTATGGGTGTAAAGGGTCGGAAGAACTGTCGTGTGATGGGAAATATAAAGGAGGAGAGGAGGAGTGTAGCGACCGCCGTCTTGACCAAAGGACCAGGATATTCGATAATGCTGAGTGAGAAGATGCCCACCACCGCTAAAAGTAGCCACTGTCCATCGTAGATGGTCCACCTGTGGTTCTGTAGAGATCGTAGGGTGTCTGCAGGAGAGAAGGACGTCTTCAGAGCAGAGATCGAGGAGGCAGGCGAAGTTCGATTTCGCAGCTTTGATCGTAGCCTGCGTCGAAGCCTATGTGGGACCAACAGCTGTAATGACTTCCATGGTATCTGTATTTGCTGCTTCTTTTCGGCGTCCTTCCAGGACGGAAGAACGGCCTGCATTACACTAGGTGATGCTCTTGGAAATGGCGTGAAGGAATGTCCGTGACTCGGCTTCGGGGGGAGGCGGATTTGTTATGCCAGCGGGAAGCGATAGAGGTGGCGCGAGGATGTAGAGGGTGACGAGACGTCGAGGAGGAGAGGTGAGAAAGGGCGAGCACAGGATCCGAAGCGTCCGGAAGAAAGATAACCAGAAAGGGAAGCCAGGAAGATATGAAAGTAGTAGAGGTACTGAGAGGCCGAATAGTATGTGCAGTGGCAGTGGTGAGAGCTTAGGTGAGCATGTCAGAGTGTGGATGTCGGCGGATGGTCTTGAAGCAAAAAGGAAGCAGCCTAGGCGAGCAACTGGCTTCCGTACCCACGTCTTTCAGTTAATCAGCCGGGGCCTCGTCGTTTAGGGTTGCGCGCCAATAAAAAGCCCGCGCGATTCGTGAACGGATAGGACCAGGCGAGCCAAAGAGAAAGCGTTCTATGCCCAAGAAGTCATTATTCGCGACTACAGGTGGCTGGAGCCTGTTGCATAACTTTTGGGGCTTCTTTGTGACAGGCTCCTCGGGGTTCCCAGACTCCACCGAAGCCGGCCCAGAGCGCAGCTTTTGCCCCTTTCCAAACAGTCCTTCTGGCGAAATCCTCGGTCCGTTCGACGTCACCATAAAAATGCCACAATCGCTCAAGACTCAAGTACGATGATGCAAGCACGCAGATGTCAGAGGTCATGGCGGTAACGCTTCAGAGTTCTCCAGGCGGCATCATCGATGTCTAGCATGCTCGCATTCAGGCATTGGGAGAGCCCGTTCAAAGCTGGCCCGATCTTGTTTCCAATTTGCAAGGCTGCCAGATCTCCAGGAGAGAGGCCTAATCTGAGCACTGCACGCGAAAACGAACACGAAGGAGCATGGGTCATTTTGTGCACAAGCAAGTTAGGATCAGCGATTGCTGACCCGCGTGATTACTGCCAATCTCCTGCATTAAAAATCCCTGAGTGACATTACAGCAATTTCGGGGCCAAGTCGAGCAAAGACGGCATTCTCAAGCTGTCAGACAGTTGTTGTTTGATGGACGAACAGCACTCTCCATCTGCCCTCCAATTTCCCTCGCCATTGCGCTATCAATTAGAAGCGCGTTTCTCTTGATGAGCGCGTACTCGTACAGCTCTGCTTTTCGACGAATATCCTCTTCTGGCTCCCGAACTGTCGTATGATCGACATTTGTCCCTCGGACGAAGCGCTTCTTGCACGTGAACTATGTGCATAAAGAAACCTCCTGTTCACAAAGACTCTCTTGTCTTCCGCCCGAAGCCGAGTGCCCAGTCCAGCAGTCAAAGCAAGCGCTGCAGGGCCGAAAATAACCGCCAGTCAGGGTCCTCATGAGCGAGGTCATCTGTTTGCACAATGCTTCCTTTCATGCCCTGATAGGCTTCTTTGATGGCTGGCATGTGCTGCTTCGCGCTGACGTGCATGAAGTAAGGACCTGCTGGCCAAAAAGGCCGAGACTTGCTCAGGTCATCGATGCGTGCTTGATCATTTGCTGAGTGATGCTTCCCACACCGATCTTTCCAGACTGTGAGCATAGACCACATCATGCACCACCTGCAGAGCCTTGCACTACGTACTAGATCTCGATCTGGGGAACTTGCCCAAGCATATCTGCTCTAGTTGGACATTGACATCGCTGATAATACGACAGGAGCAAGCATTTTGGCTCGGATCTGATGAGATTCCACTGATTCACGAAGCGTCAATATACTTCGTGTATATATTGACGTCGCCAGTTCTGATCATTCCCAGTTGACTTTAACTCCAACTAAGACCTTACGCTCATTGCGTCCCCCATTCATGAGATGTGATTGTGCGCATTCTCAATCCCCATCTTCGTGGCATATGACTGTCACCGAAAGCGTACCTTGCCCGCCAGCTGCCAACGGTAGCCTTCACGCCGGATGAGATCCAAGCTGTCAAGATCAGCCCTGCTCAGCCATGAAATCTCGGCATCTTCGTCTTTCGTGAACCTCTCTTGATTCTTCCGCCGGAATCAATGCCCCTCAAGCTCGACTAAACTGAAGTGATCGGATGTTGAAGAAAGGGTGCGCTCCGTTTCACCTTCTGAATTGCACGCTGTGCGCAACCACGTTGATATTCCAAGCCCGACTGTAGCCTAGACTGCGCATTGCTCCGAGATTCACCTCTTATGTCCACTACTTAGGTCGAAGTTGTCTTAGACAGCGGAGTCTGCGCTGATGTCGTCCTCGACAAGTTGTTCTGGTTCGAGCTCTGTCGAGAGAGAGTGGGCACGGACTGCGTGGAGGATGAATGGCGGGAGAATCTGCAAAGCAGTAATTAGCATGTCGCCTTGGAGGCTATGGTCACAGCGAGTAGACGCAACGAGTGACGCAAAAGCACTCACGGGTTTCTCTTCTCTGCTGGTGTGGGTGTCTTGCTTCCTTGACCCCATCCCAGGACCGGCGACTGGTAGTTCGGCCAGGCAGCGTTGTTCCAGACTTTTGTGATCACACTGCGCACTCAAAGTCAGCAATCCATATGCTTCTCTATCACCACCGAATTGTGTACCTTTGAGCTGCATCCTCCTGTTGCTCTTGCGATACATGCTTCACTCCGACCTTCATGCCTTCTTTGGAGAATGAGACATTCTTTCTTTCAAGTTTCTGCCGCGTTGTCTGTCCGACCTCGTGTGCAATCGAGTAGACCACAAATCCAACGACTGCGACGACGCCTAGGACGATCACCAGAATGATGAGCGGGATGAGATTGCCGGTCTTCGCCATCGCGGACTGCAGGAACGAGGTTGGACGTAAGTATGGAACGAAGACGAGACGAACGGCGTGAAGAAGTTGTCCTTCTGGAAGATGTGAAATGAGCCAAAGAAATCGCCACTTCAAATTCTGATGATACTTTCGGTCCAGACAGGCAAGGACGTGCGGTGCGATTGCAAGTCTTTTGATGTGCTGTGCGACGCGGGGCCTCCAAATCTGACAAAGTGACTGGGAGGGGTCTCAATCCTTCGCAATACTCAGCGAGGATTCATCCTTCCCTTTTCGCCCGACAAATGTGGTATATATCCCCTCCTCTTGTCGATCGCGTGAATGGTCCTCCTTATGCAGGGTATGGGGGCGAAATTGATTGTGGTTGATAGTTGCAGGGCCATGGGAAACATGGTTAGTTACGCCACAGCTGAAGGAGGGTTCGTTACAGCTAGCGGTCCGCATCGCCACCTGATTGACTCGCTTAAGGAGGACATCAGGACGCCAGCCACAAAGCATGTGATAGCCCCCGATTCAGCTGAAAAGGGGCAGGCCTCCCTACACGCCCTACGGAATACGTACAAGCAGATAATAGGATTCGTTACGGGGGATGCAGTAGTATGTTGTCCAGAACTGGTAGGGACTTTTGAGCTGTGACACAATGAGACACAGACAGTGTTGGCAGGCTCCTTCGCGTCTTACGTTCTGGAGTGAAGACGATTATATCAGTATACGACATTGGGTATCTTATCTTGCTCTTCAACGAATCCTCCGTCTTGGCGTGAAGAGCCAAAACCAACATGAGTACCATGGGCCATCCCATAAGACGCCAACGCTATGCAAGGCGGAAACATCATCCTCTGTTCAGTGTACATTGTCCAGCCCCGTCGTTCATGCCGTCATTCCTCATTGTAGATTTGCACCTTGTCACTGATCTCCCAAATTCGACTTTGGTAGTAATCCTCGATCTGAGCGCCCTTGCCTCCTGCAACCCTCAGGATCAGATCGTTCAAAGAACTTCGGCCCAGTATGTCAACGTGATCGCCTGTATTCGGCCCGCCACGAGGACTGAACCTGTCAGGTTCATGTGGCATCTCATAGGTTGTGATTTTGATGTTTGAGGGGTTGTAACGCTTGATCTGTCGCCAGCCCTTGGCGCACATGTACCCTGTTGAAACGAGATTGACTGTGCCATCGCCTTCACCAAGTGCAACCCCGTGGTCGATACTGCCTGGATCCTGGAGTCGACCATTCGAGGCAGTCACGCTAGTATCGATGGAGATGTTGATGTAGCCGGTGAGCGAGAACTCGTTCTCCTTATAGAAGTATGACCGTTCGGTGGGTTTGCCAATTCCATAGAAGCAGTAGATCTTCATGTCAGGCGCGTGAGGAAGCCGGGCCTCAAGCGGATTCAGCCAGGTCATTGGTCTATGTTCGTTCTGTTCGACTTCTCGCTTGGTGTGGGCGACGCCGTGAGAGTAGGAATGTTTGACCGTCTCCACGTACCACGGCTCCGAGACGTCCATTAGATGGTCGAATGCTTCTGTCATGGTGAGGTTCTGACGTGTAACCTGCGTGGAGTTGCTTCTCGGCTTGAAGGAGATAAAACTGCCGTGAGTTTTGTTCTGCACAGGAGGTGGTAAGTCGTCTGGTGCCCACGTCCTGTTTCCCCACACTGCCTCGCCACCTTTCGGCAGCATGGATGATATACCTGGCATGGCGCGGAAGATCTCGGCGCGGTCTTCTTTGGACAAGAACTTCTCCAGGCCATACACCGCAAATGCATTTAGCTGAGCAGTGTCCTTCATTTCCCCAGACAGCACAGCAGGTATGTCCTTTGCAGTCCCCAGCATGCATCCCGATATGTTAATCCAGGAATCAATGTGCGTGTTCACCCAGTCGGGACCACCCTTGCCGTGACCCTTGTGTTCCACCCACTTCATGAAGTAGAAGAGTACTTGACTACCCATGGAATGTGAGATGAGGACGACCTTCTCACCACTGGTCAGATGTGCCACTTCAATATAGCTCTTGAGCCGAGTGAAATACTGGTCTCGAATTTCCAGGTTCCCATATGAGAGCCGCCAGTCGTAAGCCGCCGTGGACATTAGTGTCGGATCATATCCAATTGCTGCAAGATTCTCCAAGATCTTGTTCCAGATCCAGTAGCCCGTGATGAAAAAGTCGGTCGCATCGAAGCCTTGTGCTGCTCGCAGCTTGATGCCCGGTGGATCGAGTCCTGTCTCCTTGTCCAGCATAATGTGCTTCTTCCAAAGCGCCTGGTCCATTACCAAAGCCCTCAACATACCCCACGAAGCCCACAACCTCTTTCGAAAGTACGGTCTTGATTTGTCGGCCGTGGACCAGGACTCCAACCCGGTCGAGATCACCCCCGGAATCATAATGACAGGATGGTGTGCTTTAATTCCTTGACCTTGCAGATGAAGGCCGACGGAAAAGGAGTCGTAGTTGACCACATCTCGCTCTGCCTTTGACAGGTCTCTGACATCATTGATAATGCCGGCTGGAATAGCATCAAGCAGGCTTTCGAGGTTGACTTCCAATAAGCCCTCGAGCTTGACAATATCCTGTGACTGCGCAAATAGCAGTGCCAGCAGTAGTCCTAGAAGACCGCCGAGCCCGAACGTGATGCCGGATCTTCTTTTGCTGTGTCTCCTCTTTGTGAGCTTTTCCAGCTTCTTCGTTGACACCAAGCTGACATCTTCATTGGGATCCGGGGTAGCATCGCGGCTGGGGTCAGGAGAAGGAGTGGGCGAGTCCCTGAGGATATTGCCGATGCGGCGACGGAGTGTTGACATTATTTTGATCACATTCCTCTAACAAGCAAGGACCGAAGCCGCAGAAGCGCGCACACAATCATGAAGAGG
Organism: Phialophora tarda; assembly: GCA_016109495.1. Classification (NCBI taxonomy): domain Eukaryota; kingdom Fungi; phylum Ascomycota; class Eurotiomycetes; order Chaetothyriales; family Herpotrichiellaceae; genus Phialophora; species Phialophora tarda. Next base: position 40,526 of record JADWPL010000029.1, on the reverse strand, counting down.
AGAGAAACGAGTTGCGGAAGTTCGGGGTGCTGGTGCTGTCATTGCTGAGTGTACAACTCCAGCATCCTCAATTTCTTCTTTCACATGTCTTCGTCATCGCCTGTTTCCGGCCGGGATCTTCAGGCACAATTTCTTCCCGTGCAACTTCCCCCTCGTCCGTCCCGAGTATGGCAATCTCGACATATCTCTAGAAGTGGAATATGATGAGCGGCAATGCCGCAGCTGCTTCCACTCCGCAGCCTGCGAGCACAGTCTCACCGAGTGCTTACTTTCAGTCCACTCCGCCCGGCATAAGTTACCTGCAATACTCGCTAGAGAAAGAGCCCGAATACCTGCCCCAGATTCGCGAACTTATTTCCAAAGATCTCTCGGAGCCCTACAGCATTTACGTCTATCGATACTTTCTCTATCAGTGGGCCGAACTATGCTTCATGGCAGTCGATACAACGGATAACAATAAACTCGCCGGGGTGGTCATTTGCAAGCTGGAGCCGCATCGAGGGGGGCCGATGAGAGGATACATTGCCATGCTGGCTACAAAAGAAAAGTTCCGCGGCAAAGGAATAGCGACAACGTTGGTCAGCAAAGCCATTGATCTGATGATTGCGAGGGACGCGGACGAGATTGCATTGGAGACCGAGGAGACCAATACTGCAGCCATGAAGCTGTACGAGCGTCTAGGATTCCTAAGAAGCAAGAAATTGCACCGATACTACCTTAACGGGAACAGCGCATATCGTCTGCTGCTGTATCTCAAGGAAGGCGTGGGAGGAATGCCGATCGAGGAGGACTACAACGACATAAGTCACCTTCCGTCAGGCGTGGAGGATGAAATGAAATATCCACATCAGGGTTCTGCTCAGGACACATACAGTCACGGAGTCATATGAAACATCAAAGATCATAGACAGCTGCCGATCCATTCCTCCCACCTTCTGACGCCCTTTCCTGCTTCTTCGCCCTTGACTGCTCCGCCGAGCACCTCGATATTGATCCCATACTCTTCGGCCATCAGCTTGAAGCTGAACTTCCCTTCTCCACCGCCTCCAAGAACATCCTCCTCCGCATCGACATCCGTATCCTGACCGACCCGACCCAACCCTTTGCTTTTGGACACCCTGAACCTCTCGATCTCCGCTTGTAGACGCTCCCGCACCGCACCCGTGGGCAACGCCGTGAAGAGGTCCTGCTTGTTTGCCGCGATGAGCACGGGTGTCTCGGTCACCGTCTTCGCAGTGGCCTTCCTGCGCTGCAATGCCAGAAGGGTGTCATGCAAGTAGACGGCTGTATCGCGGGATGTAGAGGAGTCGCTGGCATCAAGAACACTCGAGTCTACCACGAAGATGACCCCGCGCAGTCCAGGGTTCTGAATCTCTGACAAAGCAGCTTCCGATCTCAACTTCCCATGGCCTGGAGTATCTATCATGACATATGGAGTCGGTTGCTTGTCCTTGAGGTGAACATCGTTCTCGGAGCGGTATTTATTGGACCCAAGCGGGATAGAGGGCGAAAGCAGTAAGCTGACAGTGGAGGAGACTTGCGATATGCGGGTCAGGGCGGCATCTGCTTCGTTGTCTTCGGGACTTGAGGATCGCTTTTGTAGCTGAGGCTTATATTAGCTATCGGAATGTCGATATAGCGTGATGGGAGACCTGACCAGGGACACGAGCGAAGTCTTGCCTGCACCGCTGGGCCCAAGGAGGAGGAAAGTTGGGGTGACTTTAGTGCGGGCGCCTTGGGTGTAAAAGTAGAGATGAACCAACGCCGGTAGTGCTATCGAAACCAGGAAGGCGATGAGGACGACTACGGGATCGCCCGAGAAGAGCCGCGTGAGCCAGCTGTCTGGCGAGGACCAGCCCATGTCGAGCAGTTGCTGTTGACTGGAATGGAAAACTGATCAAGATACCACGACTGATAGAGAGCCGACCATGACGCAAATAAGGAGGCTGAGAAAAGCGAACTGTCACTGGTCGATCGGCGGGGTCGGTGCGATGTTTCCCAGGTGGCTCGGTGCCTTGCAGATGGTTAAAGGCTATTTGCGGGTTGTGGCCTGGAGCAGTGCGCGTCTCAAACTGTCAAACTGCGCCCTCAGCTGAATCCTCCGCTACCAAGGCCATCGGAGTCCTCGAGGCGTCCCGACACTCGTTTCCCAACAGTGCTCTTATCCCATTTCCAGCCTGCTTCCCGATCGACACGCTTTCTCTTCTTCCCAACTGTTCCTTCAACATGACCCTACGGAGTATCTGCCTCCTAGCCTCTGTATTCCTCTCGTTCGCCAGTGCCGACGTCCAAGTCGTTTCACCTCAGGCGGGAGACATCATCACCGGACTCAATCTCGCAATACAATGGAAAGACTCAGGCAACTCGCCAGCCATTTCACAACTGGCTAACTATCAACTCTTCCTCTGCGCTGGAGGAAACGACGAATCAGATTATGTAGGGCTGGGATCCAACGCCACCAAAGGGAGCAATAAGAAGCTGACACCATGATCAGATCCCAATAGCAACACTGGTGTCGGCGGGCACGTATACGACGGGAAACTCCATCACTATTCCTCTGACAGCTGGTCTTGGAGCCGACGTCACCAATGCCTATTTCTTGAAGTTTGTCTCTGCGGCTACAGGAGGCACCGTTGTGAACTTCTCTGATCGCTTCACACTTAAGAGCATGAGCGGTACTTTCTCTCCGGCAATACAACAAGGATTGAGGACTGTTTCCGGTACTGCTGGTCCAGCCGACCAGAACAACATCCAAGCGCCCCAAGCGGGCGCAGGAGCAGCTTCCCCTTCTGCGGGAGATGGTGCTTATGACACCCCCTACACGCTGCAAACGGGAACAATCCGATACGCTCCCATGCCTCCCATGGCTCAAACCAAGATCACTGCGAAGAACGCTTCTCCTCAATGGCCCACCAGCGCGTACACCGTCTACCAAACAATTGCAGGAACACCAAATGCAGTAACCACGAACACTTTACCGATAACATTCGAGGCTTCCAGTCGAGAGAACCCCGTGAGTCCGCTTTTGAGCGTTTTGAAGGATCTGCGCACTGACTCTTCCAGGTTGCTGCTGCCGGTCAACCCACGGATGGGGCGGTGCAGAAGTTCCTAAACCGGTGGAAGGACTGAATATCACGACGGCAAAGAATTGTACAGCACGACTCAGGAAATACATAAAATTGCAAGCGATGGATGTCAAAAGGTGGATAATCAGGGTGGGCTTGGGAGAATGGAGTTGAGTCGATTGAGCTCCTGGTCTTCGTATCTATCCGGCGTCCCTTCTGTTGCCGAGGAAGGTGTATGCTGCCTCCAACGCCATGCAAAAGGATTCGTGAATTAAAAGTCTTGCGGGCTGTGTCGTCACCGGTATATCTCGTCAAACGGCCTGGTATCTCGGAAGCAGCTGTCCCATACCTCATTGACCACTTTCACTGCATGCACGTCGTCTTTGCAGCCGGGCCGGCCTCTGACTGAAAGGATTGCTCTCCGCCGTACGCAATCTTGGTGATGCTGGGTGAAGGAAAGAACCTTGTTGCGGAAGAACTCGTTTGCCCAGCGACATTCGCCGCTGAGATTGCTGGCTCGGATCTGCTCCATCTCGGTCAGTACGAGGTGTCTCTGGAAAGCTGGGTCCAGCTGACCTCTGAACAAGCCGCATGCCTCAGATCATCTTCCTCCGTCAAGTTGGTCTTGAACCGCATATGATCGTATGCGTGCACCAGCTCATGTGCCATCACGTCCTCCAACTGTGACCGCTCTTGCACCCAGTTTGCACAAATTTTGATCCCGTACTTATGATCAAACCCGCCTTGCATTGCTTCTTCGTCTCCTCGACATGTTCTGCAATGGATATTCTGCGGGCCCATCTCCCCACCGAGTTTTCGGATGTTCTCGTTCATAAATCGTATAGTAGGGGAGTATTTCAAGAGGTAGTCCCGATCCCGCTCACACCGTTTGCAATCGAATTCGCTGTATCGCTCATCTGCATCGGCCCAGTACTTCTTTTGCCCAGCAGGTGACATTTGGCCGGTCAGCATCCGAGTGAAGTTGACGGTGCGATTCCAGAACGTGGTGCTGGGTCGGAAGTCCGCGCCATCCTGTTGAGTAGATGTGGAGGATGCGGAAGGCGTGGCAGACGACCCAGCCATAATGAGCGAGCTGAGCCGAATAACGAAAGGATGGGGAGGGAGAGCAGGCAGAGCGACCTCGATTGACTTTTAGCTGCTTTCTCCGAAGATGAAGCTGCAGACGAATGAGGAAATTCTATGCTGCTTGGATCGCCAAGATGGGATCTGACCCGCCTGCACAACCATGTCCGCATGTACGGAGTAAGGCGGTCATAATTTCTTTCGCCTCGAACTTTTGACTTTGACGCGGCTTGTAATATGTCGTGAAGGGCGCACAGCCAGCGACATTCCTCACATTTCGGCCATTTTCTAGTTCCAAAATGGTCGGTCGTGCTTGGAGAATTCAGAATTTACGAGGGGTGTCACAAATATCAGCAGTCCGCCGCGTACAGAGCAGGAAGCAAAACGATGAGACCAGGAAAACATTTGACGATTGTCATAAAGATTGGTACTTACCCCCGTCCACACTATGCCATTTCTCTACAGCAAAGGAATCAAGCTCAGGACAACCAGAAGAAGGCTTACGGTCGTCCTTGGAATAGGAACCTCGTCAATTGTGGACGAGAAAACTCATGAACCCATTCTCTCCATACTCTCACTCATAGTTGAGACGGCCATCAGGCTGAGGAGAGATGGCCACCGCGTCGTCATTGTCTCCTCCGGAGCCATTGGAGTTGGATTGCAAAGGATGAACATGCCCAAGCGGCCAAAGCATCTTGCTCAAGTCCAGGTAGGTCTCCAAGGTCGCAAACAGGTCCGCATGTGGTCTGATGCTTGAAAGGCTCTTGCGGCAATAGGCCAGTCACGCCTCATGTCCATTTGGGACTCTCTCTTTGCGCACATGAGCCAGCCAGTAGCCCAGATCCTGCTCACCCGCAATGACATCGCCGACCGCTCGCAATATCTCAATGCTCAGAACACCCTTGCGGAGACTCTTTCGTTGGGAGTTATCCCCATCGTCAACGAGAATGATACCCTTGCTGTGAGCGAGATTAAGTTCGGCGACAATGACACCCTCAGTGCTATTACGGCGGCCATGGTCAATGCGGACTACTTGTTCCTCATGACGGATGTGGAGGCCCTCTACGACAAGAATCCAAGAAAGTTCCCCGATGCGAAGCCTATCTTGGTGGTCGATGATATCGACGCGCTTCAAGCAGACGTCTCGTCGGCAGGGTCTGCGCTTGGAACCGGCGGCATGGCAACCAAGATTGTTGCAGCTCGCCTGGCCACAGCGGCGGGGACGAGTACGATCATCACCAGGTCTTCGAAACCCGGCAACATTGCCGCAATCATCAGCCATCTTCACCCACCTGACGAAGTCGATGGTGACACCGGGAGACATGTTCCTTTGGCTGCTGCCGAACCACCACTACATACCCGTTTTCTCCCGTCTTTAACGCCCATCCGCAATCGTGCGTTCTGGATTCTCCACGGTCTAGCCCCCCATGGCACCATTTACATCGACCGAGGCGCCTCCATCGCATTAACAAACAAGGCCGGCCTGCTCCCTGTGGGTATTGTCGACGTCGAGGGCACGTTCGCACAACAAGAAGCAGTCCGCCTCGTGGTTGTGGACAAGATCCCCATCGGCAGTCTTTCCCCTACAGGAGATTCGAATTCATACAATCCTTCAGGAGGCAGGTATCAATTCGTGCTGAAGGAGAATGGAGAGGAGATTGGACGGGCGGTGGTGAACTACTCGTCATCCGAAGTTGCAAGGATCAAGGGTTTGCGGAGTTCTGATATTCGCAATGTGCTAGGCTATGCAGATAGCGAGTATGTTGCATTCAGAGAGAACGTGAGTTTACACGCCAGTGCGAGTGGTGATAAGAGCAGGCCGGACACACCCAGCGGGCCAAGAACGCCGACGAAGGAGAGGACGCCAGATGTAAGTATCGCGGATTTGCGGGGCCTGCGGATCGATTGAGACCGAAGAGAACGATGGCCACCCGTGGCTACAAGTCGACTGCACCGCGACGGGCTTTTGAGCTACTGTATGTATCTCAGCTAAATGAATGACGGTGAACCACAATTCCACGACGAGCAAGCAACCGACGTACAAGTGCACACCAAGTAGAGAAGATTTGTTCTGTTATGCTGGTTCCCATGGGGCCATAAGATACCCCGACACGCTGTTCAACAAGACCCGCACACGGAAACAACAACGGAACGCAACCTCTGACAAGCAAAGCAACCAACAAGAGCTTAAAGAGTGGTGTAGGTGCCAAACCCACTGACCCCTTAGGCCACCACATGTCCACCAGAATACCCGTATTCCGCCAGACCGCATCTTCTTTTGCATTCCTCGAATCCCTCCTGACTTCCAGTGCCTACAGCTGGAATCTGTTGCGCCGTCGCCGTCCAGTTGCCATCAGTCAGGTTGATGAATGGCATCACTTGCATGCCGATATTCTTGGGCATCATGAAGAATGCCTGGGCAATGTTCGAGGTCCCTGGGTCAGCGTCGTCCAAGAAGGAGTAGAGTTGGTTGTTCCCGCAGCCTGAGTTCCAGTCAGCCAAGCTCTAGCGGAAACCGTAACCAAGTGAATGCCTACCCATGTTGTACATCGAGTGTACGCTTGCAGGTGGAAAAATGGTCATCATTCCCGGCGAAAGGACTTGCTCCACAAGCCTGGCTCCGTTCTCTTGGACCATGTAAGTGTGCGTGCTCCCGTTGACAGCGACGACAATGTTGTTTGCGCGATGGATGTGCGGAGCGAGCATGGCGCAAGGGCCCAGATTGAGCTGGGACACCGTGGCTCGTGCCGTCGAAAGTACAGGCCAGGTTGCGGCGTTGGCATTGCATACGCTGCCTGGTTTCCAAGAGTACATTGGGTTGGCGGAGAAGTCGTAGAGCAGCTGTTGATCCGAGAGCATGTTCAGTCGGTCGTACATGGTCGCCGCGGTCTTGAGCTTTGCCACCAAATTTGGGTCGGCTGTTTGGTCTACGGCCAGGATGGGCAATGGCGCGGTGAAGAGGAAAACCGCCGAGGCGAAGCCCACGCATGCTGAGAGAAGCATCATGTGTCGTTTCCTGCGGAGACAGGAGTAGCTGAAGCTGAAGATGATTATAGTTGCAAGAGTCGCCGCCACAAGCAGGCATGGGCCGGGGAATTCGACGATAGCGAGGAATGGTCTCGAGGCCCGCCGCGCTGCTTTGCTCAAATGCTGATAGTCTGGAATGGCCGAGCAAAACCAGGAGATCGGGTCTGAAAACACAGACATGGGTTGAATCGCGGTTCTTATGTCCTTGGTCTTTCCCCAAACCTACCACGACTCCAGCAAGTTGGTTCCCGTTCTCTCGTGGCCCGGGGGATGGCGATACCAGAGCGCTGGGGATCAGCTCGCGCGCACGAAGGTGGAAACCTCGAGGGATTTTCTAGGCAGGTGGTGAAGGTCCACAAGATTTCATTGGCCGCTATGCCTCCTCCATCCTCTTTGAGGAAGTCAATCCATTCGATACCGACTCGAATGCTCGCTTCCGTTCCTGTCCTCGGCCACGATGGAGTGTAACATCGGATCATATCGGTGGCTAGAGGGCAATCCTCGTTCTAAAACGACATCCCCATCCTGCGAAGTCCGTTGATAAGCGGTAGAGTCGTAGAGAGAAGGAGTTCGGCGATGTAGGGTGAGATTATCGGGTAACGGCATAAGTTTGGAATCATGCTCATATCGAAAGGCGCAGGAACCGGAGGTGGCTCCAACAAAGACAGAGGCTCCGTGGCGGTCGCTGGTCGTGACACCTACGTAAGAGACTGATGGGAGCAAGGTATTTGGGTAATCCTAATTATCAGCCCGCCTCATGAGGAGCTAAGGGTACCGACAATCTTCGTTCCTAGAGCGCTGGTTCCGAGATAGACCTTGAGCGGTAGCGATCACAGGAGCTCGATGGAAGTTCCGGAGAGTATTCGAGATTTTAAATCAGTTCTCAACTCTCTCGAACACTCAACTGCCAAAGTTGATGAAACAGCTGTATCGCACGACAAGCACAGTGACTTGGCATTGTACACCTGATCCAAGTCAAGAAGCCTTGATTTCTTGTGGAGCAATGACCTGTTCGATCAAGCTCGCATTTGACAGGCCAGTCTCTCCTTTCCGTGTTGGCAATCAAGTCAGGTTGGTGGGAGGCTGGGGTAGGGCCGAGACACTGATAGGCGGTGAACCTGTCACTTAATCAGGCAGATACCTCCGTAGACTGATGGACGTAAACATGCCCAACCGTTCGTGTGAGTCGCCTGTTGTACTGACGACTTTGCACGACCGTGCCGACACTGGTGGGACTCCCGCCTCTAGATCTCAATGACCATGTTGGATATCGGTTACACTAACAGATCTGTGCCCTACTTACGAGAAAACCTTCTAGAAGAGAAGGACAGATCCCAGTCTGTGGACAACGGTAATTGTCATGCATGTTGACAGCCGTATCCAAGATGCAGGGGCGGAGCGGGCGGTTGCAGCAACAGGCGAGGTTGGATTCGCCCCCCATGTTATTCCACCAGCTCCCACTGTGGAAGCAAGCCGGATTTCGTCTTCAGAGGGCTTGCATATAAAGACGTCGATCCGCGCGGTCAACATTTCTTGGACTGGCACATGGTATAGCGCCGTTGACATCGACCTGCAGGTTCGAGCCAATAGGTCGCGTCCAGACGGAGTGGCTTTTGCCCACGAGGCAGCCCTCTTCAGCAGCGCGTAGAAGTGTTGACCAATGACCGTTTTGATGCTCTTGGGACGTTGACATTTTTGAATAAATTCCGGCTGACTTACCTAACAATTGGTCATCGACCGGATGAGGCTGGAAGAGGATGGCATAATGACAAGGAGGCATCCAGCTAGGCATTAAGACTGTGGCCCAGGGATAGGCGGACCAAGGTCCACGGAGCTGAGATGAGGATAAAACAAGGGTAAGCATGACTCTCCCCGCAAGGAACGATACGTAGATAGGCTCTCGGTTGGTTGCAGTAGACCGTCGATGATGACTGAGTGGCCTATGGAATTCCGAGGGTAGGGCTGCAAATAATTGTATGGAAATTGCATGTACGTAGATGGTCAACACGGTGGTGTTGGTGTTGGTGTTGTTGTTATTGTTGTTGTCGTCGAAGACACGCTAAGTAGATACTAGATACTGGTGACGAAGCCTTCGAGGCACACGTGAAGCCCGTTCGTTCAGCGAGCACAGGCTCAGTGCGAGGTAAAGAGCAAGCTGCCTGCCGCCTCTAACCAAAAGGATCCAGGCACAGATTTCGGTGGGTTCCCTCTTGACGCCAGCGGGCTCTATCCAGTGGGTGGATTCCCCGTAAAAATCAGGGGTAAGGGCAAAGAGCAAAAGAAGCTTTCAATGCTGGATGTTGAGTGGCTTGCTGGCTCACTAATGGGTTTTGGCGCGTGTCACCACCTGCAGTTTGTGCCTTGTGCCTCTGCGCCGTCTCTTCGCCGCCTCCCCTTGGAATGGGATTCGATGGGTCCCTCCCAGTGGTGACCTTTGGAAAGTCTGTTTTGCAACCGACTCACACGCTCGGTCAAATCGGGCCCAGAGTCGCCGTCAGGGATGAATCCAACACAGCGGACGATTTGAGGACTACGGACGTCGCTTCTTTTTGTACACGCCCTCAATTGAGTCTTGCACGAGCTTGCTCAGACACCAAAGACATCGCTCCGTTTCATACCTGCTGCTGATCCCGCTACCTTGCTCCATCTCACACCCTGCCACCTGCTCGCCCTGCAGTCAATCAACCTGTCTCCGTATCCCTCACCTCCTCGTCATTGGCAAACCGCCCAATTGACTGCATCTGTCAACTTCCTCATCCCTCGATCAATGCTCGCGCCCAGCACTCTACTCGAACCTCGAACAACCTGAGCCCCTTGACAACAGCTCGCCGATTCGGACTTTCCGCCCTTTGTCGCTCTGACTGCTATAATATATTTTCGAGACACTAGATCCTTCACGGATCCTCCATCACACCGCCCCCTCCTCGCTTGACTGCGCAGCGGGCCTCATCTGTCGCAACTCACCTCCTTCCCCGTGGTCAACCGGTCGTGTGCAAAACCGGCAGAGGGCTTGTCGATGGGAGCAGACTGGGCAAGGGAATAAAATTTGGTGACTCGGGTGATAACCATTTCATGGCTGGATGATCACCGCCATGTTCTGGTCCAAAGCGGAATCCAGGATCCCCGGCTTTTTGAAACATACTCGCCGTCCACGCTTTACACACACGTCGGGCTGATGAAGTCGTCGAGCCTCTGCTTGAAATCATCTTTCACCTTGACTTACAAGCGGTTTGTGGCTCTCGAGTACGGGAATTACGCGAACGTGCCCACGGCGGCACACGAACTCCTCCGAGGCGCTTGCATTCCAAACCAGGCCAAGTTTGCATGTTGACCGATATCTCCCCTGATTCGCCCGTCGCCTTTTGAACTGCAGACAAAGGCATTTCCAGCTGCAGGTACAGCATTCGGGAAAGCATTGGCGGCACAGCTGCTGCATCTGCAGTGTGGCCTGCCTGGTCCCTAACGGCTGCGCCTCGACGCTGGTCCCTACTTGTCGCCCCTCCCCCCGTCCATGCGCCAGCATCATCCTGGCGCCTGATCGATCGTGATTGTTTCCGCCATCCAGACAGCCTGCCAAAGCCATGGAGACGTCTGCAGCCCGAAGAGCTTCACGGTCTAACTCAACGTCGTCTCCAGTACCGGCCGTTAGAAAACCGCCGACTGCTCCTGTCTCGAAACCTACCGATCCTCGCAATGGTCACCTGCGAGCTCGACCGCGAAGTCCAGAGACCTCGATGCTGCCCACCAGCCGTTTTCGATATGATAGAAGTCGGTCAAGAAGTCGGCCAGAAAATACTCTGAGCCCCAACTTGAACATCAATCGCTGGTCCCACTCGACATCGTCGAGCGTATCTGGCATCGAACCCGACACCATTCGAGCCCGTGCGAACATCTCTTCCCGACGCATGAGCGTAGGCCCTTCATTGGTATCGGCGGCCACGCCCGCAAAGACCTCCATGCACACCAGAAGGTCCTCGAGTCAAAGTCCACAAGTGAGGCAAGGCTCAAATTCGGCGTTCTTGCAAGTGGAGCGTGCCCATGCTCCGCGAGACACCGGTTCCACTGGCATCTCTCCTCTTCTCACCCCCACATCAATGTTCAACCCGACTGCCGGTGAATATTTTGGCGAGACGTGGCAGAGCCGCAAAACGGGGAAGAGCGGTGATTCCGTCGCGGTGTCTGTACACTACATGAAAGCAGGGACGCAGTCCGCCGCGACATCGGCGGAAAATATTACAACGCAGTACATGACACAGATCTCGCGACCAAGCACGCGAGAAAGACGACCGGACACTGACGTTCGAGATGCGTCGTTGGAAGCGTCCACTGCGGCCGTTGGGCCTACACGCGGGAGAAGCCATCGGAGCCCGACTCAGAAGACCATGCTCTCGAAAGCGTTGGCGGTTGCGAATAACGCAGTGTTGCTCGACAATGCTCAGAATATCGAAGGCGCCATTGAAGCATACGCTGAAGCGTGCGATCTGTTGCAACAAGTCCTGGTACGGAGTTCCATTTCGGATGACCGCAAAAGGCTCTCCGACATCAGAAATGCATACTCGAAGAGGATTGCTGATCTTCACGATCTTGATGATTCCTTCTCAGAACTGATGGAGAAAGCTTTGCCTGAAGATCCGCCATTCGACGAAACCAACCATTCCTTCTTCGCCTCTCATGCGATGGACCTGGACACTGCTGAAGTGCTGGAATCTGTCCAGATACCTCCTCGGCAGGAATCCTTATTGCCGGAAATATACGGCGGGGACTCATTCATGAGTGATACCGGTCGAAAAAGGCCTCACATACCCAGTTTGACTGCTCCCATGGATTCGCAATACATGCCGCCACCTCTTTCGCCCCGTAGGCCGGCCTCGCCAGCCTCGGATCGAGACACCAACACACCCCTTGCTACCACCAGACCCGCTGGTTCCGCCAAGGTGGTCTCCCATTCCCGGGAAGGTAGTACGGAGTCTATTTCATGGCTCGATACGCTTGAGGATGGCGACTCGTCTACGTCGCGGTCCTCGCGGTTGTCGTCTGTTGATTACGGCACCCAGGACAGTCACAATCTCGTCGATGAATTTGAAGCCGAGTTTGATGCAGCTCTCAATGCCGCTGTAGATGCTGCCTATGATGACGATCTTACCGAAGAGCCTACGCCTAGACCTGACAAAAGTTGGCATGAGTTCCATGAGGACTTCAGCAGCCCTATACCTCCTTTGGAATCTGCCTTCAAAGGTCATTCCACTCAGTCGTCCGAGTCCGAGTTGACCAGAGAGTATGACGAGGGAGATTCATCCGACGAAGAGGAAAGGCTGCTTGAGGAAATGACGAGAGGATTTGTCTTCGACGACTTCTCGTTCGACAATAAATCGAAGTCGGCTTTGCCTCGACAGTCAGACTCGAGCACATTTTCCGGCAGGACATGGACAAGCTCGCTTCCATCGACAACGGCGACGAATAATACCGCCCTGAGTACACTGGCCGAGTCAAATGAAGCTCCAACAGAGGTCTCTCCTCGACCGATTCCTCCAGCGAAAGACACTCCTCCCTTGTCATCACCGTCTAAGGCGGTATTTCCTCCCGCCCCTCCTGCGGTGCCACCGACGAAGGAGACTAGCCGACCGGTCAGTATGGAGAAGTATGGTGGCCTCAATATTCGGGAGCGAAGGTTTTCCGGCCGCAGCGGAGAACAACTTAAGATCGAGACATTCGCCCGGCGCAACTCTTCCACCTTGCCGAAGCCGGTCGTGGCACCCCCTTCTGTGCCAGAACTGGACATTCCTTCTGACCAGTCCAAGGTCCCTTACACCGCACCACTCGAGCCTACGTTGCCGGCTATTGCGCCGGTCACACCCATGACGTCGATGCCTTCTAACGACTCCGTTCAGAGTGAGTCGCCCGCCACTCCAGCCTTGACACAAGGAGGTTCTCAAGGCAGTATCGACGATTCTGTGGCCATGCCGCCATCACCGGCGAAACTAGGCAAGATGCTACCTCCACCTGCAGTAGTCAAAAAGAATCTATCTTCGTCGAGTCTGAGAGTGAGGAATCTATCAGTGGCGACCACTGATACAAACGGCGAGTCTCCGCTCACGCCTCTCAGCGCAAGCTTTGGTACGGAGGCCAAAAAAATCGCGCCACCGTTGCCGTCAGCCGCCTTGCCTACCCCTTCGACGGCCGCCTTCGGGCCTCAACTGTTTCATACTGGTGGAATGTACTTGTTCGATGACCTCGTCGGAGTTCCCAACTCACCCACAACACCGCGAAGTCCAGATGGGCCAAGATCATCGGCTCCACAATCTCTCGAGCCTTGTCCGGAATCTTTCCTGCTTCGTCCTTTCTGGTTGATGCGATGTCTATACCAGACGCTTGCTCACCCCAGTGGTGGCTACGTTACCGCCAAGCTCTTCATTCCTCGTGACATCTGGCGGGTGCGGAACGTCAAGCTCAAAGCCCTTGACGACAAGGTGGCACAGTGTGATCTGTTGACCGCGGCTCTGCTAAAGCTCGCCAAAGTGGATACGTTTGATGCCGATGCAGTTCTTGAGGAATTGCAATCGTTCGAGGCCATTCTGGATCAAGTTCGAAGTACTCTGCAGAAGAAAATTAGCAGTGACGTGGGCTTCTCAAGTTCTTCAAGCCTGTTTAGATCAGCCGGCGAAGATCTTGAAGCTGGTAAATCCACCAACACTGCAGCTAAATCTATTGCGTCTAGCTGGCGCAAACTCCGGTCCAAGTCGAGTGCTCCCGCGATGGGCAATCAAAAGGATGGTTCAACTCCAGGCCCGACGATGGCCTCGCTGCCAATGACCTCGTCCTCTTCTGTTCCGTCGTCTCGGTCACATCTGAATCGCAAGATTGCCCCGCCGCCCACGCCAACGGAATTGACGAATATCCACCCTATCCATGCGGCGTATATGTCTAGCCTGGCACGTCTTTTTGACGCGGCACAAGTGCTGGATGGCATTGCCCGTCAAGTGGAAGACCCGGGCTTGAAGTGTAGCAACAAGACTCAAGTTGGGTTGGAGCTGGGTGTCAAGAACGCTGCGGAGTTTTTCGCGTTCTTCGTGATTCGGTTTGTGATGGCGGATCTGATGCTGTTGGTTGATAAGTTTCTGAAGAGGGGGAGCGAATGGGTATTGACATGATGCGGCTGGGGATATGACATGTGTGGGACATCATCCACGATGATATACCCTGTGATGTATGATTGTACGTTGCCTTTCAGCGGCATTAGCGGCGGTTTGCTGTGTTTTTACCTTGTTCCTCGAGACGCTTCTGCATTCAGTGCAGCTCCCCCGTGCGTCTACCATGCCTATGCGCATTTTGTGATACCTCTTAGCGAGCTGTAAGATTGGGCGTTTTGATGGCTCAAAGATGGGAGAGAATAGGATGGAAGTACAGTAGATATAGGGTATGGCATCATTGTTGGGTCATGGGGGTACATAGCGCGATCTCACTGACAAGAAGTGAGGCAGCTGTCGATACGGAAACCAATCCAGAAATGCCGTTGAAAAGAAATCGCTTGGATTAGTTTGAGCTTTCCCCTTCGATTGGCTCGTGACTCCGTACTCCTTAGTAACTTGTAATGTAGAGGCAGAAAACGAGGAAGGCAGATCGAGTCCCGCATTGTCGCCAGTGAATTACAACAAACTTTCACTCTCGATGGCTTCTCCCCGCCTCTTACTTTACGTTTCCGTTACGAGAATTTCATCTACGTGTCTGTTGGGTCTCGATTTAATGTCTTCCTTGAAACCTCCATTCCGTCACAATCAACCCGTCAGACGCATGAGACCGCTTCCGGCCACCGACGGGACTGCAAACCTGGTCTTTCTACTACCGGACGACACATACCTTTAGCTCTCGGTCGCCCTCACTAGTGTATACAACTTATCTGCCATAGGACAGCTAGGAGATACGCTGAAATAGCAGGCCCTCGTTCTTACCGACCAATTTCACGAGCGCAGCCTTGACCGAACTGTCATCTCGGATAGACTTGCCTGCGTCTCGTGCTAGCATCACGATGTCACCTCGCGCTTATGTTTGACCGATCTTGCTCTCACATTACGAGACGTCGTCGACGAACTTCTCATTGCGAGACAGGAACAGGCGGGAATGAACATAGACTACAGCTCAAGACGGGAGATGACTGCCAGACAAGGAGCATGTCTGCCCCGGCCGTCGAGTCGAGCGAATTATCGAGGTTCCATCCTTCAACCACTGTGCGCGCAATCCGCGCCTCACAACACACACCTCAGCTGGCTTCCCGTTTGAAACAATGTCGTGCCAAGCCGACTTCCTCTTTGAGAAGACCACCAAGCCTGACTGTGTTATAGACCTTCACTATGAGGACTGCCAATTTTTGGCCCGGGGCGTTCGGTACTGGCCATAGAGCGAATGCCGAGTCCGCACTGCAGCCGACATTCTCATTGAGAGCGACCTCGGGCTCGCCCTTTCCAATCTAACGAGCTATCGGACGAGACACCGTGTAACGTGCAACATCATCCTGCGCGGCAACCTCAGGCTGGCCCTAGGGCTTTGCCAGTGGCGAACCCCTATGATCCAAGCCTTGCCTCAGGAAGCAGGCGTCATCCTAGTCACCTACAAGTATATAACTTCACATCCTATGGCCCTCTTGCAGCCTGCAGCCCTCTCTCTTCAGCCGGCAGCTTACAGGAGTCTTCACCTGGTTCTGGGACAATCCGCAAGACTGGCAAAGCGCCGAATATCAGCTCAAGACGACCGACCATGTCAACCACAAGCTCTCAAACGCCCGACATTGTGACCGATGTCCTAGTCGTCGGCACGGGCTCATGCGGCGGTTCCCTCGCGGCCTTTTTGGCCCACTACAATATCAACGCAACGCTTATCGACAAAGCGCCGTCTACAACAGCAGATGCGCGGGCTCACGTTACCAATATGGCTACAGTAGAATGCTTCCGCGACATCGGTCTGGAGGAGGAGATTCTGAGACTTGGTACAGCCTACGACAACATGCCATTTCGGCGCTATTGCCATACCGTCCATGGCCTCGAATATTTCCGGGGCAAAATTCTCAATCAAGTGTCGGAGTGGAAGCAAGAATTCGAGACTGCCAGCCCATGTCGGCATATCGATCTCCCGCAGAACGATGCAGAGGCTATTTTCACAAAGTGGGCAACACAGACAGGATATGTCAAGGTACGGTACAACACCGAGTACGTGTCGTTCGTAGACCACGGAACACACGTGCTAGCGACTTGTCAGGACATCCAGACCAACAAACCAGTCCTGATTGAGGCTCGCTTCCTGTGCGGAGCCGACGGCGGCAGATCGAAGCTCATTTCCCAGATAGGGGCAACGTTAACAGGGCCCCGAGAGGATTTGGAGACATGTTACAGTGTGGACTTCTCAGCAGATTTGACATCCGTAGCGGCCAAGTGTCCTGCATTCTTCCATTTCGTTTTCCGACCGGCTGAAGAGTTCGACCCGCATTGCATGGTTGCAGTTATCCGCACAATTCGACCATGGCTTCAATTTCAACTCATTACGATCCCAGTGCCGGGCACCCCAGTCCTCAAAGATCTGAATGCTGTCGACTGGAAAGCGCTGATCGTGGATCTGCTTGGAGATCCGACTCTCCCAGTCGAAGTTGTCAAGAGGAGTAAATGGCGCGTGAACGATGTCGTGGCTGACTGTTACTCCAAAGGCAATGTGTGAGTGCCTTGTTCCCGAAATTTCCTCCTTATCTTCTCGCTCATGTATCTGACGCAAGCCGCAGTTTCTGTCTGGGTGACGCGGTCCATCGTCATCCGCCTACGAACGGCCTAGGCAGTAACACAAGTGTCCAAGATTCACATAATCTAGCATGGAAGCTTGCTTATGTGCTCAAGGGTATTGCCACCCCAAAGCTTCTGGACAGCTACCACTTCGAGCGGCAACCCGTCGGCAGGCAGGTGGTCACCCGCGCAAATGATTCCTGGCGGATCGACATGAGATTTTATGCGGCAATGGGAATGACCGAGCTGGATGTCCAGAAAAGAAGAGAACTGATCAATGCCCTGGGCGAAGACAGCGCAAGGGGTCGCGAACTACGCACTGAACTCCAACAGGCCAGCGCTCTCACACAGCACCAATTTTCGGCCTTGGGTGCCGAGATGAATCAGTTCTATCGCAGCGACGCCATCTACAGCCAAGATGAAGGTCCGGATACCCAGGAGCCGGTCTATGCTGATAGAGACATGCGTTATAAAAGAGCAACGATCCCTGGAATGCGTTTGCCTCACGCGTGGCTCGCCAATACTGGGCTGGACACTGTTGTTTCCACCCACGATCTCGCAGGGAAGGGCCGATTCACCATTTTCACCGGGATTGGCGGCAAAGAGACATGGGAGAAGGCAGCTACTGCGGCCTTGCAACGTATTCCACACTTGGCAATCGCCGTTTTCAGTATTGGATGGGGTCAAGAATACCTGGATACCGCTAACACTTGGGCGAAGGTCCGAGGTGTCGATGAGGCCGGTGCTGTGCTGGTTCGGCCGGATAGGTTCGTTTGTTGGAGGAGCCAGAGAGGAATGGATCTTGAAGAGGCGGTTTGCAAGCTGAGCAAGGTTTTGCGAAGAACCCTGGGCTGGAGCTGACACATAATCGGGCACGCATTGCAAAGGCGGAGAGTCACGGATCCAGGCAATACCAACTCGAGGGGAAATGTGGCGGGAATATCAGAGGTTGTTCAATGGTCTCCCGCCTGCGCCAGAGACCTTCTCTTGGAAAGATTGCTTCCGTGGTCTTAGTCGCAAATGATTTTGCTTCCCTCGCTGACTATCGTCCCAGTATTCCCGGGGTATCAGCAGAGTAAACAACGAACAAATTACACCAACACGTGTTGCGGCGGTACACCTCATCCCAAAGTCTCAATGCCGGTGCATGTATAAATGGTATTTATGTGGCTTCAAAGCGCGGTGGACATTCCACTGCGGGGGACAAACAATGTCGTGCCATTCCTGATACAGTTGAACCATCATAGGTGGTGCATCGTCCGTCAGCAGCGGATCCAGGCCATGTGTCCACAGCGGTTCTCGATGGTAGCCTGCCTCTTGAGCCATTTCTCTACTCAGACACATCACTGTAGAGCTCAGGGAACAAATCTCTCAGAACATCGTCCACCTCGATATTTTCTAAACCTCCCCAGTCGTAACTCATGTGCTCTAGGCCTCGGTCGTCCCACCACGGTCTGGTGGGTGGATGGGCCTCGCCATGACTGATTTCCGTCCCTGCCGTGGTGTCGCTTGCTGCCTGTGGAACTGCCGACTCTTGACTTCCGTCGGCTTCAGTCTCAATGGCGTTTATAATGGCAGTCGCCATCTCATGGGGAGATAGGCCTTGGATGCGACGGAAGACCCTTAACAAATGCCATTTGCTGAGCCCGACTTGTTCAGAGAGATTCCCTAGGCTGATCTTCTGACCCCTGGAAGCGTGGTCCTCAACAAGGCAAACGGCGTGTCGAATCTTGCCGAACAGAGGATCCTCCTGCTGAGACGCAAGCAATTCCGGTTTGCACCGTTTACATGCCCGGTAGCCCGCCTCTTCTGCGAGTGGACCACTATCGAAAAAGATGACATTTGCTCGCCGGGCCAACCGAGCTTTACAGTCGGGGCGGCAGTATATGCCTGTCGTTTTGACGGCGTAGACGAAAGCGCCTGCGGCGTCGGGGTTGCGGGAGACAATCGCAGACCATCGCTCTTGGGCAGTCGAGAAGACATGCGTGGTCATCTTCGTCCTTAGGCTGGCAGGCGACGGCGTGGGGCTCCATTTCGGCGTTCGACGAGGTTGAGTGCTTTTGATGTTCGAGTCGGTGGCGAAGATGTGGATGAGCTGTCGCTTGCATACGTTGATGGCCACGAGGTCTTCGTTCAGCCGCCTCGCGGAGGAGATCGTATCCGTCATGGCGCCGTGGAGGTGCGCAGTCAGAGATGGCAGCCTTGAAGAAAAGCTGGTTCTTTAGGTAGAGAAGCGCAGATAAGGCAGGGACTGGTCACATCCAAAGCAACAGTTGCAGCAGCCTAGTTATGCAAACGCGTATCCGGGGCCGTTGCGCGGTCTGAAACGTTGTCTTTCAACAATCGAGATAACAACGCTGGTCATTAACAGTATACTGCGGTACTTCTTTTGAGGAAAGTGCTGCAGCAGAGGTGGATTTGGTAAGGTTCTCCTCGGAGAGGTCTCAGACGGAGGTGGTCGCCTAAATCAAACGGTTGCTGTTGAAGTGACCAATCACTGTGATCTTGGTAACCAGGAGGGTGGAAATACGTGGGCTCAACCGCCATCATACATGGGGCAGATGCCAAAAGAGGCTCTCCTGTGGAAGAGAAATTGTATAACGCGCTATAGACATGACTCGAAGCACATGCACGTCGTCATCGATCAAAACGGGACTCTGGTGGGATTCTTGAGTATAAAACAAGACAAGGCCGTACACGAAGGACTCCTGCAGCGATCCAAGCCACCATCTCATCAGACCAAATCCGGGCTCCCAACAATCACCCTCGACCGCCGCCTCCGAGAATGGCCCATCAAGAAATCTCGCCCGCCATCCTCTACTGGGGCACCCCCGTGGTGTTAATCAGCAGCACGAACCCGGATGGCAGCACAAACCTGGGCCCGATGAGCTCGGCCTGGTGGCTTGGTTCAGGCGCTATGCTGGGCCTTGATGCCTCCTCGCAGACGACGCAGAATATGCTTCGGACGAAGCAGTGTGTGCTGAACCTTGCATCTGACAACATGGCAGCCAATGTCAACGCCATAGCCAGAACCACGGGCACACATCCGGTTCCCGAGTCGAAGCAGGGCAGGGGTTACACGTTCGTCAAAGACAAGTTCACATGTGCGGGCTTGACACCTCTTCCATCCAAAACCGTCACGCCCCCGGGCGCCAAGGAGTGTCCCGTGGTCATGGAAGCCGAAGTTGTCGCCGTCCACGACATGTACGGCGGCAGAGCGGTCCAAGGCCTGGTCGTGGCGATCGAAGTCAGGATTCTGCGCGTTAGCATTCATCGAGAACTGAGGCTCAACGGGCGTCGCAACCGTGTGGACGCCGACAAGTGGAAGCCAATGATCATGATGTTTTGTGACTTCTACGGCTTGAAGGACGGCAAATTGAAGCAGTCCAAACTGGCCGAGATTGAGGAGGAGATGTACAGGCCATTGACGGAGACGACGGGAGAGGGGGAGGGGGAGGCGGATACTGGCGCCGCTGAACATGTCATTGGGTTGACTGCCTCGCAGCAGGAGGAAACAAAGGGAGCGTGAGGATACGGTCGAGTTGGGAAAATATGTTAGCAACGAGATGTAGACATCTAGAGTAAAGCTTGCAAAGCACCATCGCAGTCAGGCATAAAATGCCTGGAAGTCCCTCTTGTCCAACTGCCAACTCAAAAGCCCAAGGATCTGATGAAGGTTTGTATCCGGTCGAAAGCCTGTGGCGCGTTGGCTGCGAGGTTGCGACTGAAGCGTCGCTCCGTAAGAGTGCCGTTTCGAAGCAGTTGGACAAGACTTTGAGCAACCGCGATCTGCAGAGGGCCCTGAACGACCTGGATAGGCTCAGGATGTGACGACTCGCCGATCCCAAGCCTGTCATATGAGAAAGTAGCGTGACCAGCTGAAGCAGCAGTCTCGACGTAACTATTGGTGGGAGAGGCAAAGTCCCAGTATGACTTGGAGAAGGCGACGCCATGCGTCAAGAACTGAACGACAGAGGTGTTTTGTGATGAAGTAGGATAACATAGCTGGGCGCTGATGTTGAACTGTCCACCTACTTGCTGTGGAGACCCTGTCACCTTTGCAGCTAGACTTGAGTGGGCCGTGTTGAGCCCGAGGATGAGATCCACTGCTTGTGTGTTGGTCATGTTATCCGGCAGATCGAGGTTGAGATTGTCGCTGGTGGATGCGTGCACAGGGACAATTCCAGAGACACAGACAGCAGCTCCGCCTGAAGAGTAGGATATTGAGGGATCAAGAAACCCAGCCGTGCTCAAGTTCGGCAGTGTTGACGCCAGCGGTGCGGCATTGACAGCGAGCGCGCCGAACACTGCGCCGACCAGAAGAGATTGCATGTTGTAGGATAGTACCGAGACGACTTGAAGGACGTATTGCTCCCGCGTTTCGATAAGAACTTGCGGCCATGATGTCGCTCGAACGTGCGGTGCTTCTATATCGGGTTTTGGAATTGTCGGATCAATGATCGTCCAGGTCGATTTTTGGAATGAATCGATTCGTGTCCTCGGATCGTTCAGGCGCCTCGCAATGAACCAGAACAGTGATGTGCCGACTTTCGGCTTGTATATTTAGACATTGAATTGGCTCATTATACTTCCCTGGTGGCCTTGTCAATCATTGGAAGACGATGCGGCGTAAAGTGAGGCTGTGGATCTTGATTGTCGCCCTCCGGCAAAATTTGGACACCCGCCTGCAAGATAGAGTGCCACCGTCGATATCATGCGCCGCAAGATTAGTAGCAGCTCATGTCACGCGCCTTCGGAGTTCTTCCACCAGCGTCGCGATGACGGAGACCGCAGTCGTTGACACACATTCGGTCAATATCTCAAGTCCCTTCACATACCTTCAAGTCGGGAGTTCGCAGCGGCGCTGGAGGGCTGCGCGTGGCGCTCTGCTCCGAGCTTTTCGTCCGCACACTTGGGAATCTAGAGGCAAGAGCTGTAGCAGTGTCATGCTCGAGCTAATTGAGCACATAGTCGTATCTGTGATGTTCCTGGAGGCCCATGGATCCTATCGCCGACCAACTTATTCTGCGACGGTTCGGTGATTCTTGAGGTTGGCACCCGCGCGAAGGGCGTCGGTGCCAATCTTTAACTAGTGCGGCGTCACCCGAGGCCCGGCAATCACGGTGGCTTGGTGAGTCTCAGCTTTCCGCGCTGCCACTGTGGCGGAATAGAGCCCCGGAGGAATGACATATGTATGTACTTGGAAGATGACGATAGTGATCTCAGAATAATCCAATTCCAGCAAGTTTGAACGAAACTTTCTGGCTGTCTCTCTCGAAGCCCAGTATGGCCTCTTTCCAGAGCCAGGAGGTTTACAGCGCGTTCATTGTTCCTCACAGCACTCTTTGCCTACGTGGCTTCACAGTTCAGCGGCCCTCCCAAGCTACGGCACCCAGGCGACGCTCCAGCAGAATCTTTTGCATCTTCCACCCACATGACTTCCGCACCGCAAACAGTTTGCTCCCATCGATTGCGGCGATACCCTGCATCCGAGACGCTCGGGGAGTCCCCAGCTACACCCGCACTGTCTGTCTCGGCAGCGTCCAAGAAACAGAGTCGTATCCTCATTCACGAGCAACAATGAAGTCGCTGGGACCGATGCTACCGCTTTGATAGACAGGCACAGCTGGCCGCCACTTCTGATATGGATTGATGACCATGGTGTCAGCCAGGCGTAGCCGAAGCAACGACTGAGAACGGATGTCTCAAGCAAGATGTACAGAGTGGAGTTGCAGGGATACCAATAGCTTCGGAGACATCGTAGGCCATACAGTCGTCTGGTCGTCGGTGTCACAACGGCGAGGTAAGAAAGGCATAGCCGAGAAGCGCGATCGCCATCCTTGACCAACCTCCACAGGCTGTCAACCTCAGCGACTTGTCAGGGACGAATGAGTCGGCAAGCTCTTCGCCATGGGACTGGCAGTCTCAGGGTCGGGCTCCATGACTTCAGCAGCACTGCGGAGTGAGCCCACTCCCTCGAAATGTCTGAACTTCAGAGCGTCGTCCTCTTCACTCCTACTGCCGCCGAGAAATGAGCGTCAAAGCCCTCTTTGGTGAGTTTGTGCGTCTTTTTACGAGGGAGCTGTCACCACCACTCGAAGTCCTCAAAACCGAGTTGGTCTAACGAGCAGGTTTCTGAAAAGGCCATCCGAAGTCACAACAAGTTCCACTGTTCAGCTGACGCTCTCGGCCTTGCAAATACGGACCCTCGACCAATAACCGCTTAATCGACACTCTCCGAGATCTCAGCTCGCCTGTCACGATTAGGTTCTCCCACACTCCAAGACCATAGTCTACGAGAAACGCGGGGTAGCCGATTTCAGTTGCAACGCTGCTGGAACCATTTAAGGAGCAACTCGTCCTGCGCCTGCTTTCGAGTCTCAGCTCTGCCCCATTTCCCTCTTCCGAAAGCCATCAGTCTATCTTGAGAGAAGTAGGACAATATGCTCGAGGTCTACTGCGATCCCTGCACCGTCAACAGCCACAAAGTGCTGGCTGGCTTGGACATTTTGGGCTACCCTACCATTTCAATAAAGTGGACTATTTTACTGCGGAACACAAGGGCCCCGAGTTTCTCAAGATCAATCCTCACGGCACAGTCCCCGCTGCCGTCGATGGAGACCTGAAGATAACCGAGAGCAACGCAATTCTCCAGTATGCGGCAGATGACGGTGGCTCGATGTACCCGAGGGATGCGAAACAGCGCTGTGCCATCAACCGATGGCTGCTTTGGGAAACTTCTGTTTGGTTCCCCAGCTGCTACGTCTACTTGGTGGAGTTTGTCGTGAAGCCACTCCTCCAGGCCGAACCTGATCAGTCCATCATCGACGGCGAAGCTCCAAAATGGCACAAACATGCCGCCATCCTCGACGAACAACTATCGAAGACAAAGTGGCTCACTGGCGATAATCTCACCATCGCTGACATCGCCGTTGCTGCGCCAATGCACCTGCACGCAGCTCAGCGTCTTCCACTTGGCAATTATCCCAACCTGAATCGCTGGCTGACGGAGCAGGTGGAGAAACTCCCTGAGTGGCAGAAGACCCAGGGGGCTGTCGACATGTTATCGCAGCCAGGTAAGGCCGCCAGCACCAAAGGCACGGCCGGAGCTGTCCGCGCTAACTTCGTCTACACGAAGGAAGTTGAGAAGCGGACCGAACTCTACTTCTACGACAGCGACGCTGCTGAAGATATCCACGAGCCTGGAGATGACCCACACGAGATGGAAGTCACGGATGGCTGGTATCGAGCGGATTCATTCTCTGTTGACCGGGAAGGCTTCGCCGTGCACCCGTTCAAGACTGGGTTT
Source organism: Phialophora tarda (assembly GCA_016109495.1). Lineage (NCBI taxonomy): Eukaryota > Fungi > Ascomycota > Eurotiomycetes > Chaetothyriales > Herpotrichiellaceae > Phialophora > Phialophora tarda. The sequence goes on along the minus strand of JADWPL010000029.1, from coordinate 16,284 downwards.
GCCGACTGGGAGAACGAGTATGTTGTCAGAGCGAAGTTTTACCCAGAGATAGTCGAATTCTTAAAACGTGCAACTGGTGCAAAACGCGTCCTTGTGTTTGACCATACCATCCGAACGAAAAAGAACGAAGACAAAAAGCTCACCCAAGAGACAAACACTTCCCAACGAGCGCCGGTCATGTTGGTGCACTGTGACTACACTGCAGAGTCCGGCCCTCTTCGGGTACGCCAGCTCCTAATGGACGAAGCTGAGGATCTCCTCTCGCGCCGCGTGGCATTCTTCAACGTGTGGAAGCCCCTCAACACTGTCGAAGAGCGACCACTGGCAATGTGCGACGTCACCTCTTCGCCCCAGGAGGACTTCTTCAAGCTTTACCTGCGCTACAGGGACCGTGTTGGTGAGAACTACCTGATGAAGTACTCGCTGGACCACAAGTGGTGGTATTTTCCGCGCATGAGCCCCGAGCAAGTCATTGTTCTCAAGACATACGAGTCAGAGACCGACGGGCGCGCTAGGTTTGTCGGGCATAGTGCGTTTGAGGACCCAACCTCATCATCTGATGCTCCACCGCGTGAGAGTATTGAGATCCGGACAATAGCTTTCTTCTGAGGTATCAAGATTTTCTGGCGGTGGTTGACATCTGAATGCGTAGCAGACATAACATTATCCTCACGCTCATTCGAATTTGTAAGCGACCTTTTTTCTTCCTGTTGCCTCCTGTTGCGCCTTGGATTCCAGCCTTTCTAAGCACTTGCAGTTTTCGTTCGGTCCAATGGCAGAACAGCGATCCTCGCTTCTCTGGCTCGGTTCGCTTAGAGTCCCTGTGGCCAAGAGCCATACTGTGTACACCTGGCCCTCCTCGGTGCTGGTGGCGGTGGATCTCGCATGTGTACCCGCATGCTCGACGTGGCAAGGAAGAATCATGATTGGCAGCCTGTGCATGGCGGTCAAAAGGGGATGCTCTGCTCTCTCCACACGTTGGGGTAAACGGGTCCGGGGTAAGCCTGCCCAGGACAGCCGAGAGAGCCTCGTGAAGGCCTGCTGCTCGTGGCCTCCACATTCCGAGCAGATATAAGAATGGAACCTTGACCTTACTATCCGTGGCGGGGAACGCCTCAACCAACACTTTTCAACCTGCCAGTTAATGATGTCGACGTCTACAACTTCGCCGTCCACGCCGCCAGTGTACCCTGCTGCATACTCCGGAATTCCAGAGAGGTTGTTGAACAAGGCCGTGCGAGAAAAATCACGGCTATGGCAGAATCAATCGAAAGAGTTCCAGACTCCTAGGAAGAGAGGACTAGCGATTCCCGCTGGCATTGGACGTGCAGAGTTCGTCAAAGCTCTCGAGGAACTGTCGCAGAGCCTCGGGAAGGAGCACGTCGTGCTGAATGACCAGCCTCTTGAAGATGGGTGGTATATGGAACATCCCAACACGCACGATGCTTTCATGATTATGGACGAAGAAGAGACGGTTTCGTCGGCATGTGTTTATCCTGGGAGCGTGCCCGAGGTTCAACTCGTCGTTACGTGGGCAAACAAGCACCTCATTCCCCTCTACCCGATCTCGATGGGGAGAAACTGTACGCACAATCTCTTCCATTAGCGGATAATATGTTGACCTATTGAGCAGTGGGCTACGGCGGCGCAGCCCCACGAGTCCGTGGATCAGTCATTGTCGATCTGGGCAAGCGGATGAACAAGATCTTGGAGATCAACCCGGACGACTGTACCTGCTTGGTCGAGCCGGGCGTCTCGTTCTACGCTTTGTACGAGGAGGTCCAGAAGAGAGGCTATAAGATCTGGGTGGACACGCCTGATCTCGGTGGTGGCTCCATCATTGGCAACACCCTGGAGCACGGAGTCGGGTACACGCCCTACGGAGATCACTGGGGTGCTCATTCAGGTCTCGAGGTCGTCCTACCAACAGGCGAATTACTCCGAACAGGAATGGGAGCTCTACCCGGTAGTGATGCATGGCAGACGTTTGTGAGTTATGCTTCCCGTCCAACTTTGTATTACGGAGATGAACATTCGCCCGGATGAGATAGCGACCTTATCCCGACATTCCTGGCCCACAGACTTCTCGTTCTGCTGATACAGGTTCTAACGGTGTTATAGCCATATGGGTTCGGCCCGGTCTCGGAGTATGTTGTTGCCCTTGGGTGTTCGCCCATGCTAACAATAGCTGCATAGCGGAATCTTCTCTCAGTCAAATTTCGGCATCGTTACCAAGATGGGAATGGCTTTGATGCCTGATCCTGGCGGTTGCGAGACCTTTGTAAGCATCAGGTGTTCGAGGCGTCCATTGCTTGTTGACTGACTGAGGTAGCTGTACACTTTTCAACGTGAAGACGACCTGCTTTTATTGGTATGTCAGACAGTGAAAGACAGGTTCCTGCTGATCATCGAAAGGTTGACACTGTCCGGCCACTGAGAATCGCGAATATCCTTGAGAATGTGGCACAGATCAGGCATGCCACCATCGAAATAGCTGTATCCGGGAAACGTCGGTCAGAATTCTATGGCGGTACTGGACCGATACCCGACGAAGTCCTCCAGAGCCATCTTGAGAAGACTCCTATTGGCAGGTGCACCTGGGTCTATTACGGCACACAATATGGCCCAGAGAAAATCCGCAAGTACAAGATGGATATCATACATCAGGAGTTTACAAAGATCCCTGGTGCGAAGAGGATTGATCCAAAGACCTTGCCCAAGGACCACTACTTCTGGTCCCGGGCCAAGATCGCGGGCGGCCAGCCGGACTTCGAAGAGCTTTCTTATCTCAACTGGGTGCCAAATGGAGGACATCTGGGGTTCAGCCCCGTTTCACCGACTCGAGGGCCAGACGTTCTCAAATTGTGGAAGATAGCCAAGGAGAGACACGATCAGTACGGCATTGACCTGTTTATGACTTTCTGCGTCGGCCTGAGGGAACTGCATATGATCAATCTCATCGTGTATGACCGTGGGAGCCCCGAGCGGAGAAAGGCCGTCGAGAAATGTATGCGGTCTATGATCGACGACGCGGCAAAGTCTGGGTACGGAGAGTACCGAACGCATTTGCTCTTTCAGGATCAAGTTGCTCGGACGTACAACTGGAACGACAATGCTCTCATGAAGTTCAATGAGAAATTAAAGGACGCCCTTGATCCGAATGGCATTCTTGCGCCTGGAAGATGCGGTATTTGGCCAGAGCGGTATCGTGGCAGAGGCTGGGAGATCGGAAAGGATGGGAGAGAGACTTCCGAAGGGCAAGGAGTGAAACCTCCAGCAGCCAGTACGAGGTTGTGACAACATCGTCATGGATCGGACGAAGGAAGGCTTGAGTCCTTGCGGTATAGCTGCAGGAGGGAGCGTTCGATTTACTCCAATTCACAGCTGTTAGGTATCTAGAGGGATATCAGCATACTTCATCCTTGCTAGATTGGATTGCATGTCATTGCCCCTTGGCAAGAGGTGCTTTCGTCTGCGCCCACCACAATATTAATGCTCCATTTGCCGTCTGAAGGTATGCAGACGTTCTTCCGTGCTCCGTTTCCGTTTCGATCTCTTAACATTTGCAGTTCCGCATGATGTTCGCCGTCTTTCCAGGATGTCTGGACGAAGTATCGGACCTCTACACCTGCAACCAGAAATCGGTTCCGTATTCTCGCAGGCGGATTTGGTGGGTTCGTAGCTCCGCACGTCCTCCTTTGCGCTCTTGCGTTATCGTGGTGCAGCTCGGATATGGGAGACTGTCATCGAAAGCGAACCATCAAACGGCGGTAAGGCGGCGCAGAGGCTGGACTATAGGTTTGATAGAAGTTCGACGCTGCGATATATCCCTTCCGAAACAAGGATTTGGCCATTGACTCTCAGACGCCGTACTCATCCGCAAGCTCGATCCAAGCATCCACTATCTTGTCCACGTCGCTCTTCTTGATCGGAATTCGATGCGGTCCATCCCATTCGACCAAGGTTGTCGTCCCCGGGGCACAGTAGTTTTCCACCAACTTCCTGTGAAGGTGGAGGCCCTCGTCCTTCAGCCCGTGCACATGTAGCGTGGGTATCCGCAGTTTCATGTCCGGCCTCTCAAGGATACTGTCCGTATCCGCCGCATCAGGGAGCCCACCAGCCGATTGCATCCATGGAAACTGCTCTGCCTCTTCGCTCAAGCTGACCAGCGGTGCTCTCCCAGCAAGGATGACGGCGTACTTCCAGGGGCCATCCTTCCCATTGACCTGCTGCTCGTAAAGCATGCTTGCGGCCATTTTCGCTCCCTGGCTGAAGCCCAGAGTTGCCATCCACTCCCCCGTGCCCTCGTCGCTCTCCATGCACCGCTCAATGGTGTACTCGAGCTCGTACTGGCAGGCGGCGGCATCAATCTCGGGATGCTCCGGGATCCACCGAAACCATCGTCGGAAAGGGCCCCAGTCCGAGTACACAGGGTGGACGCCCACGCCTTCGTCGCAGAAGAATGGCGCATCGACGAAGACAAACCGGTATCGATTCTTCAGCTTCTCATGACCCAAGAACGCCCGAAACTGGGCCTTGAAGATGGCAGCATTGACACCGCCTCCGTGAATGCAGAGGATGCGTGGGAGGTGGAGAGTCGGGTCTGCGGAAGCCATGATAGTGATGGCCAAAGCGGTCTGTTTGCTGAGAGTGAAGGACAGAAAGCTTTCAGATGTACCTGCGGATCGGGCGAAGGAGGAAGAGTCTATTGTGCCGTACCTGAGAAAGACAGCTGGACCATCAGAAGGTTTGTTGACAGTTGTGGATTAGGCGGGAAAGGTCGACTCCAAAAATAGCGTTCGAGGGCTGAGCGATTGAATTATCTCCACGACAGTTGATCTTCTCTGCAGCAAGCTACGGGGGTATTTTGGAGCGCTTCCTTGCCTGCCTGAAAGCAGCTTGTCATAATACAGCCCAGCGATATGTTCCGCCGTCTTCACAGCCACACGAATAGGTCGGATCAAATGCTGTACTGTGATCTTGCGTTGATGTCCTCGGTCGCCGAACACAAATGCTGTACCTACAAGCTGATGATGTTGCATCCAGTTGGCTGCCACCTTACGAACATACAGGGCCATCGCACAGCCAAGGGAAGAAGCGTCCACTTGAAGAGCGGTTCTAAGGAAAACAATTGCGTCGGCGAAATGTGCTTCAAATAGGTGTCTTATCTATCCATGTCTCTCGGCATGAGTGTCGCGCTGCAAAAGGCAGGATCAAGCCAAGAGTCGCTATGCAAAGATCAGATCGATTCTTTTCCACTTCTTCAATGTCAGTCCTGCCGCTCTTTTCTACCAATCCTTCCGCCCCCACTCTGTTCCCGAGCAAGCGATGCTCGAGCTCGTGCCTGTTCAAGCTCCACTGGTGACATGTTCCCGAATTGAACACTGCTTCCGAATCTTTCATGGTACCTTTCAAAGATGTCGCTTTCATCAAAAGCTCTACCCGGTGCAAGAAAAGTGGCGGGATGCTCACCGACGCCAGCCAGTGCATCGTCCCATGAATTGGCCGCTACCACATCAATCGATGCCAGGCCAGGTCTGCTGTAGAGATAAGGCTCTCGTATCTGCGGAGATGTGCCCAACGACGCTGACCCAGGGACTGCTGGAGGCGCCGTGGCAAGTGATACATTGGATTCCTTGGATGAGTCGCGTGACATGGGCTGCGAAGTGTATCCAGAAGGCACAGGCCGTGTCGTGGGTCGCCCATCAACGGGTTTAGTTGGAACCGACTTCGAGTACATCGACATATCGCGAGTTCGGGAAGATGTGTTCTCATCAAGGGGGAAGATTGGGATTGCCCTCGTTGCTGCCTGGTTGTTTAAAGCAGTCTGGATCAGTCGCGGCGATGATGAGGGATGACGACTGTGCCTTCGAGGCCTTTCTAAGTCGATGGGCAAGGATTGACCAGGCTGGAATTCCGTGGCTAACGGCGATAGTTTCTGATTGGTAGATTTGATTGACAGTGGTTGACGACCTTCTTCTGATGCCGGCCTGCTGCACTGCGTCCGAGTTGGCGACTTGATCCGGCCACCTCTTGAAGGAGGGGGGCTGGCCCGGTGGATTGCAGCAAGAGCACCCGATGCTTCGGAGCCAGTGGATGTTGGTCTTGTCGTCCGATCGTCGCTGCCGCTCGTAAATGATGAGGCTCTCGAGCGAACTTGTGCATGTTCTTGGGACAGTGATGGCGGTACAGCTATGGCTTTCCACTCCCCAAGGTCTTTAGGCCTCTTCGTCCGCGAGGGCTGTACTTGGAACATCGCATGAAGTACCGATGACTGACTAGCAGTGTGGAAGCTGGCTTCTGTCGATGCGATTGTGTATACCTCGGAATTACTTGGACGCCGACTGAGAACGGCGCCAGGAACAAGAACTCGGGAGTTGCCCATTCCAGATTGCGACCACCGCTCAGTCCAACTCCCCTCGGATCCTACATCATCCGTGTCTAGGCCGAGATGCATCTGAGTTGGCGACTCTGTCTGATCATCGGCATGTTCTGGAGTCCACGTCGAAGTCCGCGTCAAGTCACTAAGCGTAGTCGTAGGGCTATCGGAGGACGTGCTATTTGCTCGCTCGAAGACAGAAAATTGAACTTGGTGATTGAGGGTATCGATAGATTGGGAGGGTGATTGACTTTTGATCTCTTGCTTGATTGCTCGAATTGTTTCATGCAGGTTGTGGCGTGTCTTGCGCAAGACTGTGGATGCATCGGCCGACGATTTAGGGAAATGTGACCACAACCGTGCAGCTTGGGTCTCGTATTCGCGATAGTCTCGGACGAGTCCCCTCCCCTCGGTGCTTTTGATCTTGCCGTCGGCGACCGTATAGGAGTGAGATAGCATTTTGGAGGCAACGCAAAGCCACCCCCAGTAGTGTGCTGGTTGGTCTGCATATCGAAGTTTCAGCTCGTCTCGGAGGACGCTTTGGACGACGGTGTGTATGCGGAGTATATCGATGCTGTAGGTGACTGACTGGGAAGAGGATTCATCCAATCGGGTGTCTGGACGAGCCTCAACCATATTTTCCAGGCTGTTGGAGTCATGCAAGAGAAATTGTGTTTCACGTCGATCGGAGTCAACTGTGCTGACAGTTGCGGCTCTCCGGGGCCTGGGCTCTGTGGGTGAAGGCTTGTCTGGTGAAGTGACACAGTATTCGAGCAGAGTCCGTTCGACGAGCCCGTATCTGATGAGAACGGCGATGGTGTTGTCCAGCTCCTTCTTCATGCTCCCAATACTTTCAACTGAACGAATCTCGATGCCAAACTCTTGCAATGCTGGCTGCCCGAAGCGAATAAGAGCGACCGGGATGACGTGCGCAAAGAAACTAAGCACTGTGACGAGGTTGACGGCTTCAGGATGTGAATGCTCCATCAATGCAGCCAGGATGTCGAGATATGGCTCCGCAAGTCGATGATCTGAAGTTGCAGGACTGAACTTCTCCAAAGATATCCCCCGTGCGATCAAGGCATGAGCTGCGGCATGAATTGCGAGAGGCAGACATTCGTAGTGTTTGACCAACTGCATTGCCTTCTTGGCCTGAGCTTCTGTTGGGGATTTGATTTCGAGATTTTTGTACAACAAGGCACACGCATCATGCTGTGACAGTGGGAAGACCTTGACGCCGGCAGGATTGAGTAGTCTCTGACGCTTGGCCAAGGTGCGGTCGACGGATGTGTAGATGATGCTGCTGCCTATGCGGTCTGGGATGAAAGGCACGAGTGCCTCGATATCATCATCGTTGTCTGTGGTGACTCCATCAAACACAAGCAGCCATCCCTCCCGTGCTTCAAACCATTTCCGCACTGCACCCACAAACTTCGACGACTCGTCCCATGCCGGGTCCCGGGGTGGTTCGTCTCCGTATATCGCAACAGCCTGGGCGATATCCCAGAAGCTTTTCGACCTTGATTCTTTCGTTTTGCAGTCAACCCAGAAGCAACCTGCCGGATAGTCGTGACGATGCCGCCATAAATATTCCCGAGCGATCTGACTCTTCCCACAACCTGGTGGTCCCCACAACAATACTGCACATGTTCCGAGTGCTCGTCTTTTCTGATTTGCAAGCTTTTGTGCCAGCTGGTCCATCTCTAGTTGAAAGCCGAGGAAGATGGAATTGCGGCGAAAGCCGACAGGACCAACAACAAGAGAGTTCGATAGCAATACAGATTGTTCGATAACTCGGATTGAGCTTGTAGAGTCTTCTGTAGGCAATTATGAGTCAGCGTCAATGAGCTACATTCTTGTCACTGACCATGTGATCAAGGAGGTGCAGGGACGAGATCGTCCTCGAATTCTTCAACCTCGTACGTAGGCGAAGCCGACGTGGAGATTTGTTTGGGAGAAGGCGCACTCATTGCATTGGACTGTATTGTTTGCTGGGCCCCCGGTGTTGGAGTTGCTGTGCCCGAAATTCCTGCACTTGTCTGGAATATGGAATCTGGAAAATTCTCAGCATTGTCAGGGACGGGTATTGCGACAGCCTACTCACCTCCCAGCAGTTCTCGTGCAACTGCTTGCCTTTCAAACCCCGCCATCTGTTTCTCTTGGTCCCAGCGAGAGCGGATGAGTGATTGGGAATCGGTGGCATATCTGAGGCGTTGTCAGCTGGATGCATGTTACTGTAGCCTGTGCCCACCTACCTCTGAATGGCTTCTGCCACTACATCGTATCCAGGGCTCGACTCGTCTTCAAACTTGCACATATGGCTGCAGAGGGGTCAGACATTGGATAAACTCCCGGGGGAGCGAGATATCTTACCTGTGATCTTTCTCAATGCCCATACGCTCGACACCTTCAATGACTGGCGCTGCAGAGTCTTCTTCAACGACGAAGGCCAGGGTACCCTTTAGATCCGTTGGTTTGGACTCGTGGAAGAAATAAATGTGATAACGTCCAATAACCTCGATGAAGAGCCTATTGATATTCTGTAGAGTTTCGTTGTTGGTCTGCAACGCTTGTACCAGTTGGGGAGAGGTATCGAAGAACTTCTTGGGAAGTGCCACAGCACAGATCTTCTCCAGCAAGGAACCCCATTTCGCCAAGTCAGAGCCATTGTGAGGAGTACCAAGGAAGAGGATCCCGTAGGTGGAGACGTAGATCGATCTGAGCCTTTCCGTATGTTGGTGGGGTCGTATGCTTTGGCAGTATATCAGACATCGTTTGACGACAAGACCTCCGAGGGAGTGGGCGACGAAGATGATGGGCCGTTCGGTAGCTTTTTTGAGCTGCTTGCCGTCAGTGTCCATGCAGGCGCTCTTCCAGGAGGTCTGCCTCAATGAAAGTGAATGAATCATGTCCCACACTTACCGACCGGTTGGCCACCAGTCGACTGGCCAGATGCTCTGCATGGTTGTGTATCCTGTCTTTTGAAGCCCCATCCGTGAACGCTGTTACATTTGCATCGTAGCCATAGGTCAGAATTCTTGGTCTCTGCTCTTCGAGAGCCGCAGGAAGGAGGTCAGCTGGCCAGAAGACGTTAGGCTTTTTCGTGGACCATGTGTCGTGAGGGTGGCCGTTCAACCCATGCACGAAAACGATATCAACCACTGGATCGGTTGCGGAGTGGACTTCGGTGAGGCCATACTGGACGATCTGCTTCCCACCAGAGGTGCTCATCGTCTGGAAGTTGCGTCCGGCGATGAATCGAAGTGTCCAGGCAGGGTTAGACGAACCATGCATGCATTTGAAGATTAAGCAGCCGGGTATTAAACACAATGCCAGATCAGGAGCAGTGGTCACTTCGCAGGAGGTCCTGGCAAGCTCACCGTTGCATGTGTGGGTAGAGAAGCGGTCATTATAAGAGGCGGACTCAACCCAGGAGTCACAGTCAACATCAAATTGAAAGGGAGGGCGCAGGTGACTTGGTACGAGTAGCCTGATGATTGGAGTGGTGGATGCAACATGCCTAATTCTCAGAAAAAGCGAGGTTGCCTGGGTTCCGCAAAAGAAGGCAGCCTGCCCGCCCTGAAGGTTCGGGTGGCTTGGTTTCAAACCCGCCCGAGATCGCCTACAGCTAAGCCGAACCTGGGGGTTGTTGGCTCGCCAAATTCGGGCGACTTTGTGGGGAACCCAGCCTCAGGGGGGCCGGATCAGCTTCACTCAGAGGGCTGTGCAGCAAAGGGGTAAAGCAGACACGGTTGAGGAATACGAGGTACTCATTGCAGATGTGATGGAACACCCTACAGCGTCCAGATGACCGTGCAACTCGATTCACATGCGTCTCCGTCACAAGATTAGAGGTCTCGCTTCGTCGAATCGAGCGCTTAGGGGGTCAGATGGACAAGGAACATTGGAGGGCCATTTCCAACCAGCCAGGCAGCACCATCTGCGCATCGCGGCGCCTTACCTGCCTTTGAAGGCAGGCTTTCTCTTCTCTGAAAACGCCTTGAGTGCCTCTATCCGATCCTCCGTTTTCAAAATGACATCGTAAGCTTCATTCTCAGCGGCCTCACCCCGTTGCCATCCATTCACTGCTCGCATCGCTTGTATGAGGGCAATCGGTCCCCCTTCGCAGATGTCATTGGCCAGCTGCACGGCCGTGTCTAGCACCTTGTGTCGGGCTTTCCCTTCTTCGTTTGACTCCTCCGGAGTGACCTCCACCAGTCTGTTACACAGGCCGAGGAAGTATGCCTCCGCTCCGCTCACTCGACGACCGGTGAGAATGAGATCTCTTGCTCGATTGACACCAATCAATGCCGGTAATCTGTATGTTCCTCCTGCTCCTGGAATGATTGCGAGCTTGGTCTCGGGTTGGCCAACGATCGCAGATGATCCAAAGACTCGAAATGTGGTGCAGAGTGCCAATTCCAGGCCTCCGCCGAGTGCGACAGAAGAGATGGCCGATATCGAAGGAATTGGGAGGTTCGAAAGGTCGGTGAACGTGTTTCGTACGTCCGCCAAGAATTCCCTTGTTCTATGAAGGGTGAGGAGAGCTTGTGGTGTTCTTGTGAAATACATACTCTTCCTGGGTCATGCCTTTCCTTTCTCTCAAGTCTGCTCCTGCGCAAAATGCCTTGTCCGTGTTTGACGCGATGATGAGAGCCCTCGTAGAACCCGCACCTCCCTCTGCTTGTACTTCTTTGACGTGACGCTTGAGGTCGACGACTAACCTGCGGGAGAGGGCATTTCGAGCTTCGGGTCGGTCGAGAAGGAGGATGCGGATATTGCCAGAGTGTGGGGCGGGTTGATACTTGACTTTGATTGGTGACAATTCAGCCGCAGAGGCGAACGTGCGGTATTGACATCGATGAGTCCGTAGAGCTCTGAATGTCCGCCAGGCTGGCGAGATTCTCATTTTGCTGAACTGCGGAGCTTAGACAGTAGATCCTGAAGAGAACCAGCCGAGGCTGCGGGGAGCATCTTTGTCAGTCCAAGCTGCAGGCAGACCTACCCATGTCTCTGCTTGGCTGACGTAGTTCAAAGGGACAACATCATACCACTCGAGATGCACTGGAACGACAACCGCAAAGCCCACGTCGATTGCTTATAAGAACGATTAAATCGAGCCCATCACAAAATCTGCTCAGCGCGTACCACCCTTGAAATTCACCAGATGGATCACAGCATGCTTCACGACACGATACTGGCGCTCGAGGATTCGACGTGGCGAGCCTTGATGCATTCCGGTGGTGATCTGCTGCGCTTCCTCAGCCGCGATTGTATCATGCTTTTCCCTTTGGGCATGAAGATTTCCGCCAAAACGGAACCGAACCTTGGAGATGTGATGAAGAGCGATGCTTTCGTGCCATGGAAAAGATACAAAATTAGCGATGTCGAGGTCACGTCGTTAGGACCAGAAGCAGCCCTGATCAGTTATCGAGTCAACGCGACAAGACAGCATGTCACAGAGGACGACGATACGAGGCAAGACGAGTTCAAAGCATTGATCTCGAGTACTTGGAGGATGGATCCAGAGGCGGGGAAGTTTTTGATGTGTTTCCATCAGCAGACTCCTTACGAAGAGGACATGGATTTCTGAGAACGCAGGTGCATCGGGCTGTCCTGAAAGAGGTCACGAGAGGTGTACCTCGCATTTGCCTTGCTGTCGGCTTGCATGCATGTGATTTCGAACTGCACGGTGACATCAGCCTCGGCTGGGTTGGAGTGACCGGAGAGAATCGCCGGACAAATAAGTGGTGTTTTCAACATGATGTGGGGAAAGTAAACGGTCGCATCGTGACGTCGTCTTCGAAGCTGGATCGAGGCACGATCAACCGCTCTTCCAAGCTTCATTACTTATTCAAAGTGACTTCAATCCTCCTCAAATCTCTACGCCACGCAAAGCTCCATCAAACAGACATAAGAAATCTACCTAAACCATACAAACTTTCAATCATCAGACACCAGCCACCATAATGTCTTTCCTCTACAAGGCCACACCTGTCCTCCGCACCACAGTACGGACCTCTGCTGTCCGTTCGTCACCTCGTCTCTTCTCTACCACTGTCACTCAGCATAAATCTGCTACCGACTCCGTCAAGGATGGCTTGAAGTCGGTTGATCGAGCAGTTTCAGACGTTGCCGTTGCCGGCATCGATAAAGGAGGTACGATTAGTGATTCTCAAGCGTCTTGTTCATAGCTGACGTCAAGCTGCAGTTGAGCTCAAAGACAAAGCCTCTGAAGCCATCGGTGTCGAGTCCAAGAAAGCCGAAGGGACTGCGTCACAAGTGTCCGGCGAGGCCAAAGGAAAGGCCGCTGAGATCTCGGGACAAGCCAAGGGAAAAGCGGAGGAAATCAAGGGAAAGATGTCATGAGACATGCACCAGGTGGTCGTTAGACTCATTCCATTCACGGCACTGGGGATAGAAACTGGCGTTTCAACTGTACATTTAATCATCACGAGAGAACGAGCTGGAAAAGTATGTACAACATGAGACAGCAAGGCCATAATGTCTCTCATGCTGCATCCTTGAGATTCGGGGCGGGCTCCAAGATGGGGTTCGCAAAGTGGTTCCGGTAGATCTCTTCTTCTTTTTCCTTTAAGCCGTACTTTGACGGATCGCGCTTCTCCAGGAAATGCTTGACCCTGCCCGTGCTCTTGATCTCATTTTCTTCAAAGTGGTCCTTCCGAGATGCAAGGAAGCGACCAGTTTCTTCCGTGAATGCCTGTGCCCGCTCTTCGATTGATCCTGACAATTGACCCGCTCTTGTCGCCATAAGCACCCCAGAGAGAACCGCGAGGAGAATTACAATGGATGCAAAGGCGTTTGGATGCAGATAAGTCTCGTACGGTTGTTTGCTGGGCGGGTCGTGCCGCCGATACCATCGTTCCCAGTCTTCCCAAGTAGCGTTCTGGAAAATTGAAGAATCATCGTCTGGTCCGAACCCGTACCGTTTCCCCTCTGGATTTGTGAAGCCGCGCGAATGCCGGTCGCCTGTTCTTGTTGTTCCCCAGCCTGCGCCAGATACATCGTAGGCTCTTCGCTTGACGGGATCCGAGAGAATCTCGTGTGCCTGTACAATCAATCTGTACCTTTCTAGTCTCTCCACAGTAGTGAGTCCATCATCGGAGTTGTAGCCATTTCTGTCTGGGTGGTAGATCTTGACCAGTTCGTAGAACTTATGCTTCGTGTAGACCGCATGCTTTTCTAATGCGAAGATTTCGTACGGCGAGGGACTGAATGAGCCACTCCGTCGACATGGCCAGTTCATGTTGTCTCGAAAGTCATCTTCACGGGTAGATGCGTATGTCCGTTGGAATCGCTGGTCTCGTTTCAACCGCTCTCGCGGCGAAGGTTGACCGCAGAAGCAGCATTGCCATGTACTGTAAGCTGCTGGCAATTTTGCCTTCTTCAGCAACGTCGACGGCATGATGATAATGGTTGGGAAGGGGTCAGGCGAGCAGGTTTGGGAGGGGTCAAAGTCGTGGATGTCATTGTCTCGGGGCTGCATGGAAGGTTTGCCGACCAAAGGTATTTCTCCAGCAAACTTGTTGAAGGCTGCCAACCTACAAACAATGTCGCGTTCACGATCTCCACGTCGGCGCGAGCTACGGAGAGAACAGCGGAGGTCACAAAGTCCAGAGCGGCGGAGGTCTCAATCGCCACGAACTAAACGTCCACTCCCTTCCCAAGCAGACGCCTTCAAGGGCCCCAGTGGCAGTCCAGCGCCCGAAAAGCAAAAGCCAAACTGGCGTCCGTCCGGCCTTCTCGCTGCAGCCTCGAACACAGTATCTACGTCTGCCGGTGCCGTTGTCCTGAAATACCATGAACCGCCTGAAGCTCGAAAGCCGCCTGCTTCGAAATCGTGGAGGCTCTACGTGTTCAAGGGTGAAGACATTCTCGACGAACTAGATTTGTACTTGCAATCTTGCTGGTTGTTCGGCAGGGAGTTGTCTGTCTGCGACTATGCTCTTGAACACCCGAGCTGCTCCAAGCAGCATGCAGTCATCCAGTTCCGGTACATCGAGAAGCGGAACGAGTTCGGGGATAAGGTTGGGAAGGTGAAACCATATGTGATTGACCTTGAGAGCGCCAATGGGACAACGGTCAATGATGAGAAGATACTAGGAGGGAGATATGTCGAATTAAGAGACAAGGATGTAATCAAGTTTAGACATTCAACCAGGGAGTATGTCTTGCAGTTGCCGCCTGCGTAATCCCTACGGTGTCAAGATCGAACAACATCTTTCCCGGACGGCAATGAGAGGACTTAGAGTTAGTAATAGAGTCTCTAGTATAGGAAATAAAATGGAACCTCTAGTATTTAGCTTATATTAGTCTATATTATAGTAGCTATTATTCCGTATTAGGGCTAAAACTTATATTTTTTTATTATATATTATTCTATATAAATACTTTAATTAGTTAGATTTACTAGCTCTATTAGTATAGTTACTATAAATAACTTATTAGTCTATATAATTATCTTTATAGGCGTAAGTATATAGGCTTATAGGACTCTATACTACTCCTAATATAGTACGCCTTAGTAAGAACCTACCTTATTACCCTTAGTATTACCTCCCTATATAACTTACTATAAGTAAAGAGGGGTACTATTCTTATATAAATAGTCTATTTATTATAAGGATTAATAAAGCTATCTTAGTATTAAGAGTTATATAGATTAATAGATATTTTATTAGTTATAAAGGCTATTTATACTACTCTACTTAATAGTACTTATTAATAGGAACTATTACGAATCACTCTACGTAAGGTGAGTTCTACACTTCAAGGGTTTACTCGCTAAGGAGTAGTAACGTAATACTAGCCTAAGGTAAAGGTACGTAGTCACTTATAACAGCGTAAGGTAGAATAACACTCTTATATCTAAAGGTAGGGGTTAGAGTATAACTAAGATTAACTATAGAAGATATCTAGGGACGAGCTATCGGCCTATATATATATTACTTAATACTCACTATACTTAATGTACTTACCTACTAAGTATACTAAGTACCCTTAAGTATAGTACTTTATATTACTTAGTTATATAACCGCTAAGTAGAACTAAGTACCCTTATTATATAACCCTATATAACTTCCTTAGGTAATCTTCTATAGTATACTCTATATAAGGTCGCTCTAGAGGTTAGGTTATAATACTTTTCTCTCTCTAGACCTATTTACTATTCTAGTATATATAAGGTAAGTTCCCTCTTAGATTCTTATTTCTTCCCTTTAGCGACTAACTATACCTTAATTCTATATTTCTAAAATAAACTATTCTTCTACTATTTATTAACGCGACCTTATTTCCTAAATTAAGACTCTTAGAGCCTAGAAATTTAATATAGATTACTATACTCTCTATTAAAATATAAATACTATCTATTTTACACTAGATAGTTATTTAAAGTATTTATCTTATATTAAGAAGAGAGTACTATATTATAATAAGATTTTTTTAGTAAATAAGTTTAATACACTTATTATATAGTATAACTATCTTACTAAGGTAGCTCGCTATAAGGGCGAGGAACTAAAAATAGCGGTGACTAAAATAGCTTATATATAAGTAAGTATAGCTTATACCTAAGCTAAGTAGGAGCGGCTCTATTATAAAGCTAAGAAGTTATTAGAAAAATAGAAATAGATATTAGTTTAAGAGGCTAACGCCTTAGATAAGTTAGATTATATTAACTCTCCTCTAATTATCTCCTCTACTATCTTTATAGCCCTAAATAATACCTAGCTTAAGTAAATATTCGAGCTAGTGTTAGATTCTATAGCTAGTTTTAAGGGCCTAATCCCTATTAATCGTCCCTACTACCCTGCTCGATGGTACTCATCGATGGGAACCGAGATTTTTAGTACGATGGGTACCAAGATAAGTTTAAGCACTT